>CAMQGK010000525.1:427500-970000 GCA_947000775.1 Pterois miles | reverse complement strand
CAACAGAGTGAAAAAATTGAATTTCCCCTTGTGGGACTAATAAAGGAATATCTTCTTCTTCTTCTTCTTCTTCTTCTATTGCTTAAAGTAACAGTGTGTAACAATTCAGAGGATCTATTAGCAGAAATGGAATATAATATTAATACGTATGGTTTCTTTAGTGTGTAATGACTTGAAAATAAGAACCGATGTGCTTTCGTTCCTTTACAATGAGCCGTTTATATCTACGGAGTGGATCCTCTCCTCACGGAGCTGGGTGCCATTTTTAAAATTCATGCCTTCATTCACTTTCATGCTGTGCACTTTAGCATAATAAGAACCTAACTGCATGAAAGGGCTTTGAAAAAGTCAGAGGAAAGTGAAAATAAAAATGTATGTGTGCATAATGCAATCACACTCCAGGATGGTGATTTTTCTTGACAGCGAAATGTGAGGAACGATTCTCTGCACAGGTTCAGAACAATGCTCAGTGAGTACAACGCGACTGAGTGTGTGTCTGTGTGTAATCTTTCAAAGGCAAGTGAATGAGGGCCTACTGTGGCTTTTAGAGGATAGCTATGAAGGGGAAAGAAGAAATACTTCTCTTTCCTTCACCGCATCTTTGTTATCCGACCCTTTCTTACACCCTTCGGTTCTCACACCAGAAAAATCCGCAAGCTCTGCATCTTTTTCCAAAAAGGTAAAAAAAGACACAAGCAGAAAGTGTGTATCAGCAAAGCGAAATTTGCAAAAACACATACAGTAGACTTTAGCAACACTAACACTAACACACACACACACACACACACACAGACACACTGCCCAACTGCATCTGGTTTGCGTTACCACGTCGACGGCGGAGAAGTGCATTGGCGCCCTGCTCCCATTGGTCCTCTGCTGCCGGCACTGGTTTTAATTGGCCGTCTTAGTGCCAGACCCTCAAGCTCAACAACACGCACACACATACATACACACCCCTAGCTGGGGGCTGAGAGGGGGAACGTTCTTGAAAAAAAAAAAAAAAAGGGGGGGGAATAGTGGCCAAAGTTTCAAAGTTGAACTAATTGGGAGCCATTTTCTCCTCCCTCACATAGACACAGGCCTTCCACTCAACATTCTGCACAATTAGCAGAACTATTAATACCCCAAGGTGTGTGTGTGTGTGTGTGTGTGTGTGTGTGTGTGTGTGTGTGTGTGTGTGTGTGTGTGTGTGTGTGTGTGTGTGTGTGTGTGTGAGAGAAAAAAAAAAACCGCTTGGTAACGAGAAAAGGAAGCGCGAGAACAGGAACGAAAGAGTGAAAAAAAAAAGTGCGTAATGCTTCCTGCCATGAAAGCACAACGTGGAAGTGTGTCACAGGGTTACCCTCCTTTAGACACACCTACACACACATGCACACACTCATTTGGGGTCTCCCTGAGTCAAAGCCAGACGGAGTGGGTTGTTTTTTTTCCCCCTACAGTCTGAGAGATGCTGTGAAGGAATACACACAGCTGGGGACCACATGGCGACTGGCTCAAGGCTAAACCAGGATCGAGCACAAAAACCAGAGCGAAGCATTTAATTTCGCACACTCTTTTCATAAGAGCATTTTGTAAAAATGACTTCTGCTCCTCTGCTCGTCTCCGCACATCTGGGACGCCCTGTTTTCGTCTTGCCGGGCTTGTTATCGTGCACAACTGTGATTCATCAACCGCCGAGTGAATCAAGCACAAAAATCCATCGGAAAAGCCCCGCTGCATGCTGAATCATGACACACATAATCTGTCCACTCCTAGTGAAACTCTCCCTCGGTGGAATAACACTTAAGAGAATCATGTGCGGCTGCTGCTCTCGTCTGCTGGGGCTGCATTTCTCTGGGAACAATCCACACGAGGATCAATCAATATCTGGGATCTGGTATGCGGCCAAACGGGGCTCGGCTACCCTACCGCATCTCTCAGAAAGAGACATATAGAGTTCAGCCTGTGGATCTGTCTCTCTCTCTCGTCTCTATGTGTGTGTGCGCTTGTGACTGTAAACCAGAGAAACCAGAGAAAGACACAACAGATTATGAAAGGAAAAGGAGATGTTAAGATACTTAGGCGCCGCTGACGAACAGTGAATCCAGCCGCGGCCTTCCCCACATCCGTCCTCATTCAGTCTGCTTTGTCTTCTGATATCACACATGGCTGATACCTCGCTATCAGCCAGACAAATAAAGGAAAATTACACCAAAACTCTATATTTTGTGTGTTACATACCACCCCGCTGTTGGCTTGAAAACTGGCTCCGAAGATGCTGTATTTCGCTCTTTAATGGAGGATGGGAGTTATGGTTGGCTTGGATTCCCGGCGCAAACTATCCCTTTAAAAGTGAAACTAAAAATTTTTTTCATTACTGATTAATGATAAAATAATAAAACCATATTTACTAGCTTCATCACTTGGACGGTAAAACATAAAATATGGCCATTACAATTTCTCAGAGCCCAATGTGTTGTCTTCAAATGTCTTATTTTTGACAACCAACATGTCTAAACCCATATATGTGTAGTAACTATCACAGAAGCCAAAAAATACACACAATCTTTACAATTAAGATGCTAGAACTGATGATTTTTTTCCATTTGGGCCACAATAAATAACTAATTATTGTTGAAAACATTTTTTTCCCTCTTTGACAAACTGATTAATCCACATATTGTTTCAGCTGACCTATGACCTATTGACCTATGTTGCACCGTTCAATGGAGTCGAGTTTGCATTTTAGCATTTCCAGGTGTTTGTTCATAGCCTAATGTTAGCTTTTTACATCTGGTGATTGCATTCACACTTCAAAAATCCTAAAAGTGGTGTTCATTTGTGAAGACTATCTTGCTGAAACTTGCTGAAACTTTTGTTTGCCACAGAGCTTATTTTCTGCCATAATCCAAAAAACAAAGGAAAAATCCCACTGGCTTCTTGTCGAGGGAACCAGGGTGATGCTAACTTCCTGGTTGGTCTACAAAAATACATCATCCCTGCGCCACTCTACAGGGATTATGTAATTTATGGTGCCTTCAAATGGGGTCATGTTTATTGTGTTTGCGAGTTATGAACGCCCCCCTCATGTCGTATTCACGACCTCGTAAGTGGAAAGTTTCTGAAAGCTCTGAGTTCACGACTTGTGACGCGTTTGTTGATGTGAGAAATGGTGGAGCCCATGGAAGTTCATTTCTCGATGTGTAATAATAAATACTGTACAGTATATTGTAATTTTAGTGATGTATTGTTTTTCTCGATAATTTTATAATATGTCTGAGGAAAATGTTGATATTCCCAACGGCCTCTTCCTCCTCTGTCATTGTCTTTGCATTTCCAGCATTATGTTACCCACTTGCTAGCTTGCTAAATTGTTAGCCTCTGTGGCTTCTAGACTCTGATAGTAACGTTAATATTGCTGCTGCTTAGCAGCCGCGACTTTACCACTAGAACGCAACGCGTGTCGTGTTCACGACTTCCCATGTCGTGAACATGTTCGGCCAACCCAGAAGTTAGATAGACACAGGTTCCCCTCCACAAAAAGACAATGAGATTTTTCCATTTGGGTTTTGGCTTATTGCAGAGAAGACGCTCTGTGGCAAAGAAGTTTATAAATACACATTTTGTTCCATAAATTCTCCAAAAATGAAAACCACTTTTATGATTTTTGAAGCGTGAATGCAATTACCAGAATAAAAGCTTAGGCTATTAAACTACACCTCAGTTACATGACTTCAATGTCACCACCACTAAGATAAATGTGATTATGACTAATGGTTGACATAATGACATTTAGCAGGCTCATTTAGCCTCATAAAAGCTTCAATATTCACAATTTGGATATTTACTGACTTATTTTATATTGTAGAACAAAACGTTGTGTTAACCACAGCCCTTATTTCAGGCATCTAACTAACATCCCAATCAAAAACAATTGACTTCCAGATGAGGGAACCTGAAGTGCTAAAATGCTCACTCATTTCTGAGTTTTACGATTCATTTCCACAGCGCCACAAAGCTGAATTATAAGCGTTTTCCCTCGGGTTCAGCTGAGTGAACTGGCAGAATAGAGGAGAATAAGTAGGATAAAATGGTGGAGGAAAGATGGGAATTATATCGAAAGCCTTAACAGGAAGAAAACAAGCCTCAAAAATGCGAAAGCGAGGATGGCGTACAAGGGGAGACAGACAGACAGAGCTCTTTGAAGTGTCCGGCTACAGGCTTGGCTACTGGTGGCACTGCTAATGACGGCTGGGCTGCTGCTGCCACTGCTGGCGTCTGTGTGTGTGTTTGTGATGTGCACGGCTAGACTGCAAGGTCTGCGCAGCGCTTGACTCTCCATTAAAGTTCAACAGCCGCAGGGCTTTGGAGGAAGGCCATACTACACCACAACATGCTTGCCCCCGAACCTGCCTCATGCCGGCTCCAAACACCCACACACACTCACACACACAACATCAACACAAGTCCACAAAGCACGCAACACTGAGATCATCTATAAAGCCACAAATATGAGCAATCAAAGTTTAGGAATAAAGCACATTGATACTGACATGCACACACACACACACATTCGCAGAGCACAGCCACAAACTTGGCAAAAGGCAACGATCTCGTCATACGGTCGGAACCATAACGCTAATCCGAAAAAGATGGAAAGTATGACAATCATACATCCCAACGAGCAGGACGAAAAGCAGAGTGCATAAAAAGTAGCACATAAAATATTAACAGGAGAACAGTTCGACCTAATACAAACCAAACCAGAGACGCCAGAGACGGACGGCTACACTGTGTTTGCCTTTGAACAGGAAGTAGGAATGACTCAGAGTGCTGCTAACTAGACCATCATTCACTGGACGCTCCGGTGTACTGCTGCCTCCGTCCTCACCCTGTTGCATCTGCGTGTGTGTGTGTGTGTTGCATCTGTCCTATTATACGATATCTGTTGCTCAAAGGTCAAGCACAGTACAACCACGCAGCCACATTTTTCTACGTATTAAGGGAGGAAATTAACATGAAAGAGTAATGTTAGAATAATGTTCCTATAAAAAAAAAAGAGAAAGAACACGCACTCCCCCCTTCAATTTTTCTTTTCAGGATGGGCCCCCCCCCCCCCCTTTTTTTTTTTCCCCTTTCTCGATGAATAAGACAATTTTTTTTTTGATTTTCCTTCCCGGTCCCCGGACCCCAAAACACCCAAACCCCTAAGGGGGGTTTTGGAGCGACGCGTTGGGGTTCTCAACCAACGTCATCACAAACGCCAAATGAGGGAAGATCTCTGAAAAGAATAGTGTTCAACAAACTTAAATAAATGCAATACACAGTAGCCTAAAAATTCACACAGTGGGACGTGGCCTATGAGCTACTTATTAGGTCTGCTTTGTGATACGATATGTAGCATGAGTATACAGGGGTAACGAGCCAATATATTACAATAATGACATAAAAAATTCATTTATACTGCATGCAAAATACTGCATGGTTTTTGCCCCAAACTGCATGTGATTATCATAAAGTGGGCATGTCAGTAAAGGGGAGACTTGTGGGTACCCATGAAACCCATTCTTATTAATTTATCTTGAGGTCAAGGGACCCCTTTGAAAGCGGCCATGTCAGATTTTCCTTACCAAAATTTAGTGCTATTTTGGAGTATTATTTATCCTCCTCCTCAACAAGCTAGTACGACATGGTTGATACCAATGGACTCCTTGGGTTTCGTATGAAATCTGGTATCTGGTATGAAATAGTATCTTCACTCTAGCTTTAAATCTGAGTCTGCGACACCCTCTGAAAGATCGAATAGTGGCCAGGCACAGGTTTTTAAGAGGTTGATTTAAAATCGATACTGTGTTTTGGAGAATTGAAACAGTATCACACAACATAAAATCGCAATACTCATGTATACTGATACTTTCTTACACTCCCACTACTTATTCCTTATGATTCCACAATGTTATCAATGAAAAAACTACAGTTTTGTGGCTCTATACATGCAAGCGATGACGATATACAGTAGTAGATACTAAAGATGAATGATAGTTAATTAATAAGCTCTATAACGCACTGTGTGAGTGATTGGGATCATTCCTTTTGTGTAAAGCAACATCAGGCTTTATAACTTTGTAAAACAAAATATAACAAATACATAGATATAACTACTAGATAACTGACCCTCGTTAACCGATTACTAATCGTTAACCGACAAGATCCGTGGAGCAGTGCAGCAGCTGCAGTTATTAGCACAACTGAGTCAACAGTTCACCATCAGGACAGCCACTGTAGCAGCCACGATGCTGCGTTCACTGTCTCCAGTTCACCGTCAGGACAGCCACTGTAGCAGCCACGATGCTGCATTCACTGTCTCCAGTTCACCGTCAGGAGAGCCACTGTAGCAGCCACGATGCTGCGTTCATTGTCTCCAGTTCACCATCAGGAGAGCCACTGTAGCAGCCACGATGCTGCGTTCACTGTCTCCAGTTCACCGTCAGGAGAGCCACCAAGCAGCCACGATGCTGCGTTCACTGTCTCCAGTTCACCGTCAGGAGAGCCACTGTAGCAGCCACGATGCTGCGTTCACTGTCTCCAGTTCACCATCAGGAAAGCCACTGTAGCAGCCACGATGCTGCGTTCACTGTCAGGAGAGCCACTGTAGCAGCTACAATGCTGCGTTCACTGTCTCCAGTTCACCATCAGGAAAGCCACTGTAGCAGCCACGATGCTGCGTTCACTGTCTCCAGTTCACCGTCAGAAGAGCCACTGTAGCAGCCACGATGCTGCGTTCACTGTCTCCAGTTCACCGTCAGGAGAGCCACTGTAGCAGCCACGATGCTGCGTTCACTGTCTCCAGTTCACCGTCAGGAGAGCCACTGTAGCAGCCACGATGCTGTGTTCACTGTCTCCAGTTCACCATCGGGAAAGCCACTGTAGCAGCCACTATGCTGCGTTCACTGTCTCCAGTTCACCGTCAAGAAGCATTAGCAGCCACAGTAAAAGTCTCCACCGCGCATTTAGTTTAGTTTAACAGGTTGCTGGCTGTGTGTCCGCCCGGATTAACAATAGCGACTGTCTGACAAACAGTGTGTGTGTTCGTGCTACATTAGCAGCTGCTAGCTGCTAACTCTGTTGTGGCTTTATCCCCACTGTCCCCACAATTTCAGTGCATCCCTACTAAAAACCTAACAAAGACGCTGTGTTGGGTTATCCTATAATTTCACTCTCAAAATCACAACATTCATAAAAAGAAAATAAGTTTAGAGTTTTTGAAGGGGATCGTAGGCAGTCTGACTTTTTTTTTTTAATTTTTTTTAAATTTTTCTGTCGTTATAGGTACGTCCAAACAGGCTTCAGCTTGTTTGAATTTGGGGATGCTGTCGCTGCAGGTCACCATCAATCAAACACCTCTTAGAGCTTTATGACATTTATATACACGAGTCACTAGACTGACACTAGATAATGTCTGTTAGCACAAACACATGCAGGAGATAACATTGCACTCATAAACATGCTGTGAATAACTGACAGGAGAGGAGAGATAAGGAAAGGAATCAAGAATAGGAAAGGAAAACAGGAAGGAAGGAGAGAGCCAATAAAGAAAAACATATAGGGTAAAGATTCAGGGTGGTAAAAAGAGGGAAGGAACAGATGACCATTCCCAGTGGTGCTGTTTCCATTAAGTCTAATGCACCTCAAGGGACGGAAGATAATTAAGATAATTTGTAATCAGTCACCAACGGCTGCAAAACACCACCAATATCCTCCCGTTCATTTTCTTTTTTACTACTCGCTCTTTCATTAACACCCCCCTCCTCCTTCTCCTGCTGCTATTTTTTGCGAGTCACACTGACAGGTGAGCTTGGATATTGACGACGAAATCTTTCGCCTCGATTCCCATTGTGCTCCTGTAGCGAGCCGCTGAATGAGTGTTTAAAGCACAGCCCTGAGCTCATTGTGCTGTTATCATGATTGACAATTCCATCCACAAATAATGGGGAGCTAAATACCACCTTAGCTGCTCCCGTAACGCGCCGGCCGAACGGCCGCTGACTCGCACACGTCAGTCAGCGGCCTGCAGTGCTGTGAAACTTTCTGCAGACCTTTTAGTCCTTTGAACACGATCTCTCTGCAGCCATGATACAATTTGTTCCCAAAATGCTTGATGATGGGGAAAACAACAATCATAAAAAACATGTGCCTCCATGTTTTAAGGCATGCTAGTGCATGCAATGGACAGAAGATCCATTCAAAATTGCAAATAAAACAAGAGTCTGTGTTTAGTTACTGAGGCTTGAAATTAAGATCGGTATATGATTCATAAACCACAATTATGGATCCGTTGCTCAGTGCTGTTTGTTCTTTCAATAAGACTATGCATGCAAATATACACAACAACTAAACCACCCACAAATTCTATTACTTACTCACTGTTGTGCTTTGGCCCCTACATACTTTTAGATGGAGATTTACACAGTATTTGTCAGAGTGGGAGTGGGCAGGTGGGAGCCACCAGCCAGGCCTTAGAGTCAGGGACTGTATTGATAAAAGCTGTCCACACACTGAGACTGAAGGCGGGATTGGAACCCTGCAGGCTGTGGTCAAACTGAGCTGAGTTTTCATGAATCAATAGCAGCCAAACATTGTGGCAACAGGCTTTTAAAGGCAACTGAACCGATAGCTGTTTTTGAAAGCTCTGCAAAAAGCAAGTGAAATGGACCTTTTCAAACTACCACCACAGTGGAGTGTGGAGTTTTACCGTCACAGAGAGGAAAACAACAACAAAACAAATGTTTGGATCTTTCTGTAATACAAGGCTTCATTTTGTCTCAATGCCCTGAGGGCTACAAAATCCCTACGATGGAAAACAATGATGGACAGCGTGTGTTGTAAGCCAAAAGAGAAAGAAAACACTGCTCAGATGAAGAATGCCAGTAAAGGAAATGTTCAACATTGTGGGAAACAAGTTTTTCCTAAGAAGTTGATGATAAGATCAATACCACTCTTGAGCATAATAACTGGAAACCAGGAAACGGCTGGTCTGGCTCCGTCCCTGGATATAAGAAGTGGATGTAGTCCCTGTGATGTCTGTCATTGGTTTGTGGACTCAAATTCGTCATTTTGGCCGTTGCCATCTTGGATTAACCAGAAGTGACACAACCAAACACTTAATAAGATGTTTAGGCAACCAAAATATTACAATTATCTTTCATGAACTGAAAACACCCTGCGAAAGGGTTTAAGTTGTAAAACAAAAACATAAACTCCCAGACTGGACAACGCCGTGGTAGCAATCTGTCAATCACAAGGTAGTCACGCCCTGAAGCACACTCTTCTTTATGGTCTACTGGACTCTAAATGGGACCATAATTTACTAAATGAACATCATGCTGTATTGAAGAAGACTTGAAACTAGTGATTGAGACCATAAACTCATGTTTACAATGTTTACTGAGATAATAAATCAAGTGAGAAGTAGGCTCATTTTCTCATTGACTTCTATACAATCAGACTTGAAACCAGAGGAGTCGCCCCCTGCTGACTGTTAGGAAAAATGCAAGTTGAAGGCACTTCAGCATTGGCTTCACTTTTCAGACCTGGAGGTTGCTGCCTCATTTGTACGTAATTCTGTGGTAATCCATCCAATAGAGATATTTCTGTCAAGACCTACATCACCATCCCTTGAGCCCACTGCTCTGTCCATAGATACAAAATTCAAAAATCTAAAGCTCATTAATAAACATTAAATCTGGTCTGTTTGTCTGTTAAAACCCAAAGTTAAAAAACAATGACAAGACTCCAGGAAGAAACAAATGACGTGTTAATTAGTGAGTTTGAGAGGTGAATTTTGTTAGATTTGGGCTGAGCTAAGCTAGCTAGCTTCCACCTGTTTCCAGCCTTTGTGCTAAACTAAGCTATCCAAGAATGGTATTATTCTCATCTAATCCGTGCCAAGTAAGCAAAGAAGTGCATTTCCCAAAATGTGAAAATATTACTACCTCCATCACCACATCATGGGGCACCAAACAAGACCAAAAAGGAATAAACTGTTAAAGGAATACTCCATCAAAAACATAGCTTTTAAGTATCACTCCTTTTCTTTAGCCTTGAAAGGAGGCTCTGAAAGTCAACAGAAACTACTCAATCTGCCCTTACCACAGATCCATTTCCCTTTCCACAGATCCATTTCCCTTTCCACAGATCCATTTCCCTTTCCACAGATCCATTTCCCTTGCCCTGATCTGTATGCTCAGTATTCTTCAGTGTCTCCACAACATGGCATAACTACACTACGTAGAGTAGAAAGGAGTATTCAGCAACACTTCATTGGAACATTCAGAGCATGTGGATCAACAGCGGGAAAAGTGGATTATGCTGCAGGAGGAAAGGCTTGAGAAGCTCAGATTTGACAGAAGCCTTTTTTTGCTGCGACTCTGGGTCACAGCTGGAATCCACTTTGTGAATCAAAGCTGATGTCTTCAAAAGGAGAAAGATGTAAACTTTTCTGAGACACCACACAAGCCTCCAGCTGGTTAAATGTTTGATACTCAATAATATTAGGTGGAATATTCCTTTAATGCTACATTACTCTCCCATACAGAAAAACTGGCCCTGAACTGCCTGAACTGTCATGCTTCAATTCCTGCCTTTTATTCAGTCATGTGGTGATGTCACCAAGTAATACATTTGCATAAAACCTGCATAGCGGCTAGTTTGGCATGCCTTCAAACGAAGCTAGGTAGGGTGCAGTCTGACCAAGAGTTTCAGACAGAGGGTGAAAAGAGGTGCTGCAGAACAGCCGGTATGTGAGAGGTAAACATGTTTTAGTAGAAAACTAAAATACAAGTACGCATCTATAAAATGAGCATACATAACAGGTCCACCTTAATATAGTAGAACAAAAGGTACGGTGTAGGACAGTGTTGGTGGGGATTAACAATAAGGTGAATGCATAAAGGCAGAGAAGCTAATGTAGGAGGGCACTGCAGTGTTCTTGACACTAGAGCTGATGCTAAAGCACCAGGAGATTCAGGGAAAAGCTGCAGCTGGCAGCACACAGATATCGACGTTCAGTCTGTGCGGTTCAACCTCGACCTCTTCTCCCCCCCAACCACCCTCCTTTCTTTCTTCTCACCCCTTCATCCCCACGTCTACCTCACTTCCTCCCTCCTCTCCCCGCTGCTTTTGTCAAACTCGGTGTAAAACTGTCAGCGAGCAGCTTTTTGGGAAGCAGCAATTAGAGGAGAACAGAGACTATTCGGAGGGTGGGAGGGTTCACAGAGGCGTCTCGAGTATCTTCCAGCAGAAGCAACCTCGATAACTGTCCTCATCACTTTTGGATAATGCATTCTTAGAACGGAAATAACTCTTGTGTTTTCTACCAGGTTGGATTTGCATAAAACTGGAGCTCAAACATGATGAGCGGTGCTTGGGTTTATCTTGATTTAGCTGTCATGTGTTTCCACACAGACATGACAATATGCATGCAGACATGTTCATGTATCGGCAGCTGAGCATATGCGAGTATACAGAAATACTGCTCTCCTCCCACGCAGGCTCTCTTGTCATGTACACATATATCACAGTGGTGATGTAACACAAGCCATCGCTCTGCCCTATATTCTGCTGAATCCATGATTCATATAGCAGATGGGCTGTGGGCATGACTGTGCAATTGACACACATTACGCCCTGTGACCCCAATCCACCGGGTTAGTGAGCTGTCGACTGGTTAACGGTGATGTGGTCAGCAGTGGCTGCACCAGGCCATATTTTTGCCACCACTTTCTGTTCATTCTAGGGATGTTAATAATTAACAGAGATGTGCATTCCAAGCAAAAATACTATTCGCAAATCACTGGGAATTATTTGAAAATTGACACAGGAAGAGAGACAGACAGTCTTGTAGCATCGGCACATTTTCCCATCTAACGCTTTGGATTAAGAGTCTATTTCAACCATATTGTTGGAACAGTGGAAGGGGAGAGACAATTAACATTATTGGTTAAAAGAAATACTAATAATTATTTATAAAGCTGAGCAAAAGTCACAGACTAACTTGTCAGTTTAAGGAGAAAAGGTGGTCCACCTTAAGAGCCCACCTTTGGAGAGTCTAAGCCAGAGTTACAGGTACAGGAAGCTGCCTCCAGTCTTGAGCAGATCCAGAGTGGAGGAGTTTTAGCCTGGTAGCATTTATTCACTGACAAATAAACCGTAAACACACTGTCTGCTACAGCTACATTCACAGCTATATGTCACCAACAAACCCACTCACTGCCGCCACACGCACACGGTCTGTCAGAAACTTGCTAAAGTTACTCCGTGCTGACAGACCACACACAATCCCTTAAGTTACGCCGGGCGACGGAGTATCCTTACGTCGCACAGACGCACAGCTGACAACCTGCTACACTAAACTAAATGATGCGGCGGTGGTGTGGACTTTTACTGGGAAAGTGGCTGCATGTGTTCACGCAGCACTGTGGCCGCTAACACTCCAGGACGGGTGAACTGGGGACTCAGTTGTCCGTGGTGTTGATACAGTGCAGCTGGAGCATCGCGACATGAAACACACTAATCTTGTCAGTTAATGGTTTATGGTCAGTTAAAGAGGGTTGGATATGGGTTACATTTTTTTTTTTTTTTTTTTCAAAATTAGCATCCCTAGTTTATTCATTTCAAGAGAGAGGTGAATTACTGATCTATCAAGGGAAACTGGGCAAGGAGGCCAACAGAAAAGGAAAAATAAACAATGAATGATGATGATAAATAAGAGATGATATATAAATGATATTAAAAAAGGAGAGAAACATGGGAGATTTCTGGGATGGACTTGTCTGAAATGTGCTGGTGGTTTGCAGGTTGACTATAGTTAGGTGAATCGATAAAGACTATAGATCCATTACTGAATCCATTATTGATGGTAATAAATCCTTCTATGACAGCCCCACAGCCCATATGGGATTACACAATGAATATGCTATGGTGCTACGTGTGATGTGTCAGTATGACAAGAAGGTAATTTACCAAGACAAAGAGATGTTTCTACCAGAAACAAATCAACACTAATAGTTTTGTCACGGACAGAGAAGACGGCATCAGTCTACGTCGTCTGCCCCGGAGGGCAGCAGCACCGACGTGGTGTGAACATGCTAATGGTCTCACTTCCCCAGCCACACCTGGGCTTCACACTCACACCTATAGTAACACAGAGCAGAAGGCAGGCGGACAGACGTTTGATGCAAAAACAAGATGTTGACAACAACAGAAACAGCGGTGACTGCACCAATCAGCATCACAATAACACCCAGCTTTGACTGAATTACTAGTCTCTTTTGACCTCAAACCTCTTTCAAACAGAATAAAAATTAGTTTATACCACTTTCAAATCCACATACTACTTAAAGGTTCTATTTATGGGTGTTAATATAGTAGCAAAACAATTTGCTATGTAAGATTCAGTGGAGTAATGGCATCCTGAGCAGCTTTGCTCTCCCTCTGTATGTGTTGTAATCCAAGCTTCTCTCTGCTTCCAGGCCAGCCACGCTTGCGTTTTAGTGCATGTGAGTCCCATTGTTCGTGCCTCGCTGGCTAGTTAATTGCCACCGCTGTGCACTGCGCTCATGCGGCAGTTACATCTGATAATGCCGTCCTGACCCACGGCACCATCGTAGCGCCCACCCTCCCTCTCCCTGTCAGGTAAACGCTGTCAGCTCTGTCAGCTGTTTTCACGCTGTTTGTGCCGTTAGCTACATTAGCTGTCATCAAGAGTGGTGTATGAGACAATTTTTTTGTCCACCTGCCAGCAACTCAATAGTAGGGATGTTTTTTCTTTTTCAAGCAAAAATATTATTTTAAAATCACTGGGAATTAATTGATTATTACTCAAAAACTACCAGGCAGCAGCCTGGTAGTAACATGGAAAATCATGACTTATCCTTTCTCAATAGTAGCACTGTGCATTGGCAGCAATCTGGCAATACGATACATATCACAATACAGGGGTTACTATATGGTTGAGAGCCACGTGGAGTAAAGTCGCGCTGAAGTTTGCAGCAACGTTATAACTGTGACACAGTGATTAAGACTGAAGCTATGCTCCATGTCTTGGTTGCCACAGCTGATTAAAGTGACGGGGGTTAGCCCTGAAGCTAGCAACTGCAACGGTCCAGGCTCACTACAGGTGAGCTTACCTTTCAGGTAGACCAGCTGTTCTCAATTTAGTCCTCATGTAGCAGCTGCTGAGTCAAGTATGACACCTAGTGGTAAAACTCGGTACACGTGTCCAGTCCCACGTTTGGCTTAAATTTCAAGCCAGTTTGAAAATGTGCACACCAGCCCAACTCTAGTAAGCACACAATACACAGGCTCCAAATTCTGTAAAGATAACCTTTACATACAATCAATTACTGGGCTGAATTTTAATGTATGACACATAACATCACAGGATATTGTAAATACATCATGAGAAGACAACAAAACACTAAAAGGACTATGCCAGTTTCCTACAAAATACTGGTCAGCCTCTAAAACCTGCACTCTTATGCAAAATACTACACA
Organism: Pterois miles; assembly: GCA_947000775.1. Lineage (NCBI taxonomy): Eukaryota > Metazoa > Chordata > Actinopteri > Perciformes > Scorpaenidae > Pterois > Pterois miles. The sequence goes on along the minus strand of CAMQGK010000525.1, from coordinate 955,468 downwards.
TTAAATGTTCCACGGTGAAATAATTGAGTCAAAACACACTAGATTAAAAGCAAAATCCCTGACTTCAGCTTTTCAAATCTCCACAAAAAAGCTACTCAGTCACACTGATATGAACAGGTGATTCATTATTTCCACTCTGGCTAATATGATCATACCATTTTTCACACTGCGTTTATTTTGAAAATGGTCTTGAACGTGTGAAGCAGAGGAGAGAGGAGGGGAGTTGGACGAACACGGATGAGTTAAACGGAGACAAGTACTGATTCGTTTGTTTTGGTTCAGCGAGCGATGCGAGGCCTTGACACACAAAAGATTAAAGCCCACTCCAGAGCGACGAGCTATAGCCAATTAGAGCCATTAAAAATCATGAGATTCATATACATGCTAAAATATGCAGAGTGATGTGAAGAGCTGAAGGACCTGAGGATGGCTAGGAGATAGTGTGTGTGTGTGTGTGTGTGTGTGTGTGTGTGTGTGTGTGTGTGTGTGTGTGTGTGTGTGTGGAAAATTTTCAAGCAGTCGGCTGACTCTTTAACACAGTTGAACGATTTTGTTTTTTGCTAAAAATAAGAGGAATTAAAAGCAGGAAACTCCATCCATGGCAGCCTGTGGCGTTGTCTGCCACCCCAGCCTTTACTGTATGAACAAACAGCTATTTATTCACCTCATTTCCCCTTCAACCCTGTCGCCGAACAAATGCAAACAAATACACAGCTCTACCGCCGCCTTTTTATTGCTGCCACCCACCCTGACAAAACCACCAATACATGTTTTTTTGCGAAGCCGGAACAACTATGAGGGATGTCATGAATGCAGCAGCCTCCCACTGGGAATAATATGCATCTTACACAATCATTTATTCTAGCGCAGCGAGTCTCAAAATCATAGATTTTCTTAAAGCAAATGAATAATCTGCCCAGGGGTGGAGACAATTTCACTGTTTCTTTCTGAGGATTTTCTTGAGTCAAGCGTTATTTTCTTAATACTTGCATTGTGTAGTTCTGCTTCTTCCACATTTTTCAATTTTAAGAATGCCCTGCAGTCTGCAGTTTTTTAAAGTGCTTCTCAAACACCACGAGGCTGCGAGTTGGTGTAACACTCAGATCAGAGGGAAAAAGGCAGATGGATTTGAAAGCAAAGGGAAAGGTGGAGAGAGGCAGGGTGACGAGTAAAGGCGAAGTAAACATGAGAGGGGTGAAGAAGACAACTTTTAGTCCCCAAAGACAAAAGGTTTGGGGACGGAGATTTACAAAAGCGTTAGAAGTGGGTAGAAATGGAAGCGTACGGAGGGTAAGAGAGGAGGGTGGAGGTGGGGGTGTTTGATGGAAGTAGGGACGGGTTGGTTTCAGGTTGGAGCTCCCTCTGTGGTCTGTTACACCGAGGATGCCCTCTAGACAAAAACAATTTCCAGCCCAGCGGTGTCAGGAGGGCGTGGACGCTGCGTTACCTTCGACTGCGTGATTCAGGCGTGTGCTGTTCACACCAGCTGCATGTCAGCTGCGTTTCTACAGCGTTTCTGCTGCTGCAGAGTTTGACTTTCATAATGGCCATTTCATTTCATTGTAAATGTCATTTGTATTTATTTTAGACAGAGAAAGGTCATGAAATGCGTGGTAATATGAAAATAATAGTAATGATCCACAATTAAAATCCTGTACTACATTTATTCATGAAGCCCTGCAAGTCACTGCATGTTCTACAACACTGTCTTGCAAATATTTCAGAATAAAAGCCTCATGTTAATAAATGGAGGAGTTCTGAATTTTGAATAAAAATGAAAGAATGAACTGTTAACTATATATATATATATATATATATATATATATATATATATATATATATATATATATATACATACCTATATATACCGAAACCAAAACTGTAGTTATGTTGCTGATATGCTGATATGATGCCAATATACAGTTAAATGATCACTTCCACTGTCTGTTGCTGCTGTGAACTGCACACAGCTCACATCAAAAATAGGTGAGACCTCAAATCTCTAGAACAGACACAGCTGACAGGCATTGAAGCATCTCAAGCAGGTGGTGTGGCTGCTCTAACCTGGTAACATGGACGCTGAAATAAAAAACAGGTAACGCAGCCACCACGCCTGGTCTGGCTCAGGCCTAACAACAAAGAAATCCCTTCATTCATTCATTTCAAGGGTAATTCTGTCTTATCATAATGTGAACCTGATTTCTATCACTCACAGAAGTCGCATAGATTCCTGTCAAACGTACCTTTTCCTATAAAATTTGTCAGTCCTCGTGTTTTCCAGACTCTTCGACTTTTTATTATCCGAGGGCAGCAGTATAACCACATCCCGATTCCCAAGTCAACAAGCAGCTGTGAAAGAAAGCAAGTAATGTTGGGGAAAGGCCAAGATATTACCGGGCTTATACATTATGCATTAAGCCACGACTGGGCTTGGCTATGTGTTAAAATACCAGACCGGAGGGTTCAGCTCAGAGGTCACAGGCTCTGCATTCATCACAAGAAAAACAGACATACTGCAGGTTACATGGACAAACTATAAATATGTGGCTTTGGAAGTACTTTGTTAATCACTGTGGTCATTCTGTCAAGCTGATGCTTCATTATGATTCTGGACTTTCTTGGTGGGTTATACTGTACAGAAAACTCTGAGTTTATCCAAACACAAATGCATACTTGTGAAGAAGCGTTGTGAAGTCTAGTGAAGATGGTACCGGCTTTGTTCGGTGCAGAAATCGAGGTCTGATGTTTGAAGGGAAATGTAAAATAAGTGAATCCATCAGCTGCGTGCACATTGTTGTGTGAGACATTATTAAATGAGCGCAGCGACAGTCTCCCCTGCCAATAATTCAGCTCCGCTGTGGTTAATCAGGTGTCGAGTAAACAAAAACTTCCCTTTTAAATATGAGGCACAGATGAATAATTCAAAGAATAAGGTGTTCGCATATGTGTATTGTTGACCTAGTTACCTCTCGCTGTTCTTTTCAAAGAGCTCTACCAACATCTGAACTTTCTCCTGAGTGTCTGTGTTATTGAGGTGGTTCGTTGTTGTACATCAATGGTTCCCAGCCAGTTTTTTCCCCAGATGTACCCCCAAGCCCTGTCAGATGGACTCTGAGTCCCCCTTCATGTTAGTTCAACCATTTATCCTTTACTTTTAACTATTGTGGTATTTCGTCTATTATAAGATTCTATATGTTATGTAGCATATCCCAAAACCCAAAGCAGACAGCTCAAATTTCACATTAATGGTATTTAAGGATGTTAATAATTAACTATTTAACATATAACCGCCATTAAGGGTCAAACGGCTAAAAGAAATATTAATAGAGACAGTTGCACTGTAAAGGACAAAGGGTGTTGTATCCTGTACAGATTGTAAAGCCCCCTGAGGCACATTAGTGATTTGTGATTTTGGGCTGTACAAAAATAAACTGACTTGACTGATAATTAACTAAAAAGCTGAGGAAACCGCAGAGGAGTGGCTTGTCACTTTAAGGAGAAAAGCTGGTCCGCCTTGAGAAAGAGCCGACGCAGACGCACGACTTTCCACTGAGGAGTTGTAGCTTGTAGCCTCGTAGCATTTATTCACCGACGAATCAACTGTACACACACTGTCTGCTACAGCAACGTTCACAGCTATAACGTCACCAACAAACCTCACATTCACCGCCGCCACAGGCACACGGTCTGCCGGAAACTCGCTGAAGTTACGCTACAGCGGGCACGAAGCCACCGGCAACGCTAGCGGCGTAGCAGCACAACCACGCGCACTGCTGGGCCGAGCGCTACGTTAATCCGGGCAGACACACAGCTGACAACCTGCAAAACTAGACTAAATGTGTGGTGGAGACTTTAACTGGGAAAGCGGCTGCATGTACGCGACACTACAAGCAGCACAGTGGCTGCTAACGCTCCCAGATGGTGACCCGGAGACAGTGAACGCACCACTGTGGCTGCTAACGCTCCCAGATGGTGACCTGGAGACAGTGAACGCACCACTGTGGCTGCTAACGCTCCCAGATGGTGACCTGGAGACAGTGAACGCACCACTGTGGCTGCTAACGCTCCCAGATGGTGACCTGGAGACAGTGAACGCACCACTGTGGCTGCTACAGTAGCTCTCCTAACGGTGAACTGTTGACTCAGTTGTCTGTGGTGCTCACATACTGCAGCTGGTACTCACATACATCGATGCATTCGAGACACAAATCGGTTAAAAAGGGTCAGTTATCAGTTAAGAATTTCTTTATTTAAAATTAGTATCCCTCATGCTATTATATGAAAATTTTACAGCCATGGTTATATAATTATTTCCTTGCTTATTGCAATAGAATGAGCCTGAATGCATTTATGGTAGACTCTGGGAAAGTAATTATTTATTCTCTGAAGATTAAGTTACAATCAATTAATTATTAATATATATATATATATATAGCTATAATATATAATATACACTTTATAGTGGTTGTGGAGGCACTTTTGTTCAAGTTGTTGGAAGTTATCACACTACACAGCTGAGGCTATGTGTGAGCGTGCCATTTGCTCCTCTTTCTCACGACAGCTGCTGTACTAGTTCGGGATTTTGTTTTGTGTGAAGTCTTTGCGGCTTGGCATTACCTAGTGTAAATGCAGTGTTTTTACAGTTGCCTTAAAGCCATCTCTGTCAACAGTTTGGGTGGGCAGCATGTCTTTACATACATGCACAGTGCTGGCGTGTTGTGTCCTTCCACCACTGGCTTTTTATATATATATTTTTTTCCACAAGGACAGTGACTACTCCATGACTCACACAATGGTGCCTGCTTTGTGTTTGTCTTTCAAAACCATCAGTGGAGCTTCTTGTGTCAGAGCCAGAGGACTTTCTCAAACAATCCTGTACTGTACTATACTGGGGGACATTTGGGGACTCTCCTTTTCAACACATCATTTCTAAGCATGAAAATGTACATTTCATATTCGTTTTAGCTTAATTTAATACAAAAATGAATATATGGTCCCTTTTTATCATACAAAGAATTATACTGATGCTGACAGTGATATGTGGCAATGCAAACCCAGTCTATACACAAACAAAGGCAAAGCACAATCCATTTCATGATGCTTATCACTACTCTTTTACTACTATTTTTCCAGTGGCCACTTGCAATATCGCAGCTAAAAAAAACCCTGTTAAGTCCAAAAAGCATTTTCCCCATAGACCACCATTATAAAAGAGACATCTGTATAACTTGACAAGGTCAATTATGGCTCTTTCTATTATGATTTTTTGATCCACAGAGGTTTTATATATTTTTGATGTCAGCACAATGTCTAAGCTAGAAGCTAAAAAAGTTTTTGGGTGTATGCACCAGGCGAACAGTTCTCACTGAAATGAATAGGCGCCATCTTGGGGCCTGGTATCCACTTCTTATCATACATCTATGGCCAAAATCTACAGTGTCCCTGTAGACTTTCTAATAACTGAAGAATATTTTCTGTGTACAAAAATAAACTGTATATCCAAAAGAAGCTTCTACTTGTCCATGAATACTCCTGTTTGTTCAGTCTTGAAATGAGAAATGAGTAACCGCATAGCACAGCCGACTCCAAACCACTTTCCAAAGGATGCTCGATGCATATTTGAGTGCAGCTACTGTATGTTCATGAGCGTCGTGCTTAATGCTTTCCTGGCAGCTAAGCTGTTCATCTTTCTTCCTCAATTCACCAACTCATCTCGTTCTCTCCACAATTCATCCTCTCTTCCCTCTCATCCTTTATGCTTGACTTCTATTCGCGAAACGCCAACTTCAGAAACTCCACAACAAGCTTACTTCGATTCATTTCAACTCACTATTTTGCCAGCTTACATCACCCTCAGCCCAGTGAAATCTTCCCCGAGTTTGGATTACAGCAACAAGATGTGTCAAAAGCCATTAAAGAAAGCATTTAGTGTAGATCCTGAATCCTCAGTGGTAATGTATCGTTGTCAGTGTGGGCCTATTAAAGTAATGAGTCAATGTCCAGCACAGGATATAATCAAGGCAACTCAATAAGGGCACGCTGACCGTGACTGGCAATTAACTGCAAGAGCAGCCATCAGGAAGAAGCCACAGTGGGGTCAGCAAGCCAAAGAGCAGGGATCAGTGATTATAGAGATCTTAAAAGGAAATCGTGCTGCTCTGGAGGGGCTGATTTGCTTAAATGTGTACAGTATCTGCATGTGTGAGTGCGTTTTGCTTGCATATTTCTCCATGTTTGTCTGCATGTGTGTGGCTGAGTGTCAGTGTCTGCGCTGCAGCTTAGGGGGAAAAAAGTAACCCAAATCAGAACCATATGCACTGGATTCACAACATGCAATAAAGTCTCGCGCTCTGAGCAATCGCAGGTCTCCAAAGTCGTATATTACCCAATTTTGTGTCTTGTCTTTGCACAGTGGCTTACTGAGAGCGGAGAGACGCAGCCACAGCTACCGACACAACATCATAATCAACTGGGACTGCACCACAATGCCACCATGAAGAGAGGCGGCTCTAAAATGGCTGCCACCAGAAATGAGATTATTGCTCCGAGCTGTTCTCCCTCTCTCTTTATGCAGAAAAGTGGCACTGACTTTGTGATCTACAAACTGCATTTCTAGTGGAGGGGAATTACAGTTAGAGATTTCTGAGTCCGACTTTTACTCCCAGGGTGCCTTGAGAGTTTCTGTCAACAAGTAGATAGTAAAATTGTCTTGTGAACGTGGAGTGAAGCCATGCTTGTCTACATGCCAGCTCTGTCTCTCTAGCCTCTCTTTTATTTTTCTCAAAGACCCCCCCCCCCCCCCCCCCCTGTCCAGCCACCACACACACACTCAGCCAGGGCAGTGTTGATGTGATGCCACACTCGAGGTTAGTGTATACACACTGTCCATCCTCGTAGCCAGTAAGCCTCTGAGAATAGAAACAGATAGCATTAGGAGAGAACAAAACAAATCACAGCCCAGCCAGGGAAGTCAAACAGAGAGAGAAGGAGGGATAAAAGTAGACAGGGAAGGAGTGAAAAAGAGGGACGATGAAGCGTAGCAGAGGAGAGCACAACAAATCTCTCCCTTGGGACTTTCCCACTCTTTGGGACTCGGTGGCGCATTCCCTCCATCTGTCTACAGCGATGCCTATCATCCTTTGCTTCATTTCTCCATGCGGCCTTTCCTCACCCGTTTGGATGTAAAGAGCAACAGAACTGATTTAGCAGCTGACAGTGAAGTGAGCTGGACTTGTGGGTCTTGGCCTGCAGGCAGCTGTGGCTGTAACAGAGGCAGCACAGGTGGGATAAAGGCCAGAGGACCAGACTGGACCAGATCTCACCATCCGAGTATGTCATGCTAAAAATTGCTGGACCGAAATGACAACATCTACAATAATTTCCCTAACATCACAGTATAGCTCACACATTAGGGTACCTGGCTTCTCAGCTGGCAAAGGGGCAGACTGTATGAAGAAGGTCGTCACACACTGGTTTGTGGACTGCCCTTTTAAAGTCTAGTGTTCAGCATTTTGCCCGTCACCTTGTCTTTTTCCCCAACCAGGACTGATGCGAGAGAGTGAAGTGAAGCCCATTTGAATACCAAAAATGTTACAATTAACTTTCACAAACTGAAAACAGACTGTGAAAAATTTAAAGTTAAAGACAAAAACACAGACATCATCCTGACTGGACAACGCCATGGTAACAACCTGTCAAACACAAGGTAGCCACGCCCCAAAGCATCCCCTGCTTTATGGTCTATTTGACTCTAAATGGGACCATAATTTACTACATGACCATCATGCTGTATTGAGGAAGACTTGTAGGTTCATTTTCTCATAGACTTCTATACAAAAAGACTTCTTTTTGCAACCAGAGGAGTCGCCCCCTGCTGGCCACTGGAAAGAATGAATGTTTAAGGCACTTCCACTTTGGAGGTTGCCTACTGCTTCTTCACAATAGTGACACAGCTTAAATCCACTTCATGACAGCTTTTATAAATGCAGCATTATATGTTTTCTAAATTTATATAAACAGAGGCGGAATAGCATGATCAGGATAAACATGGATGAATAGTAAAAAAGAAAATTAAAAAACAGACATTTTTAATTAAACCTCAACAGTAATATAGTCATCAAGAGGAGTCGCCCCCTGCTGGCTATCGGAAAAAATGCAAGTTTAAGGCACTTCAGCATTGGCTTCACTTCTCAGACCAGGAGGTAACACACTGGGCACACCGCATCCTGAACATAAAATGACACAAGAAAACAAATCAACCTCTAAGGTAACATTATGGACCAAATGGAGAAAATAAATTCCTTTTTGTCATTTTGGACCACATGCCCAACTGTTTCAGCAGGTGTGAGGCAAAAACAGAATGATAGTTGTACACAAAATTGCCACAAAACGGTTCATTAAAGAGGACATCTATTACCGACACGCGGCTCTCAACATGGCGACAGCTGAGCCGGCAGCTAGCAGTTAAGGGTGCTAACAGGGCGAACAATGCAAACAAGGGCAACTGTGCTCACAGAGCTAACGGTATTTACCAGCAGCGTACTGGAAGGTGGGTGCGACGCAACGACGGCGTCGGCTGGGATAGTATTAACCAACGGTTGCCACCATATGAGCACAGTGCAAAGCAACTGCCATTAGCTTGCCAATGGGACACAACAGAGAGACTCACATGCACTAAATACATGCGTGGCTGGCCCGGCTATGTACACAAAGCACAGAGAAGCTTGAATTAGCATCAGCAACTAGCTGGTAAAAATGCTGGACATGTCCAGACACATGACTCCAAATGAATGCTAATGTAGTCAACTGAATGAGCAACTGTTTGCTGTTATTATGATTAGCATACATGTCAACACAACTGGCAAATAAAAACTGCAACTTTAAAATAAAGTTCTGTGAGTTTGAACAAAGTTTCTCCACACAATGTGACTTAGTAAAGAGTGAACTGTGAGTTTAGAAAAAAGGTCAAAAAGAGTTGAAAAAATTCAGATGGAAACACCTTTTACACCGTAACTTGAATCCAGTGCCAGAGGCTTTAGTCGAGCATGAGGGCTGAAGCGTGATGTGGAATGTGTTTACATGCCTACATAAATACGTGATCCTCAATGAGTGAAAATGTGAGGAGCGAAGTAAAACAAGGGCTTTACAAAAATGGAAACGTCAAGCACAAGGAGCGATAAATCTTCTCGAGCGCGGCCGTCTGACAGAGTTTAGGCAGGTCTGTGAATAATATGGCCTCCCTGGATCAAAAATTAAACAAGGCAGACGTGTGGGGACAAAAACAGAACAGGAGACGTTGCTTCATGCTCTCTGAAAAGACCCACAATCCCCCTCAGCGAGAATACAGCTCGTTCTAATGAAATGCACATATAGCGTGGAGATAAAATACCACTTTAAAACTGGCTCTGATAGCAATTTCAATTAATTTGACTTCCTGGTATTCCTGTTATTTTTCCTCCCTGAGCAACGTGTAGGAATGGAGGCGTTTATACGAAGATGTTTAAACCAGTGACACGGCGAGGATAAATCCCAGTGAGGTGTAAGCATTGTCAGAGGACGAGAGGGAGGAAGAGAGGGCGAGTGAGTGATGATCTTTATCTAGATTACTGTGGGTGCGCAGTGTGTGTGTACGTGTGTGTGTGTGTGTGTGTGTGTGTGTGTGTGTGTGTGTGTGTGAGATGAGTCACCCTCAACGTTAAACACCCCCTATAATCACAACATCAACACAGCAGAAGACGCTCAGTGCTGGCAAAAACATTCCCACACTGATCTGTGCATGGGGACGTGAGCGCATGTACGTCTGTGTGTGTGTGTGTGTGTGTGTGTGTGTGTGTGTGTGTGTGTGTGACAGAGTTTTGGTGGTGATCGTTCTGTTATTGTTACAGTTTGGGGATTATCTAATGCTGTTTTCAGCCGGCAGAATCTCCTCTCCATCCGTCTAAACTCTGGAGAGGAGCCAAAATAACTGCTCATGTACTGGTGTGTCGGAGGTGGGGTGGGGAGGCTGTATGCCTGTTTTCTGTAAAATTACAAGTATTTCATGCATTCAAGGAAGAAATATTAAAGGGAAAAGGTGGTCATCACTGTGCAAAAACAGGAAAAAAAACAACAACAACATTTTGTCTCTTTTCACCCTTTACTTCTTCCTGTCAGAGTGAAATATGAACACCCACATAGTGGGTGTCTATGTGGTTACAGTACAAACAGGACACGCTGGTAACATGACAGATTCACCACACAGATTCACATGGGAGGGATCAGGTGTAGCTTGACTTCATGGTCACTACACTTGCTGTTTACATCACCCAAAGCATGATGGGAACTATGGAGCCAAAAGAAAAAGAAGAAAAAAAACACAAATGACAAAAAAATCCATCGATATTTTCCTTTTTCTGTTAAATTTTAAATCAATCATTTTTCTAGGGCTGTAACTAACAACTTTTAGCCAACATAACTTATTTGACTAATATTTTAAGATAAAACCTTGTAAAAATTTCTCATATAACATGATGGCATCTTCAAATTTATCCCATTTTATCTATTTGGTTTTATCTCATACATGACAGTGACAAGCAGTGTTAGTTTTGTCAGCTATTTCTTATTTAGTCTTAGTCCTGTGCCAAATGTCCTTGTTAGTTTTAATCAAATTTAATACGTTTTAGTTGGCTAAGAGTGTGAGAATTTACAATTTTTGATAGTTTTAGTCAATGAAAACTATGTAGTCACAGATTTTGTTAGCAAAATTAACACTAATCGTTGAGTTTGAATAACTGGAACCAGTGGAAGCTTGTCATTTTACTTAAAAAATTAATTAATTATGGTTTTGATAAACCTGGAACACTGACACTCTATCCAAGACATTACACTGAGATATTTGCTGTGCAACTGGATGTAAAGGCCAAAAAACAAACTAAATGATGCAAAACTTATTTTGTTATAAAAAAGATATTTACACAGCTGTGAGAAAAATTTTAACTGATATTTCTAAGTAGCTTAGTGACTGTTCCTACAGCCTGTCAATAAAAAGCACTGAAAATGTAACACACACAGCCGATGGTTCAAATGGTTAAAAGGCTGCCATCATCCAACTTAAATCAGCTTAAATTGCCTCCTATGAAGCTGACATCAGTTTAACTGTATACTGCAGTTAAGTGTGTCTCATAAAAGCCCTACTCAGTCTGAATCAGAGGGTAAACTGATTCTAAGTGTGTTTAAACTTCGTTCTCCGGTGCCCGGCTGACAAAAACACTACACGCAGCCGTGTCGGTGCGAGTGTATCTGCGAGTCCATACGCGAGTGTGTACGTGCCTGACTGGCCCGAGGGTCCGTTTCCGTCTGCTGTTGTGGAGAGGGTGTGTGTTTGTTGTGGAGATTGTGGCGGAGCTGTGAGTGGACGGTGAAGAGAGCCATTAGAGAAAGACGGCCGCTGATTAGGGTTGAACGTCTCCTCTACTTCGCTTATCACAGACACACACACACACACTCGCACAGAGACCAACAGACACACTTCTGCTCAGATAGCAGGTTGTTGCTTTATTAGCCTCGCTCAGCCTCTTGGCCACTCACACATGCGAGTATCTGTGCACATGTGCACCTATACATGTGGATTTTGTGTGCATTTTTTTTTTCATATATGCATGCAAGTGTGTGTGTATATGTGGGTATCTAAGTGCACAAATACTTGTACTTAAGTGCCTATGTGCATACAAGTGAGTGTGTGTTTGTGTTATCATGGCAGGTCCTCTCAGTCCTGGAGAATGTAGTATATCTGGAGCTGAAGGACTCAAGTTGAGGCTGCAGAGATTAGGAGAGATAAACAGCAGCAGCCAGGCGACGCACAACAGTACTGTGATGAGACACAACAACAGAACACGCACTGACATCACATCTGACTGCTTTAACATTCATTCAGCCAGGATACCTCATGCTGTCCCTGAAATATATGACTTCACATTCACACTCCTGCTGCTGACCGATAGTTTGAATTTTCATCGTAATCATGACGTGAACTTGGATGATAAACACATCGCAAAAGACTGCCTGAAATGCGACGATTAAGAGAAAGTCAGTGAACAGCTGATCAGAGGACACAGAGAAGTAAGCACAATAAAAACCTTCGCAAGTGTAACGCCACAGGCGAATACACCTGTTCAACAAGCATAAACATGATTTACACATGCAGAGAAGCGATATTTTAATCTTCTCTGTCCGCAGTCTCTCATCCACCACTGTTATATTTACACATGCACAGCATGCTAGCTTGGCTAACATTAGTAGTGTTATTTTGCTGAGTTCTGAATTACTTTAATTTCTCTTATGCAGTATTCCAGTGTATGTGTCCTTGGATTTTACTGTTAAGACTAGAACGAAGTGAGTGAAACAATGATGCGCTGCTGTTGACAAGGTTGGAGTCATGAAGCTGTTGCCGCCTTGGTGCAGACTACAAAGCCTCTTGTGTGATTTATTATCCTGCAAAAATTATTGGTGCAATGTAACCCTCGATTACACAAGCTACAACTAAAGCTGTCTGTATATAGTTTCTTTGTTGGTCACGTATCTTCCTGGTAAACCTTTCTGCTGGCAGAGACAAAGCAGCCCCTCCTCTCTCTACCAGCAGTACCTACAGTGGTTCACATCAGCAGAGGGAGGAGGATGGACTGATACTGACTGATGTCAGTGTTAATAAACTGTACTCAGCAGTAGAACATTAATGAGTTTATATGATGACTTTGCTATTGTACATATTACTGCTTGTTGCTGCTCTAGAAACAACAATTAGACTAGTTCTAATTAAAATATTCAACTCTTATCTGGTGCTGAATTGCAAGACAACCATGTATAGCTAATATGCACAGTTCAATATTTGTTTATTTATCGCAAGTAACATCATTGCATTATCAAATGATATTGCACATCACAGATTTTCCTCCTATCACACAGGCTGAATTTACACTGTGGTCTGCAGTCACAACTGGGAGTTTCCTTGCAAAACCAGTTGATAATAGCCATGTTTCCATTCAACTACCAGTAAAAACCCTGTCAAAAAAATCTGCACATTTGGTGCCTTCAAATAGAACTCGTGTTGAGGAGATGTGAAGTCATGAGCACGACATGTGTTGCGTTCAAGTGATTAGGTCGGGAAGAAAACTGCTGCTGAGCAACGGCAATATTACCGTTACTGTCCGAGTCTTGAAGCCACAGAGGCTAACAATTTAGCAAGCTTGCAAGTGGGTAACATAACGCAGGAAATAAAAAGACATAATGACAGAGGAGAAAGATGAGGTTGTTGGGGATATCAACATTTTCCTCAGACACATTATAAAATTACCAGGAAAAACAATATATGATCCAAATTATAATATACCGTACAATATTAACTTATTATGCACCAATACATCAACCTCTATGGACTCCACCATTTCTCACAATGTCAACAAACATCACAAGTCGTAAACTCTGAGCTTACAGACACTTTCCACTTAAGAGGAGGTAAAAACGACATGAGGGGGACGTTCATATGGGCACGACCCCATTTAGGGGCACCCTCACCCAGTCTATCACAAACCACCTGAAGCTGATCACAACACACACTTACTACCAGCAGTCAAGTCATTTTTATGTGCCAGTGGAAATGCTGCAGTTAACCAAGCCAAGCTGCTGTACCAAATGTATTTCTATTTTACTCATTAAGTATATAACACATGATATAGACTGTCACGGCACGGAGTTGGTTGGCTTGGCTGAGTTTAACAGATACAACAGTAAATACAGTGTGAAAGCTGCTGAAGCCACGCGACAGAAGAGGACAAAAGGGAGGCTAATATTGTTTTGCTCCTAAATGTATAATATGCCTTTTACAAGCCAAGGACAAAACAGTCAGTTTTCATAAACTGTGGCTGCTACGGAGAACAGTTTACCTACTGTAGCGCTGACTAGCGGCGCTGGAGTGTCTCCCCTTCTCCGTCCTCTCCCCTCGGATAACATGCCTCTTCCGCTCCTCTGCTCTCATCCAGCCCGTTCAAAGACAGGGTCGCTACGAAAAATAAACACCGAAAGCACTGCTTTATTCAGAAACCCACGTTGTAGCGTTTGTTGACATGTAGCTCGCCGCTAGCGTATTAGCTAACCTTAGCCTTAGCTAGCCACCGGCTCAACATTAGCATACCAAAACCACCGTCGCAAAGCTGCTCACTAAAACAGTCACACTGACTGAGACATTACTGGCCTAACGTTACCTGCGTTCTCGTCTTGGCTGTCATTAGCGTCTGCCTCTCCCTCACTCCGTGGGCTGCTGTCAGCGCCAGCACCGGGCGGTGTTGGCCGGGGAGGAGGGGGTGGGTGGTCGGGTACCGCTGTTCACCGCGTATAGTCCGCTTTTCCGTCCGCCGTTTAACCAGCAAAAACAGACGCGACTGGGCACCGTATAGTCTTAGTACCATTTCCGTGGTGATTTTGAGATTTTCCCGTGGTCCTCCTCCTGTTTCATGATTTAGTCTTTTGAACATGTGTGTCTTTGCGTCTTGCGTCATGTTTTTATAAAGGTGGGACTGTTAACCGTCACTGTCTACGGTGTTTACTTCCGGCAAATAAAAAAACATAGCGAACCAACGTAAGGCACAATAATTTACTCTGAAATCTATATTTTACTCTTTCAACGCAAAGTGCGACGGTCCGTCCATGTGCAATGGCTTCCTTCCAAGATGGCGATTCGCGTGATAGCGTTCATGTGTCTACATCTGCAGGTAGCACATTGCGAAACTATCGCGAGATTATCATAATCAGGCCTTGACCTCAAATACATACAATACGGAGTCGGGCAATGAGTATCGCGAGAGTTTTTGCAAGCTGTTTTTTTTTTTTCTTACTTAATACTTTATTTATAAAGTTTGATACAGTATTTACATAAAGTACATGTTCAGATATTTAACAGTATAAAAATAAGATTAATCATTGAACATAAATTGTGAGGAAAAGAAACAAAGATTAATAAAAAGAAAGAAAACAATTGGGTCTGTTACAAAAATTGGAATAAATTTGAAATGTCGAAATAATCGAATAATTCTTGCCAATTTTGAAAGTTTTCAAAAATTGTGGGTCTATTATCCAGACACAAGTCTAGATGGCTAGCTTATCTGTAGTTTTAACTTTTTAAAATCAGATTTTAGGTGCTATTTCTAATATATTTGGGTACCACCAGTGTCAACAAATTTCATGTCCACTTCGAGGTCAAAGGTTGGAAATGGACTTAATATTTCACATCAACAGCAAATAAACCAATAAACACCTGAGATGATATACAGCCCACTCCTGTGGCAAAGATTTCTGTGTCAGTGAAAAAACACTGCCGCAGCTTCTCTCAACATATTCAGCTGGCTTCCCTTTCAAACTGTAGATACTATTTTGGCACCTCAGCACAGTAACTTTATTTATCCGTTTTGCTATTGCGTGGGCAGTGGCTGTTCCCGACGGGCCACGAGTCATCGGCCCCTTCTCAGAGGTCTCCGGGGGGAACCAGAAATAATGACCCCGTGACCCCAGAGGCAGATGACAGGGGTTGTGGGATGGCTCTTTGACGTCAAAATAATCTAGATAAACCGGCCCTGTTTACTCAGCTGACTGAATGAAGACAGAAACCGCGAATGGAAGTAAGGCGGGAGAAAAAACACGACGAAAGCTGCAGAAATGTAAATTCACTGACAAATAGCAGAGCGACAGAGCCAAATAGCCGGACTGGGAGCGGAAAAGAAGCGAGAGGATCAGAAGATGAAAGAGAAAGTGGTTGTGATTCAGTTGACCCTCTTAGGGATGCGATTGCGACTGAACTTAGTGCTTCCGCTTTGATCATGAGAGATGCCGCAAATCGCTGCAATATGGGCGATGAAAAAGCAAGAGAAAGTTGGAGTGGTGATGGAAGGGAAGAGCGGGAGAGGGAAGGTTGCATAGAAGGAGGGAGTATGGCAGAGGAGAAGGGGTTAAGGCAGAGAGGGAAAGAGTAGCAATCAAAAAAAGAGGGAGAATAAAAAGGGCGAGCAGAGGAAAAATATGGTGGAAACAGTACTGTAATAGTACAGAAGTGCTGTTATTTTACCTATATTTCACTAAAGTAGTTTAAAAATCTAAGAGTACCAAAGGGCTTCTACAATGTTCTCAGAGAAAAACATACTGAGTTAATTAATAGAGAAAAGAACATTGTTGGAAGTGATTTTTATGACTTTGAAAAGCTGAAAGGACAAAGTTCAAACCATATTGTGGATTGTGGAAAAAAAATTGGAAATTACAAAATGCACAAAGTAAAGCCAGATTTTTGTTCTTGGCTGACTAACCCGTTCACTGGTAACGGCTCCAAAAACTTTGATGCCAAAATTTGGATGCTTGTGGAAAGCCATCGACACTTGTATTAATTACCCGACGTGATCTGAGCGAAGTTTATTATGTCTATAAAAACTTAATGAAGTTAGTGACTCAGTGCACACAAATGCTACTCGAGCTACAGGAACAAGAGCGAGTGAAAGTAGTTACTTCTACCCGTATAGATGCACTGCACTGTCCTGTGAAGAAGTGGAAGACCTTTGAACAAATTAAAAGTATTATAGTCTAATTATGTTGTAGTGGTGGGTAATAGCATTCCTTTACAATGCCCCCAGGTTTGAACAGTAAGCTAAATTGAGATAATTCCAGTTGCACACACACAAAATGGATTCACAGGAAACAATGCATGCACGTACTTCAACATTACAGTCTGTAATTGCTTCTATCAATGAGAGTAATGTTGAAACAATGCATGCATGTACTTCAACATTACTGTCTGTAATGGAGTCTTATCGGGCGCTGTATTAAGTTACTGCTAAGGCAAATTACAAAGAACATTTGCTACTGCTGCTGCTTCACATTAGATGCAGTCAAATGGTGAACCACAGGGTGGCTTTTATTGTGAAGCGGGTACTGAAAATTCAGTGCGTTTGCCATCGAAGGGGAATAACATTGCTTTAGAGGCACATGTTTTGTGCAGTGAGCCGATTTGAGACTGCTGATCACATTTATCTTTGTGTCTAAGGAGCAAAGGTGGAAGTGGTGTGAAGTTGTTAGGGAGGACGGCTGGGTCAGCAGAGCACGGCATGGGAGACTGCTGTAGCATCCTGTCAGCTACCGACAGTCATTGTTAGTCTCTTTAAACCGTAATAGCAATATTTCTTTGACCTTAAATCTTACTATGTGTACAAACTGTCATTGCACCCTTTAGCGTCTGCATGAGGCACCACAGGCTTTCCACTAACTCCAATTTAAACCCATCCTTATCAGTATTAGACAGCTGATATAGTATAAAGAGCAAGAAAATCCAAGCAGGGAGAAGGAGTGGGTGGATGGTTGGGTCAAACAAACATACTTGCACCCAGGAGACGGCTGTCCATGTCCCATGTGAAACCAAGAAACCAAGAACAACCAGCGATGACTTATTTCACCATAGTTTTGTGACGTAATTGACATACTTAACTAATGTTGCTTAACAGGTTTATTTATTTTATGTGACAAATATACTTTCTCTTCTCACCCCCTTTGAATGTTATCAGCCGACTGAAAGGGCATTATCAGCCTCATAGATATGTGTTAGAAAGAGCCTGCTACACCTACTAGGAGGTTCAGAAGGCCATTATCATATAGTCACATTGTTGATCACAAATACAAATACAAAAAGACAATGGCTACCACTCATGGCCGTAGTAATTATGACGGGAGCAAAGGTGGAAGTCAGGTGACGTAGTATAAAGGGTGACAAAGTATGGAGTGGTGGACGCGGGGATGGATGGGTCAACCAAACACAGGACTTTCACCCAGGAGGCTGCTGTTTGTGGTCCTGTGTGAAACCAAAAGTTGGCATCCACTCATTTTACCACACGTTTCTTGCAGCACTTAGGTACTTCACAAATGCCAGGTTTTGTAAGTTACATAACAAGCATACTCATTCTAACCCTAACCATGATCTAAGTCCTAACCAAGTCTAACCAAGGACGCCTAAAAACTAAGTACACCTTGGTTGAAAGTTTATTGTGAAAAGCTGGTGCTAGAGGGGTGTCTAGTGCGTCATGGTTTGAAGCATGGGGCCACTGACCAAATATCAGTGGGTATGCTGATTGGCCACACAACATGACACAGACGACATGACGGCTCCACAAAAGTGAAGCCAAAACATCTCAATGTATTTTTCCCAAAGATGGTTTGAGGGGGTGAGACATCATGATTGACAGCTGTGAGTCTGACAAGATGCGGTCCTGCTCAGCTTGTGATTGGTTCAGGCGGGTGACCTCGATACCATGGCTCCACCGCTGTACTGTGGAGACTCCAAATGACGTAAAAATCTCAAGATGGCAGCCCCCATATCTGGTTTATTTTGGCTTCACTTTAGCAGGAAGTGATCCATCTTTATATACAGTCTATGCGGTGCAGTTTCCCTCAGCTCTACAGCGCTTTTTGACGTCTTGTTTTGGTTTTCTAGCATGTGACTTTATAGTTTCCAGCTGCACCTCCTTTCACAAAAAAGCTCTGATGAACCCATTGTACCCTACTCTACCTGCACAGCACCAAACAGCAGGAGACAAAGTTAGCGACTAGCTGGTGAGCAAAGTGAAGCATTTAGCAGCTTTTTCTTTCAGGAGTTGGTGGAAACCGAGCTGAAAGGAGAGTGAATATTGGACTCCCATTCATCATGTGGACACAAACACGACTCCAAATGAATGGTAATGTTGCTCTGTGTCTGCTGGATGTGTAAATAATAGGTAACTGAAGGCTAACATGTACTCCATGACAACTTTATTAGATCAATGATGCGTTCACAATGTGTTTCGCTGCACACAAGTAGCAATAAAAAAAACCCCTAATAGCTAAAAGTGGGC
This sequence comes from Pterois miles, assembly GCA_947000775.1. Classification (NCBI taxonomy): domain Eukaryota; kingdom Metazoa; phylum Chordata; class Actinopteri; order Perciformes; family Scorpaenidae; genus Pterois; species Pterois miles. Next base: position 936,581 of record CAMQGK010000525.1, on the reverse strand, counting down.
CTAAGGTATCATGAACCGTAGCAGACACAGATCAGAGAACAGATATCAATTTTGTGACGGTGACCAACAATGTCGTCCTGCTGATAGCAGCGGCAGATCAGAACAACAATCAAACAGTCTGGGTCATTTTGAAAAGCAAAAGCAAGAACTAGATTTCTTCGATCGTTTTGGAGGACCTGTTGGCTAAATGTGATCTTTCAGCAGCAGCAGATTCCTTGAACAAAAGCTAATAGTCTGTTCTTTCAGATCAATTCCTCCTCTGATCTGGGAATCACAACACTGTACATGAATGAATCGACAGATATTCCCTCGAAAGCCTTGGAACAAAGCGTGCTCAGTGTGCTCAGTCATCTGTTTTTGGCCTTCTTTGCATAATCCTCGCAGGCTGCCATCTGTAGCTTTAACATGGTTCTCACGCCACACGGGGACCTCTCAGGGGTTTTCCCTCTGTCTCCCCAACACGGAGCGCTGCCTCCATCACTGTATGCCTCCATGCAGCGAGAGGATCTCTAGAGATCTGCTTGACTTTAATTCATTCAGACCCGTGGTCTTGAGGGTCGACTGGGAGGTAAAAACCAACCGCTGTGAAGTGAGCCATCGCTCATACACCGCCACTCCTTTTTGTCGTTCTCTTCTGTTTCTCCCCTGGCCAAATGCATCTATTCCTGTCTTCATCTGTGCTTTCTAAGCCTCCTCTCCCAGCGCCCCGGCCCTTCAGCCTCTATCTCTATCCGTACCGGCACATCAAAACAAACTATAACTCAAGATGGACCACCACGACCTCCCACCAGTTCCCATAAAAGACAGCCGGCGGAGAGAAGAGGAGGATAGCGGACGAAGAGGATGGGGAGGGAGAGTGGGAGGTTTGGGAGGGAACAATTCGCCAGATAACCCTGACATAATGAGAGAAAATGAGAGAGATAGCAGGAGGAAGGGGACGCAATGATGGGTAAAAGAAAAAAAAAAACAGGTGAGGTGAGAGGTACGGTGCAGAGGTGTGTAAAAAACTGGAAAAATGAAGCATATTTAATGGATGAGGGGGTAAAGAAAGGTGGAGAGGAAGAGATGGGAGGTGAGAGAGTGAAGAAGAGAAAGAGAAGTGACTGACTCAGGAGGGAATTGATTAGTGGACTGGAGCTGGGGAGAAATTCCTGCAAAGCTAAAGAACCACAGAGAGGAAAGAGAGAGGGTGGTTAAAGGAGAAGAGGGGGAGCACTGAATGAAAGAAAAGGCAGTAAGGGGAAAATGCAGAAAGTGAGATGAAAAAGTAAAGTGAGGCAGGGTTGGAGGGAGAAGGGAGGATGAGAATATTGGCAGACAGTAATTTAAGGCTGGTCACAGGGGAGTAAGAGAAAAGGGAGAGTGGCTGTGGGGGGGGGTAAAAAAATAAGCATACACATCCACAGAGTATGCTTTGCTCTCATAATAAAAACAGAGTGATCCAAGGCAGAGCTGCCCCCTCAGACAAAGCCCAGCCTCTCCCCCGCCAGTCAACCAGGAAGTGTATCCAAGCACAGGATGCGGCAACAGCCAAGACTCTGCAACACAGGCTCCCAACATCACACCGCATGTGTTTAGATAACACAGCTGAAGCTCACAGTCGAGACGGAAGATTTCTGCCACTCTCTACAGCCAACTGATACCACTTACTAAAACATGCACTTTTGCAATTTTAAAAATGAGGCGTTCATCTCCTGCAGAGCTGGATATTTTGCATAAGCAGTGATGCAGATGAAGACATCAGGGAGCCACCACTGGCCACCAACTGTAGCTACAGAAACAGCTGCATTGCTCACTGAAGGAAAAGAGCACTAAATTGCAGCGACAGGTTACGCTATCTGTGTAAAATGAGTCAAAAGCAGTTATTTAATGTCTTCCTGAGTGCATCCTCACAGAGCTGCTAGCGTGGCTGCAGACTCGGTGTCTGCAGCACCGGGATCAGTGCTCCAAACGGGATGCGTTCAGGGAACGGTATTGAGTGTGGGTCATCCACTATTTGGGCAGCACTCACAGCGCAATATATTTTCACTGCACACACACAAAAAAACACTCGAAGCGTGAAAGATTTTCCCACACAAAACTACGGTAAAATAACTCCAACCCATCCTCATACCTCGACTACAGAATGAGTCATTTGCCAATGACACCAAAACAACATGTATGACCAGTTTCTATTATGTTGTGAAACAGTCGCAGTTTTACGGAACAACTTGATTAGGTTTAAACAACAAAACCACTCGGTTATGTTTAAGAAAGATTCATGGATTAGGTTAAAATAAATAAGTTTGTTACGTTATATTTGTTATGCAGCGTAGTTACTACGTTACCTATGTGACATACTCGTGTGGTTACGAACTACCATAGTAACATATGTAGTAGTAACGTATAACTTAGTAACATACGTAACTTAAAATAACCTGAATTGGTTTCATGACATGACCAGCAGGGTCCTTGGTGAAAGCGCTGCTTGTTTGTAGTTACTATGTAGAATGTAGTTACAACGTTACGTATGTGAGACACTAATGTAGTTACGCACTGACTTAGTAACGCATATATAACTTAGTAACGTACGTAACTAAAAACAACCTGACTTGGTTTGACAGAACACAAACAGCGGTCACCCGGGTGAAAGTCCTATGTTTTTGTAGTTACTATGTAGTAGAATGAAGGTACGTACCATTTGTACACAATGTACTAACATAATCACGTACTAACTTGGTAACGTACAGAACATAAAATAACTCATGGTTTCACGCAAACAGTAGCCTCCTGGGTGAAAGTCCTGTTTGACCCAACCATCCACCCTGACCTCCTCCCTACACTCACTCTTCATACTACGTCACCTCACCTCCTCCTTTCCTCCAATCATTGGCTAGCACCTAACAATAAATGTAAATATTGGTGGTGATAAGCTGCTTGCAGACAACATACTTGGCATTTGTTTCAGTGAGGACAGCTTGGATTAGTCAAGTGACGTCATTTTCTCAAACTTGAACAGCTACAGAGCCCCAGCAGTTTTCATAGGCTGAGACTAGTAAACTGACTGACAACTAAGAGCCCCTTTATTGCAATACCTAAAATCCAGAAAACCAATTTCACCTAAACACAGTTTCTATATACTAAGTTACACCACAGGGTCCGCAGATAGATTGAGTGCCAAAACAATTATGTGCACAAACAAACCTGCAGAGAGCACATGGATTTCAGTGCAGAAAACCTATAAAAGTCTTCGATTCCCAACCTCAGCAAGTCATAATCCTGTGCAGGAATATGACTTTAATAGATGCTCCTATCAGATAATGAAACTGCAGCCAGCACCGCGACGGGCGTCTGATGCTAGTGGAGAGAAGAGGAATGTTGAACGAGTCAGCCCGGGCCATGAATGAAGCTGAAAAGAGGCTGATTGGATCCTCTCTGCTTTGTTCTGCCCTCCGGCCGAGGAAACACCTAAATGACTAGTTAGTCTTGCGCCACAGCCGGAGACTGCTCGATGTCTCTTATTTTGGACGGGGGTCTTTCTCTCCCGACTTTCACATACAGTATCACAGCGGGGTCTCAGATTGGCTTGAAACATGTGCTTTGACTTTCTCTGAGGCAAGAGGAACACAAATCAATTTTACTGGTCAAGTATGTGTGCACATACAAGGAATTTGACTTTGTTTTATTTCATCTCTCTCCCTGTACTTATACAGAAAATAGAGATAACAAGGACAACAAAGAGGAGGAGGAAGAAGAAGAAGAAGAAGAGGCCTATGTAGGGAAAGCAACTGGCAGAGCCCTCGTTTAAAGCGAGCAAGCAGGTTTTACAACCAGCTGAGGAATGTAGACATGAATCGGCTTTTATTGTTTTACACAAACAGCGGTGGGCTACCAGCAGCAACTATCTCTGTCTCACCACATTTAAAGCTTTCTGCTCTGTTTTACCTTTAATTTCTACTTCTCTCCAAAGCTAGATGTCTCTACTGTCCTTTCATCCACCTCTCTGTACTCATGTTCTCTTACAACTTGCCTCCATCCATCCATCTATTATCTGTTACCGCTTGTCCTATTCAGGGTCGATCCCAGCTGATACTGGGTGAAGGCGGGGTACACCCTGGACAGGTCGCCAGAATATCACAGGGATGACACTTAGAGACAGACTTTCATGCTCACATTCACACCTACGTGTTATTTAGAGTCAACAGCTAACCTGACCTGCATGTCTTTGGACTGTGGGAGGAAGCCAGAGAAAAGCTCAGAATGCATTTATATACTTATCTGCATGGCCAAATACACTTTGCAGAAAGTGGAGACCAGGGATCACATCCAGTGTCACATGTGTATGCTAAAACACCTGGTTAAGGTCAGGGAAAGGTCACCACACAGTACCACAATAAGTGGTTGGTTTGTGTAGACTACTGTTTTTAAGCCTCCCAGCGGCGGGTTTGTGTGTGAGCGATTCATTTGCAGTCGGGACGTGGAGGGGTGAACATCTCCTGCTGCTTGGAGGGACTGCTGCAGTAAGAACAATACATGCTTTCACCTCAGAGTCTCCAAAAGTCTGCAATAACACCAGAAAAAGCTGCCGTTTTTGAAAAAGAGTCACTAGAGGGGTCTTAAAACTCGCTAAAGATAGCAACAAAGTCAACGCTGGTTGCCAGCTAATGCTAACGCTAGCTTGATTGGCGAGATGCATCGCTAATTCACGTTAAAGGAGCAACATTTAGGACTGATAGCCAGTGTTTAAATGGGTAACAGCAGTCCAACCTAACGCCGTGGCAGTGACTCGCCCTTAATTATGCACAACTTTAAGCTTTAATGTAATTTAACCAGGTGAGATATATAAAAAAAATCCCTCTGTACAGTTTCAGCTTAGCTATAGAATCCAAAACCCTTTTTTGGACCAGGCTGTAAAGACCAGGCTTTTGGAGGCAGCCTCAAGTGGCCATTTGAGGAACTGCAGTTTTTGGCACATTTTTCAGCCCCAGAGGTTGCCACTTGGCTTAAATATGGGGAAAAAGTCAACAGTCCACTCTGTTGTCATATTTCTGACAGAGTGGTAGCGCCTGAAAGTGTCTGGCTCGATCCCAGTGTCCCCCTAAGGCCTTAAGGCCTGAACCCTCGGGGACTTGATGGACATCACCTGGTTAATAGTTGAATGTGAGACGCAGCAAATGATATGAATATGAATGGGACAGCACTTTGTGGCAGTATATGATGTTACCTTGACGATGCCAATTGTGGGTTTTTATTTTAATTGTTTTACTGCCTATTTGAAGATCTTTCAGGTTTTTTGCTTTATGAGACTAGTGCTAACTGTTAAAAATCAATTTACTTGTTTTTGTCAAACTTCATTACGCAAAATTAAAACACACGGTTGATGAATAAACCATTTATGTAAAACAGAGTAATGCTGATTTTATGTGTTTTACGTACCATCTTAAATCCTTATTGTTAATGTTTCTGTGTTTAATATGCCAGGTTGAGCACCCATGTGCCATCCTCCTTGCTTATCATTTTCTTTTTACGCCTCGGTGCTTCCCCTGGTAACCATGGCAACCCTGTGTTTAACATTGAAATGTTATGAATTGTGGGTAATTCCCTCGGGCAAAGTCTGCGGAAATGCGAATTTACGCAAAGTGTTCATAAATGGCTCAAAACGTCTGAGAGAGCCCTCAAGGACTTGATGGTTTGACAGTGGTACAGTCCTAAACCCTCACGGACTTTGTGGGAATACGCTGCAAAATCTGCGAGTCTGTGAGTGTGGACATTGGGATCGGGCCACAATCTCCTATTAAACTGGCTGAGAGCATACCGTATGCTTCCTCTGGCTATGACAGGTGACTTCCTGTTGGCTCCCCTGCACACACGAATGGTGCAAAATAAATTTCCTGCCTTTCTAGGATTGGAAATGGATCAGTTCTGATAATACAAAGAGTCGTTCTGGGGCTTTTGCAATTAAAATGCATTCATCGTTTCACAGCTGTTCCGTTTGTAATGACGGTGCCTGGGAAATAATGTGGTCATTATGCCAAAATTGCCTCACATCCCAGCACCGTTTCAGGGGGCTGGCAAATCAACAAGAAGTGAAACTGCAAAAATTATAACTTTAAAATAATGCATTTGAGAACCATCTGTCAACTTGACATGACTAACTAATAAATTTGCATATACAAGGTGTATATCAGCAGTTTAACATCAGTAAATAGGTGATAGTGTGCAGATATTTACTTTAATGCTCCATTCTAAAGTACTTGTGAGTATCCCATATGTTTGGATAGTCTATAGTATGATATATATGTTTCCCTGAGTATATGCATGAGTGTGAGTGTGTGTTTCTGTGTAGGTAAGTGTGATGGATGACTGTTGTCTCAGCGGTAGCGTTGAACGCTGAGCCGGGAGAGTGTGTTAGGGGTCGACCAAGGCCGTCTGCTGCTGATACACGCCCTCTCTCTCCCAACACGTATAGTAGCGTGTCAGCTATGATGAAGCGAGGCTGCACAGCGCAGAGTTCCCTCAGGTATACTTAGCAAGGCGAACCCGCTTCGCAGACACACTCCGTCATTACGCGAGGGAGGACGGGTGTAAAGGAGAGGCACACACACACGGCACACACTCCCCCTGTATGCACCCACCGGACAGCGTATACACACACACACATGCACATACTCACACACTCACAGAGGCAAATGAACTGAACTGACCACATAGTTACTCATCCATATAAAATAGTTGCGGCCAGTTTGTCAGTGCGACAGCGGGGTTGTGTCAGATTTTCAGCGGCAGTAAATGATGGCATCGCCTAACATGGGCAATCCATCACACACACACACACACACACACGCACGCACGCACACACGCACACACACACACACACACACACACACACGCACAAAACTAGATATTACAGGATGTTTGGCTGGAAATAAACATATCTTTAGGTGTTTTGAGATATCCACCTCTAAAAATGGTATTTCATCAGTACTGGAAAGTACCTGCATACATTTACTCAGGTACCTTGGTATTTGTACTTTACTTGTGCTATTTTATACCTCAACTCCACATCATTTCAGAGAGAAATAGTTTACTTTTTTCACCGCTACATTTATTTACAGCTACAGTTCCTGTTTGCACATAAAGATTTTACAACAAAAACATATGCTCATCGTAAAAAGTACGACATGTTGTTGTAAAATAAACTACCAACAGTTTATAAAGCAGAATTAGATCCGCCGCTACAAGAAATAATATCAAAATGTTGCTTACATCTTAATGCATTCAATCATAGTAATGAATTAAATTAAATGTTGTCTGAACTAGAGACCAGAGAAGGTCCATAGTGGACGATTTCATGCAAACAGGCTTTTTGTCATTATGACAAGTTCTGGTGAATTAAAAAGTAGCCGACATCAGCAAACTGTGCCGACAGCGTCATGCCGATAAATCCAGCCTGTATTGCATTAGTAATAAGCAATATGACAACGTGACTAACTTAATATTATGGTTATTTATAAATGGATTAATGGAGCCACTAGTGTCTGACAGACTGAGTGCAATTTACTGTCGGGTCGAGGCCGGTGTTGTGTCCGATACTGTTTCCCTCTCAATATGTTTCCTCTCCCTGAACCTGAACCAACCTGAACCAAGTTCAAGGCCCCGTCCAAAATCGCATACTATGTACTAATTATGTGTACTACCATTTGTACATACCTTTGTGTGAATAAACAGTAGGATGCATCTTTTCGGACACGCTGAGCAGTAATTTATGTCGCCACTTCCTGAGAGCATCCTTGCCGGTTGGAGAAGTGTAACCATAGTAACCCGTGCTAACCTCATGTGACCAAAACTCATGTTCCCAGTCTGCAGTGGTCAGGACCGACCAAACGTGGTCCAAGGACGGAAAACTGGTGACCCGGTGACATGGTCATGGTAGCCCAAGTTGCTGAAAAGGTTAATGCTGGTTCTGCCAGAAAGATGTCAGAACACATACCGCATCACAGTTTGTCCTAATGTTACGGCTGATCGGTGTATAATACGCCTACCATAGTGAAATCTTATACTTACAGGTAACTGAAGCATTATTGATTTTACAGTGCTGTCTGTCAACATCTATTATGAATGCTGCTGTCAATACCTCTGTGAATTGTGGGATATTTATGCCACCATATTGTCGGCATAGGTTTCAGACTAAAATATCTCACAGACTGTTTTAGCGAACTAAACAAATTGAATTTCAGACGCAACCCAGGTGTTTTTTGGCTTGACAACATGAGACACGGCAAAGTCAGTTTAAAAGAAGACTAAAACTGCACCAGTAGGGCAACATTTTATATTTGAAGCTGACAAAAGAGAAATAAAAACATGACATGTCCTGCTTATTGTGGTGCCGCTTCACGCTGGGCTTCTTCTTCTTATTTAGTGTTTATTGGCGGTTGGCAAACCAGCTCAGAGCTCCGTTACCACCACCAAGGGGGCGCTACACTCTCATTCATGGGTCGGGTTTACCGTGTTCACAAGAGTCCATGAACGCCTCACTCATAAGTGGAAAGTTTCTGAAAGCTCTGACATAATAAGTGACTATATTGTAATTTTAGTTACATTTTGTAATTCTTTGTAACTGAATATTATGTCAGAGAAAATGTTGATATTCTCAACGACCTCATCTTTCTCCTCTGTCATTTTGCCTTTGTATTCCTTACATTACGTCACCGACTTGCTAGCTTGGTAAATTGTTAGCCTCTGTAGCTTCTAGGCTCAGACAGTAACGTTAATATTGCCGTGGCTTAGCAGCGGTGTTCACGACTTCACCACTTGAACACCACGCTTATCGTGTACAAAGCTTCCCGGGTGTAAAAACAAGTTCATAAGTTTCATTCGTCGGTCTCATTAAGTTCCGCTGCCGAGTGCGACACCTAGTGGTAAAATTCGGGATACCAGTCCGGTCCTGTGTTTGGCTAAACACCAAACTGGCTTCAACATTTTTACCCCGGCCCAACGCTAATCTAAACACAAGCAGCCCGCTATAGAAGTTTGCCTGGTTAACGGTGTAACATTAAACTTTTGACTGAAATCGGGAACTATTTCACCACATTGCCACACATTTCAGTCGCTTCCAGAAACACTAATGGGGATTTCACTGAGCCTACTTTGCAGAAACAACATCCCTATTACTAATCTGCGTGATATAGTGTGGCGGCAAAAACAACAGACGTCACGAACACCACGGCATGGAGGGGTGAATGAGAAAACAGGTTTTCATTGCAATTTAGCTGAACCAGCCCTTTAACCGAAAGGAGGCAAGACGCTGCACTTCCTCTTATATAAGAGTATAATAATTACAGTCTATCAGGGAAAAAGCAGCTCTGCCTAAGCACACACACACACACACACACACACACACACACACACACACACACACATAACAACACAGCTCCTTCTTCTCACATCTTACTTCATCATCAAAAAAAAAAAAAATGTGACTGAGTTGGCGTGTTGCTAATCTTTGGCTTTTCTTAAATCCGAGCCAGAAACGGGGCTTTTTGACGGTTAAACAGCAGTCGGGCTGTGTTTCCCTGGAAGACTAATTCGCTAAAATCACTGTGTAGCCATCCATTTAACACAAATCCTCCTATTCATTTAACACAAAAGCTCTTCCCATCCATCTCCGCACATCTTTATCTGCCTCTCATGAAGCATAATTTATGGCAAAAACAGATGCTGCCACGTCTGTTGCTGCTGTGATGCTGTGTGTGTGTGTGTGTGTGTGTGTGTGTGTGTGTGTGTGTGTGTGCGTGCGTGTGTGTGTGGCGCCTGTGGGAGGTGGAAGTAAGCGGACCAAATAATAAGCATAATCACAGGAACAAAAGAAGAAAATCCCTGACACACACACACACACACACACACACACACACACACACAAACAATCCCACCAAACATGTACTCAATCATTCCTGCACTCGCATGACAATGATGCATATTTCATCAAACCCCCTCCCCATCACACACACACACACACACACACACACACACACACACACACACACACACACACCTAATATTCCTCAACCTCATTGACAGCGATGTTGCTGACTCAAGCCCACAAGGGGGTTAAAGGCCGTTAGTGTTGCTGAATGGGCTCCTGAAGGACACACAAGCGCAGATGCACATGCATGTGCACGCAACCTACTAGTGTAGCATCACCTGAGGGAACAGATGGACGGACGCTTTTCATACCTGCCATCATTTTACACTTTTTAAACTCCAGTCTGCGTTGGCGTACAGTAAGGGAAGACAAGCACGAGGCTTTGATCCAGAGCTGCGTGAAGCCTATGGCTGACGCTTGCTCGCCGTGTGTGCGCGTGCACGTGCTGGCGTGGGTGCGTGCATGTGTTCGTCTGATGGGCAAAGGCCTTTCATGTTGTTCAGCTGTCTGCGCAGCCGAGAGGCAGCCGAGATAAATATAGCAGGAGGAGGAATATCATGCATGCTGGGAAAACAAGTCTCAGGAAGGGAGGACCGATGGTCTTCTTCAGTGCTAATGTGCAAACATGTCAGACAGCTGCAAGATGCTTTTATGATATTAGAGGGAACGGTCATTTTTAAATCTCATTTCACTGGAAAACACGATGGTGTGATCTTTGCGGGGATCTGTACCAAACAAACATGTTTTCTTAAAGCAGCAGTGGGTAAAAATGGAAGAAATATGATTTTAAAAAGTTATTTTGGTAAAACAGTAGTGCATGAGACGGGTAATCTGGAAAAAATCATGTGTCTCGGTGTCCTCCGGTGTTCCTAATGGCATCTGCAAGATTTCACAGACCGGAGGAAAACAACCAATCAGAGCTGAGCTGGAGACCGCCGTCTCTGAGCAGCCAAACACCACCGTTTGGTCAAACTAGTCAGCGCTGATCGAATATGAATCAATATTCTGTAATGCATATTTCTCTCCTAGTTGCTATTAAGCTGTACGATGAGAAAGTTTGTGACCTGGCAGCCATGTTGAGATCAGCTGAGGAAATGCCAAGCACCGCCCACCAGCTGGAGCCAATAGGAACATTCTCTCTCTGAAATGACCTCTGATTGGTCAAAGTCTCCCATCACGGGCTGGATAATTAAAAGCCTGAAAACAGAGCCATGAGGAGGGGGTGAAGTTTTCTCTCAAAACACTGAAAGATTATTATAGATTTTTTGCCCAATGATGCCAAAAATATTCTGCCTAATGCAGGTTTAAGTCTGTGGAATATGATATATAAGCAGGACATCTCTGCAGCACAATACTGAATGTAAAATGGTATTTTAACACACGTTTCACCTTTAACAAGTATTGTGATTCTACCAAATACTGCAATTTGAAAATTGCAGTCGGCCATATTGCAATTTTGATAAAATTTCACTTAATTGTGCAGCCCTGGTGAAAACTGAGCGATTCATCTGTACACAGTGATGGGTTTAACTTTGGTACTCTGATACTCTGTAGCACTGTATGAGTACTTGGGGTTAAGCCATGCCTCCCACACACACCATAACAAACACAAACAGGTACTCCCTTGCTTCATCAATCCTTCCGCTCTGCCCGCCCACCTCTACCTTTCCTTTCTCCTCCGCTTTTGTCTATCAGGCGCTTCTCATCTCCACGGTCCACTCTGACACCTTCTCTTCTCAAATTCATTTTCATTTGCATGCTTGAAACCAGGGTCGAATTCACACTGACTAACTGCACATTTTATTAATATCTTTCTGACTCAAATGAATCCATTAAACTGGAGCAAAAGTTGTAAAAACGAAATGCCAAAATAGCCAAAAAATACTTAACTGAACATAATAGAGAGAAAAAATATGAAACATGCTACGTGAAATTATGTGAAAGGACACTTCCACCACCTGTTTGGTTATTACCTCACTCATACTTCGAACTCTGTCATGTCTGTGCACTAATCAGGATTGATTTCACACATCAGTATCCAGCTTTTACATATTATACAGCTTCAGTATTAAAGGTGCAGTCTGTAGGATCTGGCACCATCTAGTGGTGCGGTTGCAGATTGCAACCAACTAAAACTTCTCCCGCCTGCCAAGTGTGTAGAACTACGGTGGCCTTACGTGAAAGCACGGATGTCCATATCTAGAGTCAGTGTTTGGTTTGTCCCTTCTGGGCTACCGTAGAAACATGGCGACATGGCTCCATAAACACGACCTGCTCTGTATGTAGATATAAACGGCTCATTCTAAGCCAACAAAAACACAACAATTCTTATTATTATTATTATACACTAAAGAAAAAATGTATAAAATAATTTCTTACACTGCACCACAATCTATTCTTGTATATTATATTAATATTATTATATTATATATTATGTCTTATTCTACTTTAGCTTAGTTTTATTTCTATTCTTATATGCTTGGTCTTAAAAGTGGTTTACAGATTATATCTAATTAATTATAATTATCATTATCAGTGGGTTTATGTTAGACATTTTATGTATTTGATTTCATTGTTTTTTTTCTTATTTCGTCTTTTATTATGTGTTTCTTGATGCTTTTTATGTTGTATGTAAAGCGCCTTGTTACTGAAATGTGTTATTATATAAACTTTGTTTTTCTTATTAATAATCCATTTCTGCCAATAGATCCCCCTAAATGTTACACACTGGTCCTTTAAGTATGTAGCTGTGTGACACTGGTATCTTCCATCTTTTTACCTTGGGTGACAACCTTTTGACAATAGTCACACTATTACTGCAAATTTCAACAGTGCATTATGTGCTGGGCGAGAACAGAAAGCTTGAGAGACGTAGCAACAGTAACTAGGGAGGGTAGGAAGTCAAAGTCAGTGTCATACATGGTGTTTGTATGCCAGAGGTTTATATAATAACCCCAGAAAGTGTAATAATCTGTACTCTTCTGTATGGTCTGTTTACTTGTTTAGATGCTATTTTATTGCTTACTTCATCTCCTACTTTTGTGATGTGATTTTTTTGTTATTCCCTTGCTGTAAAATTAATTGCGCCGCTGCCAGTAACCAAATCTCCCCAAAGGGAACAACTAAGTTTCATTTCAATCTTATCTCTTATGACTTCACTTCCCTTTCTGTGCCAAACCTTGTTTCCCACATGGCTCCCTAGATGGGGTTTCCCTCTTTTCCTAAACGCTTTTCACTCTCTCAAATTGCATTCTCCCCCTTTCTTTCCCCTCGCTGCTCTGTCCCCGCCCGGCGGCACGCTGTGCCCGTCGAACCCTGACGGATAACACCGATAGCTTCACACAATCTCCCCGTCAATTCCACGTACGCACACGAGCTGACTGCGAAGACAAAGCCGCCGCTGGCTGCCGGCGTTGGATGCCGGCGGGCGGACGGATGAGAAGAGCTGAGGTAGACAGGTGGAGATGGGGAAAAGGGAGGAGATGGAGAGAATGGAGCTAAATGAGGTAGGGCAGAGAAATGGGGGGGGGGGGGGGGGAATTAGATGAAAAGAGAGAAGGAAAGTGTGGAGGTGAGTGATAAAGGAAGAAAGGGATACCTGTTCTTCCCATACCCCCCCACCAACTAAGGCAGCTGAACACCTCAGCCCTCCGAGGCAAAACAATGGCTGCATCCTCTGCATAGGAAAGCAGCCAATCAGAAACAAAAGACAAAACAAAAACCAGTAAGAAGGGTAAGGAAAAAAAAAAAAACACTGGAAGAAGCTCCCAGTATATAAAAAAAACTCACATCACCATAGCAACTCTGGCGGAGGGGGGAAGGCAGCATACCAGAAAGATGGAAAAAAGCTACTAAGAAAGAGGAGAAGTTAGGAAAAGAGAGGAAAATAAAAGTGCCCGGAAAGAAGGGATTGATCGGGGATCAGAAATTGAAAGACTGGTGAATGGAGAAAATTAAAAGTAGTTGGCAAAGGTCAAAAAGGATGAAGGCCGGGGTCTGGGTTGAACCTGAGTGAAAACATCAGCATATATCTGCAGTCTACAGCCGTGCTAGCGGCTCTGTGAGGGTAATGAAAACTGCACTCATAGTAAAGTGCTAATGTAGTACTTGGCAAGAAGCTGGTATCGCAGTAAAGGTCTTTGGCAACTCATACAGCAACAAGCTTTCTCATGTCGCGAGCATCGAAGGGTTACTAGTTATATAAACGTGACTCACAAGGGAGCTGCGAGAAATCGGACACATTTTAGTTTAGCCTGTTAGCACGCTAGCTAATTAGCAGGTTAGCAAGTTCGGCTGAGATTGATGGGAATATCGTTCATTTTGAAGGTCACTGTAGTATTAAGACAATTTCGAATTTGTCCGAATGATTAAGGATGCCGTGAGCACAAATACTTTGGTACCAAGTCAATGTCAAAATTCTGGTACCGTCAGGGCTCAAGACTAACGGCATCCTGGAAAGGTAGAAAATGTGTTTGGGATGCAAGCCAGCCACAGTATCCAAGACATTTCATCTAAAAAACTAAAATGTCAACCTCATGGTGGCACTACAGGAAAAAAAAAAACCTGGATCCCCTGAGGATCCATCCTCTGGGGACCATGAATATCTTCTTAAAAGTTTCCCAAGAGCCTGGTGGTAGCATGGATAAAAAAGAGAAAAAGAGCAGATCAGGACTACCGTGCTTCAAAAAGCACCATTAAACTGAAAATCCCTCCTCCCGTCCTGAGAAAATCAAACACCTCCCTCCATTCCTCCTCATCTTCCCTTCACTCTTTCCTTGCTTCCAGCGCTTCCTTCGCCTTGCAGTCTCTCACCTCTGCCCTCGCTCTGTCTTTCCACCATTTCATCTTTGCTTCATTCTGCTTCTTCCCTGGTGGTCACATCTTCCCCCTTTTCTCCATCTCCATTTCCTTGGGGTAAAGACGTACTGAATAATTCAGAACGGGGCCTGATTTATAAGAGCGCTTGTAGTGCCCAGACATTTCAGTCTCGCTCATCAGTCTGGCCGGAGCTCGTCATGGCTAAAGAACGGCACGGCGGGCCTAAACTCCAATGACATGCTGCTGTGCCCCAACTGGTGTACAACATCAGCGCGGTGTGGTCCAAACGCACTGGCGTAAGCAGGCTTGGCGGCGAACGACAGGCCGCGAGCCGTCTTTTTGTACGTTATCGCAGTCAAACAGCCCCACAGTCTGTCTCAGAAATAAATCCATCATTGGTTGAGGTACCTCTTGGCCTTATGTGGGTTCAGAAAATAATACCATCCAGGCTATGAACAAGGGAGGAGGAAGCACTTCGTCCCGATTTTCCCAGCTGCTCATAAGCAACGCTCCAATAACACCTCTTCTGACATGTACTGTATGACAGTCTGCCATGTAATAGATTTTCACCCCAGGGATCCCTCATATGGAAAAACTTGTGCTCTTGAATTGTAACTGTCTGCTCTGTACGTGGGGACATATAATAGTGGGGGGAGGGAAACTTATGATTACAATAGCCATTCTTATGCACTCATTAAATGGGATAATTTGGAGTTAATTGAAGTATAGAGAAATCCAACAATTACTCATTATACTGGGGCTTCCCCTCAAGGACCCCTGAGAGCCGCCAACAAAAGCAACCCTATAACATACAGCTGACAGAATCAATTATGAATGCATCTTAATGCAAAAGTAGAAATGCATGGTGATTCATAATATTCAGCTATTACACATGGGCAGATAATCTGATAAAACATAATTAGGTTTGGGGTTTGATAATATTCAATTAAATCACAATCCATCATTGAATCCGCTTCCCAAGCTGAATCTTTTCAAATCCCTTACAGAATTAATTTAGGTTTAGCGTTCGACATTTGTAAGAAACTAAATTGTAAATAACTAAAACTCAAAGACTCCACTGAGACCTGAAAGCAGCAGTTTTGTTGTCCAAGGCTGAAACACCGCAGTAAATGCTGAGTAAATCTGTATCTAATCTGGCACATGGAAATGACCAATCCTCACACAACAGTTCGTATAGCTTACAAAAAGGCACCTACACAAGCCCCTGTGGTGTTTAGGCAATAAAACCACTTGGTTAGGTTTAGGAAGAAGTTACGTGACAAATAAGTCAACGTTTGGGTTAAAATAACTACAGAAGTGGCTTTACTTAAGTGCAGAAGTTAGGTAACAGCGAATGTTCGGTTTAAAATCAATTCAGAACTATTAAACTGATCTACATTTTGGAAAATAAACTTATTTCCTTGATGCCAAGAGTTGCTGAGAAGATTTATACCAGCCAGTGGACAGTTAGCTTAGCATAAAGACACTGATGCACAGGGAAACAGTTAGCTTGGCTCTGCCCTGTGGTTATGTAATCTGTCTACCACCCGCCTACAACTTATCAAACGGGTGCAGTGATGGTGAACGGAGTTTCGGCTGGTTGACTCATGGTGACGACAAGACTCCAGGAAGTCACAGTGCCCGCCCATGAAATAATCCGGCACTTATCTTTTTTACACTTTGATTGAACAAACGAGATATAGCGTATTGAGCTAGACCCAGAAGTTCAGCTCAACGTAAAAATCCCACCAACTAACCTCTATATTCCAAGAGATTTGAAATAAAAAATGCATTATCCCAATAAATGCTGGTATTTTACCAAACTGGGAACCAAAATGGAACCTAAACCTACAGATGTTCAACTGAGCACTCATCCGACCTTTGAACTGTTATATCATTACTCTTACACCCTGCAGGTGTCCTGTGTGGTGGCGTTGGTATAGTGTGTAGAAGGTCAGGTCAGCAGGTCATTATACTGAGGTCAAAGTATCATGTTCAGTCCACAAGCAGCCGGGATCAGATGTCAAAGATGATACTTCTGAGGATAACAGGCTCCCTTTACCCTCAAGAGTATGCAACATGTCCAATTAGGCCTGCTCTATGGGGGTCGGGGTCCTCAATAATGCAAACACTCACATAGATTCTGACAGCCTGCGGATGGTTAGTCTTATCATTAGCTTGGCTTATCCGGACAGGTTGTGAACATGATCCCAGCTGGTCCGCAGCATGAGGGTGCTGTAGAGTGCTAACCGAAAGCTGGGAGCAACGATCCCAATAATGAAATGACCAATGAGCTGCACCACTGAACCAAACAAGCCTCATCAGAAACGACCTCAAGGCCAATGCTGGTATTAAATTTATATGAACGGTTCTTTGCCTCGTGTTCATCAGCTCGCCTTTTTCTCTCTCTCTCTCACTTAAATTGTTTTTCTGAGGTGGCAAAATTTGACAGAAACGTAATTTTTTCCCCCACCAGCAGAGTAGATGATATTTCCTGCATGGCCAACTTTGTCAAGCTTTCTCAATCCCCTCGAAAAATTCCAATCAAAGCAATTTGACTCCAGCTGAGATAGCTGAAACAACAGACGAGCAAAGGAGGATAAAGTAATGAGAGAGGGATCGATGAAAATACCCAGAGAGACCGGTAGAAACCAAAGCGGTATATCTGAGAGACAGGTGTGCACAACAGAAAGAAACAGTAGCAGTTTGCTTTAAAAAGGTTTTCCCTTGATAGATGGAGGAACTTAATCTTTGGAGTAGTACAGCATGAAAGAGGAGTCATATCCTTCATAAAGCCATAGAACAATGCCAGTCAACTAGAGCAGTTCTGGCCTCAACACCACATCTTGCCTGCTAGCTTTATTGCCTCCCCAGCCGTCTCTCCTGTATTAGCATCAGGACTGCAGACTCAGCATGTTCACTCCCCGCATGCATGTTCATTTATCTGACCTCATGTTCATGGAGTAGTTGTGTATCACGGATTCAGCTTTAGGGAAATGTGGGAGTTTGTGCAAATTTATTCAGGAGCATCACGGGAGCAGAGCCACTCTGTCAAATCAAAATATGGACCGTCGCCACGAAAAGTAGTCAACCGGCGTCCTGGATTAAGCGCCAAGAAGCTGACTCGTTTAACAAAGCCAAACAGAAAAGCTGGGACTGAATGAGCTTATCGAGCAGAAATGTTTGACAGTAAGTAAATGGGACATGTGGGGAATATGGTCTGAAAATTAAGCAACACTACACTTAGCACTGAGCCTGTCACCGCGGTGAGACAGTGGGTAATATGAGGCGTTTTAATTCATCTGACAAAGACATATTGATGGTTGGGCAACATATCGATATAAAATGACATGATAGATGTGTCTACTGAGATTTTGCCATACAATTTAACCCCGTCTCCTAGAAATACTAACTTGTAATATTTTGTCACGAAGGAGGCTAAATAACGCTCCAAACTTACCCAGAAATTTGGCGAGGAAAAACTGTCATGGCCATTTTCAAAAGCGTCCCTTGACCTCTGACCTCCAGATAAGTGAATGAAAATGGGTTCTGTGGGTACCCACGAGTGTGTGCCATATTTTTTTTATGTTGAATGCAGTAACTGGGAGGGTTTCTGGACAATATTTGTCAGTGTTTTGTGTTTTTAATTGATTCCCAATTCTGAATATATACATATATGTGCATAAAGCTGCATATTGCTCCACTCCCATATTGATAAGAGTGTTAAATACTTGACAAATCTCCCTTTAAGGTACATTTTAAACAGATAAAAAATCAAATTTGCATGAATGCATTATTATCATGTTAACTCTGACAACCCTAATCATTACAGAAACTATTGTAAATCAATGAGAAGGACAGCTTTATGGAAATATTTGAATTACAGGATTTTTGCATCTAATATAATGAAGTATCGTAATTTGTTAAGCATTTTGTCAATAAACAGATATTCTTATCTGTTCGTACAGCTATAAACACATTCTTAAATAACAATACACATCAGTAAAACAACACAGTATTATATGTACTATAATATACTATTACCTGCCCCTAATCAGTAACATCCACCAAAGCGTACTATCAGACGTCACACTCACTCCAGGCCTGCAGAACTACACAGTATAAAGATCGAACTCACACCTATAGAAGACAACGAGTGGAACAAGCGAACATTTAGGCGTTCTACCAAGAGAGAGGAGCAGCTTTTGTTCAACGGCACACACGGAGGATAAAGGCAAACAGGCAGAGCTCCCCTGTGAGCCGCAGGCACACGGTTTTATTTATGAATTTAATTTGTGTTTTTCTTTAAGAGGCACTTGGCGGCCTGCCTCGACACAGAGGGGAGTTAGGACCCAGAGGAGGACAGCCGGGGAGCGCTTTAAATTAGAAGCAGACGTCTCTCTCTCTCTCTCTCTCTCTCTCTCTCAAAAGACAAAGAGACGAGGAGGAAGCGAAGGGAGAGGGAAGAAGAGACACAGAGGAGT
The DNA here is from genome assembly GCA_947000775.1 of Pterois miles. Classification (NCBI taxonomy): domain Eukaryota; kingdom Metazoa; phylum Chordata; class Actinopteri; order Perciformes; family Scorpaenidae; genus Pterois; species Pterois miles. The sequence goes on along the minus strand of CAMQGK010000525.1, from coordinate 917,378 downwards.
CTGGAACTGGTTTTGTAGCCACATCTTGTAGGAAATCCTGAACAGAGCATGTTAACGAGGGACACCGAAACCACGAGAGCAGAGGCTCCCCTCCCTACGCTTTGTGTGTGTCACAAAGTACGATACACACTCTCAGATGCTCCGTCTGAGCCACGACCGACAAAAAACACTGTACACGAACAATCGCACATGTGGCACCGACTGGCAGCTACGCAATGCAGGAATACAAGTAAACACACTGGATTACATATTACACAAACAAACATGCAGTACTAGCTTGATTCATGTCACACACACACACAGGAACACACACAAGCCTCTCCAGGGACCAGACAGGGTTTCCCTCTCAGTCTGCAAACTGTGTGTAGTTACCCAAGGTTGATTGCAAAGCACACACACACACACACACACACACACACACACACACACACACACACACACACACACACACACATGCATGCAACAGAGCAGTGAGACCTCCCCATGTGCTTGTAGGCCCAGCTATGCTGAGTTAGCCTATAGTAATATGAAGACTAATAAAGACCAGATCTTACAGAATGCTACGCAACAGTATGCACACTTGTTATAAACACACACATTGGGGGGGGGTGGAAATGAGGGAACAGGGAGGGTGATATGACTAAGAAAAATATATTAATCGAGACAAAAAGCAGATCTTTCGCATCCTGCACGTGGGATGGCCTGCACCCTCGGGTGGAGCATTTTTTTTTTTTTTCCTCCCAGAAATGATATTGTCACATTTATGAATGTGTGGGAGCGTCTGAATGCAATATGTGTGATGGAGGAGCTGTTTGCATTGAGGTATCATCTGTATCTGTGTGGGACGCGGCAGGTATTGCAGATTTCTGGCATATTCTATTGAGCTGTTGCCGCGGTAGCTGGTGGGCTTTCCAGATATACAATATGGGTATTTTTTTATTACTTTATCCAACTTTTTTTCATTACTTCTCGCTTCACAATTCACTTGCTAATCTAGTGTGACTTTGTCTGAAGCAATAATGCTAAGCAGTACTCACACAGGGTATTTTTACAACATACAGTATATAATACACTTTAAAGAGGACTTATTTTCAGGTTCATACTTTTATTTTGGGGTTCTACTAGAACATGTTTACATGCTTTAATGTTCAAATAACACTGTATTTTTCCAGCTGTGCTGCAACCTCTGTCCGCAGTAACAGAATATTGATTGATATTTGATCAGCGCTTCCTACTTTGACTGAGTGAGTGATTGACAGCTGCTCAGACACGGCAAGGCTCCAGATCAGCTCTGATTGGTTGTTTTCCTCCAGTCTGTGAAATCTTGTAGATGCCATTAGGAGCACATGATTTTCAGAATACCCGTCTCATAAACTACTGTCAGGACATAGTGACCGTTTTTTAAAGTATTTTCCTCTCATCATATTTGCTCCATTTCTACCTACTGCAGCTTTAAGTGTCCCAGTAAACCACGAACCAGCTCCCTGAAACTGGAACCTGAATGAGGGCAGCCACTATTCTGAATAATATTAAAATAACATTTTTCTGACATTTAGAAATGCAGGTGATAGCAACGACAGCCACATACAAATCCACATCTTGTTATCTCCCAATGCGCTCATAAAATTCACTTAACAAGGGGATGAAACTCAGCTGCAGCGGAGCCCCTTCACCAGGATGAGTCTATCATCAGGAGCTAATGCACTGAACTGTGACATCGCTCTATTTGTCAGTCTAACAGATTACACCTGTTCCACCCGACCTCGTAGCCGCCCGTAAGTCTGGTAAGCCTCGGACTCGCGGGACTTGATCCCGTTCCCTCCTCAGCTGATCCCAGCGCAGGTGCGGCGGCTACGCGGATGCTGAGGCTCGGCACTTTCGCAAAACGCTGTGATCTGATTCTGGAGCGGCCGCTATCACGCGCTCGCCCCCTGGGACATTAAGCTCTAATGGCTGCGAAACTGTAAATGTCACAGTGATTTGGGCCAAGCGCCGAGGGGAGACAGCCCAATAGAGTGTGTGTGTGTGTGTGTGTGTGTGTGTGTGTGTGTGTGTGTGTGTGTGTGCTATTGTCATGTCAGTGCCACTGCCTGAGCAAAACGGATGGCAGTGAAGTGAAGCAGAGTAATTATTACAGTATGACAAAAGTCAGTACACACACACAGACTTTCCCACACATTAGCTACACACAAGCCAACAGCACACCCATATATGGCAAATACACTGTACATTAGATTCACACACCCACATCTCTACGTCTAAAGCTTTGCATGCAAGGCCTGCGGGTCACCCTCGTAGTCATACGCACCAGGATTACTGACGGCTCATTAAGCCCCCCCCCCTCCTGCTTATTGTTGTATAAGCTTTCACACAACACAGTTGACAGTGATGCCGGAGCCTCTCATAACTCTCAGTGATGAAACAGTGGGCCCTTGATTTCAGACAGAGGTAGGCAAAGGTATTTCTGGCCGGCGACCATCGATTTTCCAGCTGAACTGATAGCTGTCCATGGCAGATTTGTTGAAAACCCTGTCTGACTTTTTAATGTTTCCAGTTAACTCATTTTAACATCGGAATCCGATAAAAGGGTCTGAATTATGCACTCGACAGCTACAGTACATACATCATATCATGCTGAAAGGTCGAGGCTAAAGATGCAAGTCCCGGGAAAAACAAGTCAACATCCTCCCTCACCAGTTGTAGAGGATACTGACTTAAAGAAACAGCATTTGTACGACGCCACGTTGAGCTAGTTACTCTTAGTATTGTATGATAGGGAAAACCATCAGGCTCATGTTTCATTTCCAACATTTTCACAGGTTAGATTGCTTGTATTTTCAAATCATTTGTTTCACTTGTAGCACACTAGACATTTTCTCTTTATTAGTGTTATGCTGCTATTTCTATACTCTGTGCAAGGACACTGAGAGAGCTCATAAAACCAGAGTCAAACTCCATGTATGTATATACTTGGCAGGATAAACTTGACTCTGATTCTGACCAAGTAACAAGGGACGCTGGAGTGTAAACTTCCCCAAACAAAAGAGCTGCTACCGCTAAACTGTAGCCGGGTTTCCACCAAAAAGTTCCTGGTAATTTTAGTCCTGGGACTACTTTTCAAGGAACTAAAAGGGTTCCTTCATCCCATTGTTGTTTACGTTGCTACTGCGGCCTAAAACCTGTGTGGATTAGACAAATTAGTCCCCTGATTTATTAAAAAAGCAACACGACATGGGACGAGGGCTGCTGGTGGTCGCAGCCTGTAGTTCAGTGCGTCCGCCCACCAATCAGTGATGGTCATCCCTGCAAACGCCACCCCAAACGTTCCTGTACTTTCAGAAAGTATTACTCCCTGACTAGGGGCTTTTTCAGGGGTAAAAAGTCCACAGAACCTAATTTAGACCCTGTCAAACTTAAATAAGTTCCTTCAAAGGTTCCTATGTCCAAAAAAGTTGAAAAGCAACCAGTATCAGCTTCCTCACACAGAGGGGAAATACTGTAGAGTGGATGTGCTATCGTGAAGTGTTATTACCAAAACTTGTAACCCCACAAAATATAGTATGAGATGCTCATTGTTCTCGATGTAACGCTGGGTTAGGTTGTAGGTTTTAGTCAAACTTAGTTAAACATCGTCATACTCACAACATGGAGAAAGTAGAGCTGTCCCGAGCGACATGACATGTTCTTCTGTCAGCCATTTGAGGATTTTTACTGAGGAGAAAGCCTGCCAAACCCGGAGTGAGTACTCACAGTTGCTAAGCTATGACTGGACAATCGCTGTTCAGGAAAGGGGTTTACCGAGTGGTCAGTTGTGAGTACTGACTTCTCGCACACATGCTCATCGCTACACGGCCATGCGCGCTTTTAAAATAAAATAATTTAAAAAAAGCAGCGCCTCCTTCCTTCGGTAGGCCGTTTCTTAATTAAACACACTGCGGGGGGATTAGACAACAACATACGGCCCCTCTGGTGGTCAGCCCACTGTGCAGACATGGCTGGTAAACTTCATTAGCTTTCATTTAGCCTCTACTGTATAAACTGGAGCAAAGCGAGCTAACTGCACATGCGAGCTTCGGGCGCATTGTGGAACCAGAGCGTTAATTGAGTGACTATCACGCAATGTGCTGCTGCCTGATTATGCCGTGTAATATATTGCATTTACATTAATGGGGGGGATATATTAAAAGTCTGGCTGTAGGTGGAGGCGAGCAAAGGACCTCTGGGAGCAATAGCTGAACAAGGCTATGGACAGGCCACACGTGCACACAGATGTAGACACACACACACACACACACACACACACACACACACACACACACACACACAGAGGATCTCGAATGCAGGCGGGCTGAAAGGCCAGCGGACCTATCATGACTCTTATATAAGCTTCCCACCCCCAGAGGTATTTATATCCCTCGTTTGTTATCTATAATAAGACATCTCTCTTTTTTTTTTTTTCTTCTCGCTCCTTCACCAGACTAGCCGGTCCTGCTGCAGGAAAATCCTGATTAGTGTCCTGATGACTTGACAGAGAGCGATCGAGATACAGAGACAGAGAGGGAGGGAAAGAAAAGTGCAGAAAGTGGCGAGAAAGATGTATTCCTGTACGCGTCTGCATGTGTGTGAATTATTGACAACACTTGCAGTTCTGCAGGGGGGCTGATTTGCATACTTGCCAACCTTGAAACCTCAAAAATAGGGCGGAACCACAGCAGGGGGTCTGAGGTTTCTCCCTCAGAAAAATCTGAGTTTCAAAGACTTTGTCTCCTGCATTCTGGTGACTTTTAAAGGATGAAAACAACAAAATAATTATAATTATTAAAAAAAAAAAAAAAATTTAATTTTACTTTTATTTCTCAGGAAGGCGTACAGAGTAAGTGGTCCCTCTGCTGTGAACTTGTGTCATTTTCTGCCCCTGCTTCAATATTTCTTTCCCCTACTCTCCATTTCTCTCTCCCTCTCTAAATCACTTTCAGACGTAATGCGACTACGGCACGTAGTTTCAACGGCTTACGCCGCGCCGCCTTTTTGCTGCATCGAGCAAAGCCCGACTCAAAACAACATTAGATGTGCCTGTACTGTTGTCTGGGATGAAACAGTAGAGCTTTTACATGCTGTACTGCGCCAGAAACATGTTGAGATAACAAAAATTTAAAAAAGGTGTGAAGATTTGTTTAAAATCGGGACAAATATGGGAGAATTGTGACCCTGGGAGGAAACCGAGAGAGGGCAAAGAAAAACGGGAGTCTCTCGGGAAAAATGTGAGGGTTGGCAGGTATCCTGATATGACAGTTGACTGGACGCTCGACATGTTTGTTCCTTGAGAAGTGTGTGTTGGTACAGAGATAAAGCCAGCGGTCAGATCTGGTGTGTGTCAACGCCACCTGAGTCCCTAGTTAGTAACAGGGTCTAAAAAGAGCACTTCTACCAGACATGGCAACCCCTGCTGTGCTGCAGCGGGAAAGGAGGAGATGTAGTTATCACGGGACGTATGAATAGAGGAATGTGAAACAAAACGAGAGGCAAGACAGGAAAGATTGCGTTGTTCTAGTAGCTTGTTGTGGAAAAGAGGAAGAAGAAGCCTAAGAGTGAATATGCCAGGAAACCCTGAGTGGAGAAGGAGTGAGGTGGAGTAGAGAGGAGACGGACTGAGGTATCGGCCATGACGTGGGACAGATGCAGCCACGGCGAGACAGTAAAAGATAACTCGATTCAGGTGCCCGATGAGATTTTGCTGTGTAAGACTAAATGTATAGCTCCCTTCCCCACCCTCCTCTTTCTATACCTCCGCCCTCTTCTCTTGCCACTCTGTGCAGCCAAGCTCAAGTCTCCTACAATATACCCTAATGAGAAAAAGCTGGTAGGAAAATCCTGGACTGAGTCCTACATAAACTTACAGCCATCTCATGGAACAGCCCAAAAACAAGAGAGGGGGGCTCAGGAAGGGAAAAAAATACATTGAAAGAGAGCAAAAATAAAACTAATTTAGAAAGCTCATCTCCTCACGTCTTTCCGTATACTATAGCCTACATGTGTATAGACTGTGAGATGTCCATGTGTCCATCTTTACTGTTAAATATCAGAAACATTCTGCTGTTTCCAGAAAAACACTTGAGATCTGGGTATTCAAACGTGTTAGCATAGAGTGAAAGCAGGCGATTGGCATTAACAAAAACTGCAAGAAGGATCTTTTCAAAATGTAAATGTTTTCAGATGTTTTATTTTAAGGTCTGTATATGTATTAATAGTCTTATTTCAACAGTTTAGCTGTAAGTTGTGGCCTACCAGCTTCGCATCACATGGAAATGGAAATGAAATAAGTTGAGACCCTCTAGCTCGAAAGAAGGCTGTTCTCGTACAAAGCTGGTAGCTACACCGACAAAAAGTAAGGCACTGTAAATCGTGTATATCCTACAAAATCAATTTGTATGTAATGCACGTAATCGGAAACCAGGAAGTATAAAAATGGGTCAAAAAACAATACTTTCACCCTGGTGACTGGTGTGAAACCAGACATCAACATTGACTTATTTGTCATGTAACTTCCGTACTTAAGTTTCACCACTTTCTAACCAAGTTGATCTTTTTCTAACGAAGTACTTGAAGTAGTTGCCTAAACCTAACCATGTTGTTTCCTGTGACGACGGAAGTTTATTTTAAAAAGACTGTATGCATGGAACAAGCAAACAAACAAACGTGTTGCTGGACATTCATACACTCAGCCAACCACGCCACCAACTAATCAAACAATCAAGCATCCAATCCGTCAACTCAATCTGCCAATCAATCAAGAAGGCGTCCAATACACAAGCCAACTAGTCAAACACTTAACATTCCAATAAAACAATTAAATAAATCAGACAACAACCTGACCGACTCAACCTAAACAATCTACCAACCAGTCCAACACCCAGCCAACAGTCCCCTACCATTCAACCAACCACCCTGCCAACCAGTGGAACAGTCACCCTGTCACCCACCCAGTCACCCCACCAATCTACTAACCAAGCATCAAACCATCCAACCTGTCCACCATCTAACTAGTCAACTAACCACCCAACCAAACAGCTAACCATGAAGGCGTCCACCCAGTCAATCAAACCAATCTAACCAGACCACCGTTCAGGATAATTAACTACAGATGATGGTAACAGAATTGTTTTTTTGTTTTGTTTTTTCAGACATCTTTATCATGGCAAGCCGTTTTCTGAAGTAGCAGTAATCAACTGCTGGGTTTTAAGTGCACTAATTGTTCTCCCTGTACAAATAATTGATTGAAAATCAGTGACAAATTTGCTGTTAAGAGACAAACAAGACACATGTGACTGCGCATCTCAAACCACAGACAACATGGGAGGGGAGATAGTGCAGCTGGAAAACAAAGAATATGAGCGGGGTGAGATGCACACTATGAAGTGATTTTACTGCAGACGACTTGTTGAAAAACTGCAAAAGTCTACCCTCTATCCTCCCTCTTGGTTTCACCACCTCCTGTTATCAGATCCCTCTGCTGCTCCTCTTTTCCTCTCATTCTCCTTCTTTTTCCTCTGTCAGGGAGCAAGCCTGTGGTTTTTACAGGACTCACATTAATTTGTTAACTAGGCCACCGGAGTCACGGGGGTGGAGGAGCACAACGCAGGTCTGACAAGAGAAATGAAGCAACAACACAAAATGCAAGTGTGGAAAAGTTGGCTGCTGCTGCCTCACCACCAATCAGAGAGCGGTGCGTTCAAAAACACAGGAGAGGAGCTCACTCCTGCTCAGCTGTCGCATGCTTGGAAACGCACGAACCCGTCAGTGTTTGCAAATCAATCAAAATGTGAGCACACAACAGATTCATGCAGTTACACACATACTGTATGCTGACACGTGGAGACACACACACACACACACACACACACACACACACACACACACACACAAAGGCAGCGAGAGTGCTTCCTGCAGTCTGCAGTGGAGTTTGCGGTTTGCCCCTGAATCACTGTGGTCAGAGTCTCACCGGGTGTGTGTCAGGTTAGCCAGTCCTCCCCTGCCAACACACACACACACACACACACACACACACACACACACACACACACACACACACACACACACACACACACACACACACACACACACACACACACACCACTTAGAGACCAGGTCGTGCAGGTAATCAGAGAACATGTGATGACTTTACCAGAGAACAGCCACAACCCGCAGCTTCAGTCTGCGGAGCTGCATTATGAATAAAAACACGCAGAAATGGGTTCTTGTGTTTAGATTGGGCTGCTGCTGACACCTCAGAGACACACTTGAGTACTTACAATGGATTATTTGATTTTTTTAGTTAGTCACTTGTGTCTGGAGCATGATGGGTTTTCCTTGGGTATTCTGCCTGTGCTGCTCAATCTGTGTTTATAAGCCAAAATATGACCAAGTCTCAATGATAGCCAATGAGAATAAACATGGGACGGCTGGAATTACCTGTAGCGTCCTACAATGTCTCAAATGGTATTATAATGGTCTTTCCCACAGCTCTAATTCCATCAGCAGAGGCACGTCATACTCGCCGCTGCTCCCAGTTTCCCTTTTTTAACACAAATACCAGTTTTATTCACTAATTAATTCCAGTCCTTCCACTTCGCCGTTTTTTTTTTTTTTTTCCTGAGCAATATCAAGCTATGAAGTATCATTGAAACTCAACACTTCCTTGTAGGTTTATTCACATTATAAACCCAAACAATAAAGACAAGGCTGAAATTTCAGAAAGACGTGTTGCGATTCACTCACTGAACCGTAACACAGCGCAGCAGATAAATCTGCATGGCCTGATTCTCCAGTGAGTTTGCCAATGATTAAAAAAAATAAATAAATAAAGACCACAGTCCTTTTTTCCAGTATTTGTTTCAAACTTTGTGGGCTGGGTTAGGTATGAAACCACCATTAGAACACCATTTTGCACCATTTTCCTGGCTGAACAATACGTTTTCTAACAAGATTTGTGCAAAGTTTTGAAACAGGCTTTCAGTTCTAACCACAGAGTGCATATTAAAAACGGTTTGTGGACTGATTTCTGAACGGGTTTACAATGGCCTCTTGGAACCAGAAATGACACAAAAGGGTGGAGCAAAGCACAACTGAATGCTGAGTGAGACATTTACGGGTGAACAAACTGTGAAAGTGAAAGGGTCAAAGGCAAAAAGTCAATCACAAGGTAGCTGCGTACTAAATCATCCCCTGCTTTATGGTCTATTTGACTCTAAATAGGACCATAATTTACCAAATGAACATCATGCTGTATTGAAGAAGACTTGAAACCAGCGATTGAGACCATAAGCTCATGTTTACAATGTTTACTGAGGTATTAAGTAGGCTCATTTTCTCATAGACTTCTATACAATCAGACTTCTTTTTGCAAACGCTGCTGGATATTAGAAAGAATATCCATTTCACCTGGTTCTAACATATAAACAAATATAGAGTACGTACAGTATATATGTTTTAATACTTTTATCTGTGGCATATTGTTTGCAGGGGTGGAGAGGAAGCAAGCACTGGCAGTGGAAATCCTCATGCGAGTACTGTATCTATGTGTTTTTATATAATAACAGCTTTTAAATGTTGTACTTCAACGAAGCAGTGTCCTGATTTTGTTTGTTTTAGTCCCTCTCCTGTGGCCGCTAGACTTTCAGTTTGATTTCTTTCACCGTTGAGTGTTACAGTTAAAAATCAATACATCCACAGTGAAAACTGAATGGAGGTGTGACAGACAGAAACACTACAGTGTTCCCAACACACATCGATACACCGTGGGCTGTATTTTGTGCCACTACTCCTATATTAGATTGATTTCTATAATGTGTGCGATTTCCACGAGGAGGATTTCATTCATAGCAACCACAGCAGTAGCAACAAAATTCAACATTTTTTTTTTTGTTCAAAATAGGGCTGAATGATACCCTGCTGTTGCTTTTGTAAAATTTCATAATGCGTCACTTTCTGTGCACAGAAGGAAGGGATTTCCTCGGGAAAAAACGACCAAACGCGAGGTGTGCAGAGCAGAAAATGTAAGTGCTTTAATGGGCTGACTATAGGTTGGAACTATAGCGTAGCAATCAGCGACTGAAAGCAGAAAAATAAGTAGCACAAAGAAGGGTTTTCTTTGTGCTCAGCCGGTTTGCAGTTTAACAGCTTAAACAAAGCTCCTCATTAAGAACAGACCTCATACTGAGTCGTCTACTCACACCTTACTGCAGTCTGAGCCTGGCCTCCCTCGCTCGCTCTCTCTCTCTCTCTCTCTCTCTCTCTCTCTCTCTCTCTCTCTCTCTCTCTTGCCATCTCTTTTTGATTGTCACTCCTGTTACTCATCAATAATTGGCACTTTCGACATAGCGGAGACTGAATCACTGAATTTCACGCACACACTGTATAGTGTGTCGGGAGCGTTTCATTGCCAGTAAACTCATCTATCAGTCAGTGAATCAGTGTTTGGATTGAATTCAACACATTATGCTGAAAGAACCTTCACTTTCTTCAAACAACCGCGGTGCCCGTGAGCGTGTGTCAGGTGCGTACACAACAGATGTTAGTTGGATTTTGACACACACACAGTAGGGCTGCACGATATGGACAAACAAAGCATCACTGCAATTACTGTACGCTGGTAAATACTGCAACTGATATTTGGATTGGGATATGATGAACACGCTCGTTTCCTTCTGTGGGAGCCAAGAGTAAAGGCTCAGTGATAAATCTCCACTAACTAGCATTAAATTTTGAATGCAACAAAGGCTTTCTAGCACAATAACAAAGCCCTACGCCCACACACACGCCTACATGGGTGCCAGCTACAGGCAGCACTCAGTGTTTTTGACCGTAACTCTGTTTTCATTAGCGTTCTTTGGCAGTTATGTAAGTTTTTTTTTTTTTTTTTTTTTTTATTCCACCACTTAGTTTCCATCTTAAAAGGGAACATGAAAAATGAGAGCAAAGTGAGACAGAAGTGTCTCTCCGGCTGTCCACAAGTTCAGCTAACTCAACAGCGAGCTCGCAGAAAGGTGACGCTGGATACATTTGTTGACCCCGGCAACTTTTCAGTGGTTGCCTACATTTCCCAGAGGGCCTTTCGGTCATCTCTAAAGAATGCACCTGAGCATTTCAGCTGCTGTATGGGTTTAACATGCAGAGGGCATGGCTATCATTTAAAAAACTACAATACCAGTACTCTAAAAGTGATACCAATATCAATAGAGTACTTCAATCGAAACCCATCATGTTAATGGGAGTATTCAAGCATGAAACGCCACCACATTTATTTTCATCAGACGTCACATGGTGATGTACTTACAAACATTTTGGTGGAATCTCGGCACGTTGAACTGCCAACTCCGTCAACTTCACCGTGCCACAGACAGTACGGAGCTACCGTGGTAGTGGGACAATCACACGTCGCTTTAAACGCTTGTGTTGAATGGCTGTGAATTGCAGGTATTGTTTAACAGTGTTATGTTAATGTTAATGTTTTGACACTACTCGGTACTGTCGTATAGTAGGAGGTCTTCCAGATAAAAGTACAGTGTGTAGGATTTGGCGGCATCTAGCGGTGAGGTTGCAGACTGCAACCAAGTGAAATTTCTTCTGTAGGAGAGTGTAGAAGAACGACGGTGGCCGATTCAAAAACGCGAATGGTCCCATCTAGAGTCAGTGTCCATTCTGGGCTGCTGTAGAAACATGGCGGCTAGCTCCGAGAAGAGAGAACCCGCTCCGTATGTCGACAATACAGCTCATCCTGAGGAAACAAAAACACTATGATTCTTACTATTAGGAGATGTAATGTAGTATTCATAACTATGTTTTCATTAGTGTTTAATCAGCTGAAACTAAGGATTGTTGTGTTTTCGTTAGCTTACAATGAGCCGTTTATATCTACGTAGGCGGTGGTTCCTCTTCATGGAGTCCACCATTTTGCTCTGCCATGTTTCTACAGTAGCCCAGAATGGATAAAACCAAACACTGATCACATTTTAACGTTACCGGAAGGCCACCGTTGTTCTCTGACATGCTGAAACTGCAGTGATGTGAGCCGCAGAGCGCTAACCAGTGGTCCCACCAGCCGCTGTCGGACTTCCGTTGCTCCTAAAGTATTGTTATTACGGTATGGATGGCCTCTGAGTGAGGCGAATGGCGTTTCCACGATTCTGCTCACTCACTGGCTCATGTTACCACAGTCTTGCGAAGGGAGGAGTAAGTGGAGGGGTACTCAGTTGGTTGCAATCTGCAACCACACCACTTGATGCCACCAAATCCTACTTACCGCAGCTTTAACGACTAATCAAATGGTCGAGGGAAATGGAGCTCGGGAGCACAGCTGATGAAAACCATGTTGATTCATACAAAACATCAAATGTCAGATTTACAAGAATTGAAACTTTTAAAGACTTTAACTCAGTCCCTTTGGCAAACTGTCAGCTGTAATGTCTTCCAGCTGACTTGCTTTTGGCCTGCGAACTCAGCTAGTCCACGTGGTTTCTGATTGGGCGACAATAGGGAGACATCTGATTGGTGTAGAGCAAGCCAAAAACATTTTCTGACTGATCAACAACTTATCAACCCTGGCAATGACTGGGCAACATCTGGTCATTGGTGGGGGAAGTGTGACTGGTCAACAACTAGTCTAGGAGGAGGCTTCTGATTGGTCAACAACCCCATGCAACACTGCCTGCTGACCTGCTGCATTTTACATAAAAAATTTGCTTTGAAATATCCCATCGAGGCATAATGTTAAATGACACACACATACGGATACACATCCCCTGTGGCAAGCACTTCACATGCAAAATACATGCAAGTCACATCACATGCTCAGCGAGACACATGAATCGCAGGAAATAAAGTACGCCCACCCTCCGACACACACACACACTAAAAAGGCCTTGCATGATGAAGTAAATGAATACTTCAAACATAATCTTAGTGCATAAGCAGAGTTCATGTCAGCCTCCCAGATATATAAACTCAATGCACAGTAGACAATATGTATCTGCTAAAATGATTGCATAAAGCCATGAGAACAGTTCAGATAGGATTCACAATGACGATCAAGAAGTTGTCTGAGACGGGTGGAAGGTGGGGGGGGGCAGAGGGAGAAAATATGAAAGCTGATGGCGGGTACAGGCCTACTTTTTCACCACTCGGCTCTCCAACTGAGCCTCCGTTTTTTTAATTTTTATTTTCTCCTTTTTCCCCACGTTCTCTGTCTTTTTCCCCCTTCTTCTTCTACAGGTTTTTGGAGGCCGTCAGAGATGGCACACACCCCTCTTCACTCTCCAGCCAACGTGAGGCTTTTAACTCCAGAGGGGGAAAAAAATGTGAGGGGTCCGGGAGGAGGAGGAGGAGGAGGAGGAGGAGGAGGAGGAGGAGGAGGAGGGGGGAGTGAAAAGAGAATAGGCGGGCGGGGAGGGCAGAGGACATTTTCTGCTGATTAAGTAAGTGTTTGCTTCGACTTCCATTATTTGACAGATGCATCAGAGCAACGAGCAACAAATGTGAAAAGCCTGCTTCGCTGAAATAGTGAGAGGGAGCGCACCAGAAAGGGAAAAAAAAAAAAAAAAAATCAGTAGCTTGTTTTGCCAAAATCCCCTCAGCTCCAGCGCGGCCTTCCAATGATGGTTATTTCAATGCGGTGAGAAACACCTCCAATGGCCAGGTGTCCTCCCTCACTGTTCTGGGCCATGTAATCCTCAGCTTTAAAATCAGTGTGAGCAAAAGGATAGAGAGCGCTGGACGAGGTCCCAAAACTCCCCTCCTCCTCCTCCTCCTCCGTCTTGGCACGACACCCAGCTCCCCGCCAGAGAGGAGACACCTACGGGAGTCCTATGGAAGTGTGTGTGTGCTGCTTACACAACCTCACACACACACACACACACACACACACACACACACACACACACACAAAAAGCTCTCACTCTCTATCATACACAGATTCTGCAGGAATCATTAGCAAAACCAGCAGAGGGAATTTCACACAGGCAATGTGCTGGGCAAAACATCACTCAGAGCGAACGCCCCAGGGGTCTTCAATTAAACCCTAAATACCTCAGCGAGTATCCAGGGGTCCTAATTACTTCAGACTGCTGAAAATGGCCGCGGGCCGCCCGAGGCCGAGGGCTTACCGAGGATATGCCTGTTTAGAAAAGACTCTGGCCCCGAGATCAGTCAGGTTCTCCCGTGTTGTTGGTCTACCGCATCAGTCATGGGGGAAGCAGTCTCTGCGCATCAGAGCCGAGGCAGAGCTGGCTGCTGCTGCTGTGGGTGTATTTATAGTAGGAGAGGCACAGACTACTGCAGGATTAATTCTCCAACCAGAAAGCAGAGACAGACAGATCAAGAGAAAGAGTTAAATATATTGCAGGATGCTCTCTCGATACAAAGCATCAGGGTGCGCAGATTCAAAACCAGCAGGGGGGGGCGCGGAGTCGGATCGATCTCAGTAACATTAATGGATTACAGAGGCGCTGACCTTTTCCTAAATTAGTACAGATAGACACTAAAAGGCAAATAAGAAAACATCTAAATACGATCCTTACAGCACCAGGGACACATACATAAATGTCCCAAACTACCCAGCAGTCGCTTTAATACCTGTAAATCCTCATTAAAGCTTCAGTAGGCAGAATATTTTTGGTAACGCTGGGCAAAAAAAACATAACAACCTTTCAGCTAATTCAAGTGTTGTGAGAGAAAACTAGACGTCTGCACCTCCTCGTGGCTCTGTTTTCAGGCTTTAAAATCTAGCCAGTGACGGGACACTTCCTATTGGCTGCGCTCTAACTGGTGGGCGGTGCTTGGTATTTCCTCAACAGATCTAAATGTGGCTGCCGGGTCACAAACTTTTCCATTTTACAGCTAAGCAGTAACTTTCTGAAAACATTTGAGGGGAGAAATAGTCATTACAGTAACAGAATATTGATTCATATTTGATCAGAGTTAGTGAGTGATTGACAGCTGCTCAGAGAGAGCAGGCTCCAGCTCAGCTCTGATTGGCTGTTTTCCTCTGGTCTGTGAAATCTTGCAGGTGCCATCAGGAGCAATGGATGACACAGAGGAACATGATTTCCAGATTACCTGTCTCATCCACTACTGACAGGATATAGTAACCGTTTTATAAAAATAACTTTTTATAATCATATTTGCTCCGTTTCAACTGCAGCTTTAATATTTCAAAGCAGGGTCTGTAAAATTTTGTCAAACAGATCCGCGTGAAACCACAGTCCCAATTCAACTCGGATTCAGCTGCCATCACAAAAAAAGGTAAAACTCCAAAACTGTCCAGAATTATTCGATTTCAATTATTCGATCCGACTGAAGCACAACCACCACTGCAACTTCTACAAATCTGTACCAGAGGTGTGTGATGCAGATACATCCACAGGTGAGGAAACTGACTTCAGGACAGCATTTATTATCATGATGTGCATCCTGGCGTGACAGCAAAAATGCTCCACGTTGAAGCATTTTAGTAATACTATACCAGACATAATTAAACATGGATGGAAAAACATCACAAGGGGTTTATAAGACGTTGTGATATTTGATTGGGTGATAAACGGCAGATGCTGGATCAGGTTTTAATAACGTAATGCAGTGTTGACATGATGGATCCCACTTGACTGGTTCTTACTACGGATGAAACAATTAACAGATGGACAGAAAATGAATCAGCTACTTTGCTCAGTTGTGATCTTCAGCTTTTCATTTTCTTATGTGATAGTAAATTTGGCGGATGGCGGATCGGATATCGGGCTGCATCGGGTATCGCGACAACAGGCTTGATCTAGTCAACTCAGTTTTATGTTTATATACCCACAATATAGACTGGAATTTTACTTCCAGTTAAAGTTTGTTGCCGCATTAAAAAAAATTACACTTAAATTGTGATTCTTGTTAATTTTGAACATTTTTACCAAGTTGTTGGTGTATGAGCTGTTATTGTAATAATAAATATCAATACAGTAAGTTATATTTTGTTTTACAAAGTAGGAAAAGCCATGTTTAAGTCAGGTCTGATGTCTCCCCACACATAACAGAATGATCCGATTGAGGCATACAGCTCGTTAATGAAACACTGGTATCGCATCGGTACTTGATATCGATATCAGGACTAAAAAAAGTCGAAACTTTGAGAAGCTGAGCTGCATAAAGAACAGTGGAAGTACATGAGAAATGATACCGGTTTCAAAATCCTCCCAACTAACTCAGTTCACTCAGATACAATCTTGGGTCAAACTCTTATCAAACAGGAATGTGAGCGTCTCGGGGGGTGGAGGTGAGGGGGGGGGGGGGGTACATGAAAATGAAAATGTTTGAGAACCCCCTGACTTTAAGGATCGCCTTTGCTCCCCGAGGAGCCACGGGGGACTCGCTGCTAAAAAAGTCTATTTGCAAGACCTTTAAAGATTTGACATTTACAGACATGGAAATCAGCTGCGATCACTGGGAGACGGAGGGAAAGGAGGATGGAAAGACGACAACAGAGGAAAACGAAGCGGGGGAGCGGTGGTGGTGCTGGTAAAAGACGCAGCAACGTGGACAATGTTCCACTGGGAAAAAGGAGGACAGGTTTATTAAGCATTTCAGTCAAAACGGTGACAAACGAGGCGAGAGGAAGGGGGGTTATGATGTGAAGCAACAGACAAGGCAGAAGGGGATGGAGGGATGGATGGATGGATGGATGGATGGATGGATGGATGGATGGATGACATTAACACACACAGCACCTACAGGAAGAAACAAAGGCTGGAACCACCAGAGCAGAGAGATAGCTATCGGTCAAACATTCCTTCTCACAGCTCTCTCACATCCAGCTACAAACACACCAAGACACACAAAATCACCTCCTTTCTCCCCCCTCACCTTCCTCTGAACGCTCTATACAGTATGAATCAATAACACGCTGGACTGATTCAACAAGGCTGTGTGACTTGAAAAGACCCCACCCTTCCACCGCTATCCAACGCAACCGCTCAATAAACAGACGCTCCAGGTGTGTATCAATAAACTCATTAAAAATAAGTCACTGTAGGCCCAGTCATGTGAGGGCAATAACTTGTCATCACTTGTTATGAATAATCGATCGGAGGCAAAGCGTGGCTCGGAGGAATCAGAGCGTGACGTGGGAAGCTGGGGACACACACGTGTCCTGTCAGGTGACATGTGACACCAAAACACACATCTGAGTCACAAACACACCTCAGATCAGGTGGTTGTTCACTGGATACACACAACAGGAGAGTAGATCAATACACCCACAGCCAACATCTGGCCACTCTATGATCCAGAGTCATGTGATCATTATTTTAACCTTTGAGGTCAACTGGAGAAAGCTGCGCAGCCCAGCAGGTGTTACTTACCTGCCACAGGTGGCACGTGTGCGCATGAGCAGACTCCTATCTCAAAAAAAAGTTAGAAAAGGATATGGGTTGCAGACCATCTTGAGACACCAGCTCCGAGGTCGGGTGCTTTGCTTCAGGTAGAAGAAGACCACGGGGGCCATGGCGGGGTAGGGCAGGTTCTCGTCGCCGCTCACCGACGCGTCCTCCCCGGTCGTAGAGATCCCGTCGGGCGCAGGGGACGCCGGCTCCGGCGCCGCCGCCTCGCCGCGCTCCCCGCCTCCAGTCCCGACCCCGGACAGGTCGTTGAGCCGGATGAAAGTCCTCGGCAGAGAGGAGCGGCCCTCCGAGCCCCTGGCGTCGGGGATCCCGGAGAGATTTCCCCCATCCTCGGCCATCATTCACCTCCTGCAAGCAATAGGCGATCACATTAGATACAGTAACTCTAGCTGACAGCCAGGGAAATGCGCATTATTAAGATTCAAGAAAATCTGCATTTAAATCTGCTGATTTTTATTTTTATTTTAAAATCAACTTTGCATATAGTGAACAATACATTGCTGCACATATAGTCACAATTAAATCTAATAAGAACAGGCAACAGTGGTGGTGGTGGGAACATTTGGGGAAAAAATGCGCACACTTCAACGAAAAATGATCGCATTAAATTGTTTTTAAAAGAATGAATATAACACAAAACAGATTTTAATGGATACAGATCGACAAAGTACATATTTGTTGTAATAAGCTGGCAAATAGAATGAATCTCCAAACGAGCCTCCCAAAATTCAGTACGGACTCGCATTCCTTTTCATCAAAAACAACCCAAATCTCTCTCATCAGCAACAATAGCCTGCAACTGTTCCAATCAACTTCAGCTTCATCAATAACATATCAATAATACATTCACTATGAAGTGATTTTCAGCAGTTATTTGTCTATATAATGAGAGCAGGAGCATCTTTCCGTTCGGGTTATTACCTGTAATGGACTCGGTAGATGTGCCCAAAGCGCGCTCAGTCATCGCATGATCAGTTTTTGTCGTGGCTATAAAGTCCACACCAGCCTGAAGAAAGAAAAAAGCCCGGTTGGTAGGAAGAGAGAGGCGTGATGAAGAAGAGGAGCAGAGGGGGAGAGGAGAGGGTCTTGTGCGTCTGGCTGAGGACCCGTATAGTTTCCAGGTGGTGCGCTGCTGCTGCTGCTGCTGCGCGGGTCCGTCTCAACAGACACGGTGCGCCCAGGCCCCGGTCTCCGGTGTCCGGTGTCCAAACGCCTCTCCGGGGGCTTCACCAACAGCAACACCAACACCAACACTTCATAACCAGCCCCCCCGGTTAGAAATACAAAGGCAACCGCGGGATGCGGGTCTACTTTTGCAGCCTCAGGTTAAATATAACGCCGCGCACAAACTTCTCTCTGATTCCCTCCTCCTCCACAGAGCTGATGGACAAACCTCCCCAAAAAGGAGAAATAAGGAAAATTAGTAATCTATTCGTTTCTGCGCGTTTTCCTCCGCTCCAGCTTTAAGAATCCTGTACTTTTCGTTGCATCCACAGGCGGTTTTTCAGCTTTTAAAGATCCATGGAGATGCTGCCGCACATCCTGCACACAAACAGGCGTTAAAGAAACAACCTTTGATATCTTGTGAATATCTCAAACACCGCCCCTCTCTGCTGTCGCGCACCGGGCTGCTCCTGCTCGCGCTCTTGTCTCCTCCGGACTGTATTCGGTCGGTTCCGTCCATCAAGCGAAGCTTCACACAGCTGGATGTGGGGGATCCGAACTTCTCGCCGCCCCGCCCAGCGAGCGCACGCTGTGCGCCAATCAGAGCGCGGCCTGACTCGGAGCTGCCTCCCGATTGGCTGAGCCGGATGCCAGTCTGACTCACCCGGCGGGGAGGAGGGGGTGAAACAGCTGGAATCTTATTGTCAACTGTGAGCCAATGAGAAGCGAGGGAGCAGCGGCATCCAGCAGCCTCGCAGCGTGATTGGTGCAGAGCTGGATTGTGGGGAATATTTGAGGGGAAAAGAAGTTGCCACATGGTGCAATGTGACTCCAACTGACTGGGAATATACATATAGGGATGTACTGTATATAACAGAGCAACAGATCCCAGTTAAACCACAGACACCAAACATGATGATTTTGTTACTTGGAGAACAAAGTACATGTTTGGATTAAAGAGGACCTATTATGTTTTTGTGCATTTTCCCTTTCCTTTAGTGTGTTATATAGTTTTTGTTCATGTAAAAGGACTGCAGAGTTACAAAGTCAACGGTAAAGGGAGTTATTCTCCCCCGCAGAAACATGGCCCCTGAACTGCCTGAAACGCCTTGTTTGAAGTCCCGCCTTTTCTTCTGTAACTTTGTGACGTCACCAAGTAATGCATTAGCATAATAGAGAGGCGAGGTCCCGCCCCTTCCAGTGGACCACCATTTTATTTTGGAAAAAAATATGAACGGTGAATGGCGAGAGACAAATGTTTTTTGAATCCTGTTTTAATTGCCGTAAGTGACGTGTCTCTCTCTCTCTCTCTGAAGCTACAATGCCTGTGTTTCGTACTGGGATGATACAGGTTTGATCGCTCTTTCGCTTCCCGGCTAATAAAAAGACCAGGAGTTGCTGGTAAGATAACGTTACATTAATGCGTGGTCAGAGCTAACTTGTTGATGTATTGTGCGAGACAAGAGATTTAGTTCGATGAATGATGCTACAACAAACTGAATTTCTTGATTTGAAATTGTCAGAAATCACATGTCTGATTCATGGCGCAATTCAAATTTCCTATTTCAAAAAATATTTCTCTCTCGCTTTTGACTACCTTTCATATTTTTTTCGAAATAAGGTCCCATAGTAGTCCACTGGAGGAGGCGTAACCTCACCTCTCTATACATGCTTAGAGTTTGGTTCAGCTGGCCAATCACAACAGTGGACCAATTAGAGCAGATTGGGCTTTTTGGTCTTTTTTCTTTTTTATTGATTAAAAATTTTAAAATCGACGCAACTCGATGCAACACTATCATTCTTAAAGTACCGGAACTAATAAAATGGGGTATCATATTGCTTTTTTAACAGCATTGCGATACCTTTCTAGTATCGGTATATCCTGCAACACTAGCTTCAAACAATGCTAGTTAGAGTGGAGCGGAGTCAGAATTTTAGGTTTGGTTGACCAATCACAACAGAGTGGGCCAATTAACCAATCAGAGCGTTAATTGGCCCAGTGCTGCACCACAGCCAGACATGTTCATGTTCATGAACATGTTCTAGTAGAAACCCAAAATACAAGTATGCACATGAAAATAAACAAACTAGGTCCTCTTTAATTTAGTCAATTAATAAAAATAAAATAGATGTTTCATTAACTGTCTGAGATAATACATCAAAATATGAATTTGTCAGTCATGAATTGCCTTATTGTGCAAAATGTCTGGTAGTTACATTTACTGTGTAATTAAACTATCTCTCAGTGTGGAGAGGGGGCCCCCCCAGACTCCCCTCAGAGACCCCAGGAGGGCCCTCAAGCCCTGCCTAGGAGCACCTTTCCCAGACTATCCAATTAGCAGAGAATGAACATTTAATACTGGCTTTCAGTCATTACAGATATTCAACCAAAGTAACAGAACAACAGAAATGTGTCACTGTTATGTAATCATAGAAAAATGAAATGCAAAGATATTTGATCTGGGGACCACGGGCCCTGGAGGAGTGCTCTGGCATGTACGCTGGTCTGGTGGCCGCTAGGGGAAGACGTTTCCCCAGGCTTTTCTGCCCACACACACACACACACACACACACACACACACACACACACACACACACACACACACACACACACACACACACACACACACTTGCCAAGTACCTGCAGCTGGTTTAGGGAATACAGCCCGAGGCAGAGCAGATAGTTGTACTCTGTAGTTTTTAAGTGTCATATAGCGTCTCTGGATTGCAGTGCTGTCCCCTGTTGCGCCTATCTTTTGCATTTTAGCCTGGCGCTGACTACACATTACATACTGAAGTCTCAGCACATTACTCACTACATCGCAGCGCCCTGTTTTATTTTCATTACAGTGCATGATCATTGATTTGAGGGCAGGAGCAAATCAATGAGGAGAACCAATCTTTTTTTTTTCATAGCGTCTGTCGCGGCTGGAGGTGATGTGCGGTAGTGGATATTAATCACACATAGCTCATTGTGAAAGAATCACACGTGCATACATGACCTGGAAAAAAAAAAATACATGTGCACACAGGAGGAGGAGGAGGAGGAGGAGGAGGAGGAGGAGGAGGAGGAGGAAAGGTGAGAGGCTCCTCCCAGCTTCTGTCAATACACCTTGTTTGGAGTGATTTCTTAATTGGGAACTATCTTAACAGAGTACCAATGAAAACATATTGATCCAGCAGTGCTTGTACCTATTAGGCAGGAATGAGGCACTGTTCTGAATACATAAAGAGAAAACGTAGAACACAATTAAAACCAGGCACTGGGTGAAGCCCACCTAAAAAGTACAAACATTCATTAATAATAAGCAATGCAATTATGCATCTATTATTCATAAAATGGAATAAAGCATTGGCGATCCACAACACTGAGCGCCTATGAACACTTCCACAGGCGAGCGCTTATGAGGGGTTGATGAATGATGTTTGCTAGCGCTGGCCAGTTCGAGATAAGACCCCAATTTATCAGAGTGAGTGATCTGAGCTCTCCGGGGGGAAACTTTCTCTGCAGGCCTCCTGACTAGACACACATTACTGCTCACCTCCAGCGATGACAGACCTTAGTGACAGAGAAGACCTCATACTGAGGAGGGTTAAAAAAAAAAAAAAATCTGTGACTTGAGTCAATCCATACCCACAGCATGATGAAGCGTCTGATCCACAGAGAAATGTGAGTGCCTGAGGGAAGAATGGACACCAGACTGCCATAAAATACAATCATTCATAGCTCCCTGAGGACGATCTCTAATGATTTTGACATTTTTTCTACCCACCAACAGGTCAAAATTTTTCCTTGATCAATATTTTGGTCCCTGAAAAAGGTATCTCGACAGCTAATGGCTGGGCATCCCTGAAATGTCAAAAGCTCATGGTCTCCACATGATGCCTCTTAATCTTTATGGTTAACCTCTGACCTTTCCTTTAGCACCACCCTCCACCAAAACGTTTACTTATATGCAAGAAATGATAATAATATCAGGCAGCAACCTCCGGGTCTGGAAAAAAACAGATGTTTAAAATGCATGCTCTGCAATTAGAAAATTCTGCTGTATAAATACAACATTTCCTAAACTAACAGCTAGAGTTTCACCGTCCATCAGCAGCCGCCACATGACGGACACAGCAGCACTGTCAGTAATGTCACGCACACGCACACACACACACACACACACACACACACACACACACACACACACACACACACACACACACACACACACACACACACACACACACACACACACACACACACACACACACACACCTTGCTCACTCTATTTAAATGAGCCTTGGAGGAACAAAAACATTAAAACATTTACAACAACTAGCTTCATCAGACTTATCGTTATATTGTAATTCATTCCCATGATGCTCAGAGTGAGCAGCTCGTCTACTGACAGCACTAACAATTAACCGTTTAACTGTTAATCGGCATTAAGAATTTTAACCGATTAGTGGTTAAACGGTTAAAAGAAATATTACATAAAACTCAAAGAAGGGGCTTCCACTTCAAGGAGAAAAGCTGGTCCACCTTAACAGCCCACCTTAAGAGAGTCTCAGCCGGAGTTGCCAGGTACAGGAAGTTGGCTCCGGAGTCAAGCTGAGGAGTTGTAGCATTTATTCCCCGACAAATAAACTGTGCACACACTGCATAGTTATGTTCACAGCTATAACAACCCTACACTCAGCGCTGCCACACTCACACGGTCTGTTGGATACTCGCTACAGTTACGCCGTGCTGACAGACCGTGTGTGTGTGACAATGGCAAGCATGACGCCACCAGCAACGCTAAGTTACATCTCCGAACGTAGCACAAAGTAACGTTACAGTTACAGTAAGTAAGGTTACGCCAGGCAGACACACAGCGGACATACCTGACTGCTACAGTAACTCTCCCAGACGGGTGAACTGTTGACTCACTGTTGTCCATTTTCTGGATACAATGCAGCTGCCGCACCGTTGCATGCTATCCACTAATCTTGCTGTTAACGGTTAATAATCAGTTAATGAGGGTCAGCTATCGGTTATAAAAAATTAAAAATTAGCATCCTGAGACAGCACTGCACTAAAGAGCTCTGTTAATGGAGGTTCCTTTGAGTTACATTATGAGGCATTCAAGCTCATCTGAACAAATCTGTTACCACCTAAAAATGAGGCGAGGATAAATTATAACCTTATCATGATGCGTTCATATGTAATGTTGTAAAATGTAGTTTTTGCAGAGAAACTTGAATAAATCTAGTTGTTTGAAGGAGATGTTTTCACAGCAATATAAAACAGATAATAAAGAGAGAGAATTATGACCCGTTTAACTTCTCTAAGCGGCTTATAATACATATTAAAACTAATAATGCCAAGACTTTTTTTTAAATCAAAGCAAATATTTAAATACATATACAATCCTTTATTTCCTAATTATTTGAATTGTGTGATTTTATACAAATCAGCGCTATAGATGACATTAAGAAAGACTTTCTGACAGGTGAAATGCAGAACAACATGGAAGTGAAAGCAGCACAGCGATTATTTAAATGTGAAAACGCAATAAAAACATTTTGTCCCTAAACTATATTAATAATCCTGATCTCAATATTGATCTAAATAATAGTGATTATCATTTTGGCCATAACTGTGCAGCCCTAACTGACGAGTGTGTGTGTGTGTGTGTGTGTGTGTGTGTGTGTGTGTGTGCGTGTGCGATTGCACTCTATCCATGGTATTGAACCTTCATTAGTCCCCCCTCCCTCCACAGGCTCTCGGAGTGAGGATTGCCCAGGAAAGGCAATTACTTTATTGATCACTCAGTCATCCCACCTCTCGTTGCTCTAACATTGTTCTTACAGTTAACTCTTTACACTACAGGCCACTCAACACTTTACTGTACCTCTGCTGTATGCAAGCCCAGACTTCTTCTTGCAGCCCAGCATCCGAATATGGATCCCATTGTCTTCATCCTGTCACACACAGACATTAAAAACAATTACTGTTGTTGTCATGAGGCGAACCAGCAGCGCTGTACAGGAAGTCACAATACATCAAAATGGGAATTTGAAGCAGACCTCAGCTTCTTTTGTTGTCAGGTCTAATATCACTCAAACAACAATCCTCTGTCATGCTTAACTATTGCAACTCACTTCATTTGAATTTGGGATTTGTGTGATCAATATTGGTTTGGAGAATCAATAACATAATAATCTGAATTGTTTGTTCAAACTCCCAAAGGTGCCACAGGACATTTCATGGTTGTATTTCAGCATGTTTGCCCTCTCTGTAACTACGATCTACACTATTAAAGCCAAAACTACAAGTAGGCAAAGAATGTTTGTGCTTCTCCTTGTTCAGCAGAGCTTCCTCACCACTTATAATATAACTTACATAATGAGTATAGAGGAGTAGAGCAAATGTGCCATTTTACATGCTGTATTTGGTCACAAGGCATCTAGGAAGTACACTCTTCGAAGCACTGGAAGAGTTCAACAATCCAAGATGGAAATAAGGTTAAAAAACAGTCCATTTTAACTGACAAAATACCATTAAAATATGTCACGCTGGTTCCTTTTAATCAGTAAAATCAGCTGAAGTTGAATATGGTCTCTGTGGTCGCTGTAAAATCCAGGAAGTTGTTATTCACATATGCTGTTTAACTTTGTGGTATTCATTCTCTGGACAGGCAGCCAACTCCTTTATACAATGCCAGCAAACCTGCATTCATTTAGAGCTAGCAAATGATAATATTTTGATTTAGGATATTAAAGGCCCTGGAAACTCAAAAATTCAAATTGTGACTTGTTTTCTATAACCTCTATATAAGCAACAATCGTGATGACCCTTCTATATATACCGTACATATACATCCTAGTCAGTGTGGTAACGTTACAGACAGTAACTTAGACAGCGGTCGGCATGTTCCCTGTTTGGAGAGGAGTACCGGCACTGAAGCTAAGCAATGTGCTGCTGTGGACGCCACGTTAGTTCGGATCCAAAAGTCACACAGTAACACAAACAAACAACACTGATACAGCAATAGACCAGCAACTACTGTGTTCTGCGAGGTAAAATCACTGTTTTTTGTGAGTGGAGTATAGTAGCTTTGAAAGACCACGATTTAACAGCTTCAGTTCCTCGTCCGAAAGAGCTGTCTGATGGAGAGGTAAAGCTGAAAATATTCTAACTATAGCGTAAACTGAAGCCATTATATTGCCCTCTTCAAAGCCACCAGACTACATTCACAAAAACAGCAATTTTACCTCGCAGTACACCAGAGAATAGCCATTAGCACAGCCACATACTGCGCATATTGCACAGCCAACTTTGACTCAGCTAGTGCTAACGTTCACATCAATCAATACATTATTGATTAGCTTAACCTGCGTCATTGCTTTTGGGTGTTCCCATTTGAAAACTGGGCCCCACCCACTTCATCCCAGAGAGAAAACCAAGGACAAAAACAAAAATACAGGAATCTCGTATGTGAAATAGATGAATCCTGAATACCTGAAAATTTAATTTTGGGAGCTGGGCCACCGCTGTGGCCTGACTGACAGGGATAGATTTGCAAAAACTTGCCAATTTGTGGGTTACCCACTTTCAGCGAGGGCCATATGAGGTGACATTTTTGGCAGCTTCAGGTGCAGTACCACCTCCTTCTGGACTGGAGGAGGACCCACCCTGATTCGCAAATAGCCAGGAAAACAAAAACGGATCTGGCCATCAGAGACACATACGTATACGTGGATAAGTGTAAATCAAAGTGTCTTAAATCTCACAGACACTTGAAATGACAAGTGTACATGAACAGGGCCTCAGATAAATACAGTTTTGTATAGCAAATGGTAGGATATCATAAATGTCAGTAATATGAGAGCAGTAATGATAATATAAAGAATGCATGTGTTAAATATTGTATATCCTAATGGTGTCTTATGGATATGGCCAGACTGGTCTCAGTAACAACTGATGCACACACCAAACAGACACTCACCTGATTGGACGTAGCTGCAGGACAGGACAGGACAGGACAGGACAGGACGGGACAGGGACGGGACGGGACGGGACGGGACGGGACAGGACAGGACAGGACAGGACAGGACAGGACAGGACAGGACAGGACGGGACAGGATGGGACAGGACAGGACAGGACTGGACAGGACAGGACAGGACTGGACAGGACAAGCCAGGACAGGACTGGGACAGGACAGGACAGGACTGGACAGGACAGGACAGGGCAGGACAGGACAAGCCAGGACAGGACAGGACAGGACAGGACAAGCCAGGACAGGACAGGACAGGACAGGACAGGACAGGACGGGACGGGACAGGACTGGACAGGACATGACATGACAGGACAAGCCAGGACGGGACGGGACGGGACAGGACAGGACGGGACGGGACAGGACAGGACAGGACAGGATTGGACAGGACAGGACAGGACAGGACGGGACAGGACAGGACAGGACAGGACAGGCAACCATGCACAAGAGGTGATTGCTTTTCTATTTATCTGTTGAGTGATAAATAGAAGAAAATGAGCATGTCAGTTTATTTTAGCTCACATGCAGTCCAAAACAGTACAGTAATACAACACACTGTGTGTGACTCATGTGGTGTGTGTGTGTGTGTGTGGGCGTATTATGGAGGCCCGACGAGGGTCAACAACAATATCAGTCATTTATAAACAAAAATCACTTGTAATTGAAAAATGATATACAGAAGACTCCAGACTATACAAAGCTGCGACTCTGAAGCTTTTCCAGTCCTGCTTGCCCACCTAAAAATCACACGTGATTTCAGTGATACTGATTCACATGTTGGTAACCTTGGTTACGGAGCAGAGCAGCTCGGAGAGGAACATTTTCAACACTTCATAAATTATATGCCTGTAATGACACGGAGGCAGAAAAAAAAGAGGAAGGAGAGCAGACTGGAGGGGCAAGATGGAGATGAAGAATAGGAAGAGATTAACTAGATGAGAAGAGGATGGTGCATATAGAGAGCAGGAGGAGGTATCCAAAGTAGAAGCAAAGGGAAAGAAGAGGATGGAGACGATGAAGAAGGAGAAAGAAGTTCATGGAGGACCAGGAGAACAGAGGACTTTAGTCTGGTAACACTGTGCAATGATGACTAATAGATATGCGCTGAGATGGGAAATCCATGCTCTACTTTTGATTCCCATCTCTGAGCTGAATTAAATCTGCATTTTTTTTTTTGTTTTTTTAAACAAGTTTAAATTGATAACAAGAAGTGACTTTTGCAACATGACAAAACAGAAACAGAACTGAGGAAAAAGTTGAGAGGAACGAAGCGAGGGAGAAACAGAAGGGGCCTTTAGTGCTTCCCTCATTGCCTTTCATCTCTCTCCTCTCTGAGCGCCCTCCAGCTCTGAGTGTCGCCTCCCACAGAGCTCCGCGCTCCCACCGGGGGTCTTAGCGTGGTGTCAGCCCAGGACGAGCTGCTGTCCCTGGGGTGAGGCAGGGCTGTGTGGGGCCTCGCTCTGGAGCCTGTGCCACTAACCGCTAAGGGCACAAAAGGTTTTATATGGCTGTAAATGTTGCCAAAGTGTGGAAAACTACACCAAGTTTGGGAGAGTTGAATTAGGGTGTATGTGTGTGTGTGCATATGCAAATTTGAACTGGATATATGTTGTGGATATGACGTAATGAGTGTTTACATGCACACACCAGATACTGGGTCATGTTCTGTATAATCTTAATTATTAATATTACATGAATAATCAGATTCGTACTCTAGAGATTGTGTATATAATATCCTAGAAATGGAAATGTGCCCAGGTTGCCCTACAGTGGTTCTCAAACTGTGGGGTGCAGCCCATGAGTGGGGCGTGACAGGTGGGGCGTTCATGACCAGGGTAAAATGTGACGCACAAATAATGTTTTGAATTCAGAATCTTTTTCATGGCAGAACAGCACACAAATCGTCTTTAATGCATCCATGGTAGAACGTACAGACTGCCGGTAAACAGGTAGTCTGTAGGTTTACCGAATGGACAGATATTTGACAGCGACAAAAAGAAAAACAGATGATACAGATGATAGAACGAGACAATTTGCTCATCTGACGGTAATGAAAACAAAATATGATCATGTAGGGCTGCACCAAGTAGTTCGAAGATTCATTCATAACATTGACATTTTAATTATTAATAAACTCCCAGAAACATTAGCCTACCTTCCACCTTCTCTTCCCTCCTCTCTCTCAAACACACATTTCCTCAGTCCTTGGTCCAAATGTCAAAATCTATTGAAAAAAAGAAAGATTGTCATTATTTCAAAAAATTCACTACATGTTTTTCACCTAATGAAACATCCTGCTTCAGTGATTACGGGTTAAAGGTCGAAGATGAAAACACAGACAGCTCCCAGACTGGACAACACCGTGGTGGCGACATGTCAATCACAAGGCGGACTGTATATAATTAGTGGATTATAGACGGCGGTTCTGAAACCTTTAGTTCGGCATTTTGGCCATCGCCGCCTTTCGCCATCTTAACGTTTTGCAGTTAGAAGCGATAAAAGAAGGTGGAGCAAAGTACAACTGAAGGCTGAATAAGACATTTTCAGGTGACCAACAATGTTACAATGAACTTTCATGAACTGAAAACACACTGTGAAAAGGTTCAGGTTCTACGACAAAAACACGGACGACTTCAAGACCATAAAATCCTGTAGCAGCGACCTGTCAATCACTAGGTAGCCACGCCCTAAAGCATCCCCTGCTTTATGGTCTGTTTGACTCTAATTTGGACCATAAATGAACATGATGCTATATTGAAGAACTGACCTTACTGAGGTAATTTTCCTGTTGACTTCTATACAATCAGACTTCTTTTTTGCACCCGGAGTCGTCGCCCCCTGCTGGCTATTAGAAAGACCGCAAGTTTAAGGCACTTCTGCATTGACTTCACTTTACAGAACTGGAGTTTGTCCACTTACTATTACACATATAAATTCTTTGCTGACAGGACGTAACGCAGCACTTCACACACAATCGCAGCGCCAAGTGTCGACCATTCAGACTGATGCTCGCAGTCTATGTGGGTTAAAAGCTGGCTGTCTATTCACGCAGGAAAAAAAGCAATCACGGCAATCGATCACTCCCACAGGGCGAACGTATTGACAGACACACATCTTTCATACACAGTGAAAACGCATACAGACACACGCACCGTCTTGCTGAGCCACTTACTTGAATTCGATCTCCTTTCTGTCAGTCACGCAAGCTTTCAGACTGTGATAACTTGGACAACTTTCCATTGTGTAATTTGTTTTGCAGAGACATCTGTCCCTTTTGGATTCCTTCGTTACCGGGACAGTCCTAATAAGGCGGTCTGACATACTGTGTGTGTTTGTTCTCAACCTCTGACCTCAAAAATGATCTCCAGCTGCTACCTGCCAATTGCATGTGTTCACCTGTCTATCACATGTCCACACACACAATACAGACGTCATTTTAGACCTTTACAAAGCAGGCGCAGTACATACAAACTGCTCAAAAACCCGTCCTGTGATCATGCGAGCATACTTTCTCTGCTCCACCTCAGCCTCAGACACAGGCCAGTTTCCTCTCCATCACGAGAGGAAAACAGATGAAGGTGTTTACATCCCATACATGATTGAAAAGCCTCTCGGCGGCCTTTCAAGTCTGACCGAACGCTCGTGTTTCCACCGCGCACGTCACAAATAACAGGCGGCCTTTTGAATGTATATATGTTACCCAGTGAAGATTAAATAAAGGAGCGGGGCCCTCGCATTTGTCTCAAGCCATTTCCCTCAACCGAAATGAGCGACTGAAAGGGAGATCAATATTTCCATTCGCGTGATGGCTCGGGTGGGTGTTTTGAATTATTTGAATGATGGAAAAGTGTAGAGTTATGGAGGAAAGCGTGTGAGAGAGGAGAGACAGAAAAATGGAGAGAACTGCTGGCTTCACACAGCGTCCTTACAGTCTGCACATTTATGCTTTTCTAAGTAATTGAATTTCCATATGTCTTCACCATTATTGTTCACCAGCTTCCTCTTATATAGCAATGCTATAATCCCTACATTCCACCCGTCTCCCCACGATAATCTAGTGGTCAATAAAGAAGGAGACTATGAACTCCAGACAATACAGCAACACTTTGTATATACATAGACTGGCCACAAAGCAGGATGACACCTGATTAAGGGATGAAAACCATTAAAGGGATAGTTTGGGTGTTTTAAACTGGGGTTGTATGAGGTACTTATACATAGTCAGTGTGTAACCTACAGTACGTGGTAGTTGGCATGCACCCAGCAACGTACTGCTGTGGACGGGGATTGCAGAAAACATATCTTAGCTACCCAAAAGAAAGGCTCACCTCAAGAAATCAATATCAGTTTGAGTAGACTATAATTGGATTATTTGAGCCAGTTTACCTTGCTGTGATACAACCAAGGGAAACCGAAGCCGTTACCTATGCTCTCACCACAACAACCAGACTCCATGAAAAAAAACAACCCATTATTTTTACCCTACAGAACAGCAGAAGTTACAAAAAATTACAAATTTTCAATGGAGTCTTGTGGCTGTGGATACAATGAAAGGGCTGTGTGACTGCAAGGTAAAGTGGTGAATATATTGTAAATATTGAGTACTTAAACTGATAATGATATTTTTGAGGAGACTTTAAAGGTGCAGCTGCCCCCATCCACAGCAGTACATTGCTTTGCTTTCGAGCGGTAACTCCTGTCTGCTTATCCAAACTGGCGTGCTGACCATCTTCTACACCATCTATGGATAACTGCCAAACACAAACCCACTTCATAACACCCGAACTCACCCTGAAACAAATGTGGATGTTTCCACACAAGGCACCAGGGGTCACTGACAGCTGTCCTTTAGCTGGTTGCACAAGCTGTTGAGAAGTTACCTCACCTGGTTTCAATGCAGGTGTTTCATGCATTAATAAACTAAAACAGGTTGCACTACACAAACTATGTGTACTAAATATGTATACTAAATATTTAGGATACACCTAGTAAGCAAAGTTTTACAGAGTTAAATGTTACCTCCAACCTTTAACCTCACTTAAAATCTAGCTTCAGCTAACACCAGAAAACAGGCCCTTTTCACAGCAGCCATTTTGACATGTCACAGCAGGGTAAATACAGGTGTAATAGATCAAATTAACATAACTTGTCAAAGTTTATGCTTATAAAAAACATATTATTAATCCGGCTTTGAAGCTCAACAGTCTTGCAGTTAGCTATATGTGTTAGCTTACCTAACATTAGCTACCTGGTCTAACTAGCTAAGCCAAGTTGATGCTAAAAAAGCCTTGTTGCTAACCTTTTTGAAAACAGGCTAGCCTCTTTTAGCCAAGTTCACTACGAGGTAACCAACTGTTGCCTTCTGATGTTTTCTTTGTCAGTTTAAGAAAACATATTACTTATTCAGGTTGAAAAGTAGTATTTACTTAACCTCACAGTCCAGCAGCGCCCTCTGTGAGGGAACTGCTCAGTAATGGTGCCGTCACACGGAACTCGTGAACTCGTGTTCACGACATGGAGAGTCGTGAAAACGACATGCGTTTCATTCAAGTGGTCAAGTCATGAAGAACAGCGGTGCGAAACAAGCAGTATTAACTTCACTGTCTGCGTCTACAAGCAAAAGGCTAACAATTTAGCAAGCTAGCAAGTGGGTAACATAATGCAGGAAATGCAAAGTCTTAATGACAGAGGAGGAAGATGAAGGCGTTGGGAATATCAACATTTTCCTATTATAAAATTATCAAGAAAAACAATATATGAATAAAATTACAATATACTGTACATTAACTTATGCGGCAATAAGTTAACTTCAAAGGACTCCACCATTTCTCACAACATCAACAAACATGTCACAAGTCATGAATTTTGAGCTTTCAGGAACTTTCCACTTACGAAGTCGTGAATACGACATGAGGGGGGCGTTCATATGGGCCCAACTCGTAAACATGGTAAACACGACCCCGTTTGAAGGCACCATAAATCAGCCCTCCAATGCAGGTTCAACCCAGAGGGCCCTTCAGTCTTCCTCTCGGTTAGTTGAAGCAGCTTGATATTTTCTTCTCTAGTAATAGATAAAACATTTGAGAATATAGCCATATGTTTTGTTTTTAAGACTAATACGAGGCTATTTCAAGTGTTGTGGTCCACATTTTCTGTTGTATGACGGGCCATAAGTCATTTTTGATTCCTAGACAGCGTGCCGCAATATGGTCGCAACTCACCCTGAAGCCACTTTGTGTATCACCACATCCACACATGCTATGGACTTAAACTCAAAAACTGGCTTGCGGTGCATTGCTTCTACTGGCTCAAATACAAAGACACTACACTCGAACACAAACCAGTATGTAACACATAATAACTAACCCTGAAACTGTGAAATGGTCACATCTGGCCCAATAAGCAACAAGCTGAAACTTACACCAAGCCTCCTGCAGTGTATAAGGGACATACAGTATCTGCCCCATATGACTGTTCAACTGAGCCAAGATCAGATCTGGCCAACATACATATGAGCTGTAATCTCAAATTTTTGACTCAACAAAAAAACAAAAATTCTTGTGAAATCAATTGTGTGGCTAAAAGGCTTTTGCTAATGACGGCACTGCAGGAAAGAAGACAGCTTACGTTTTTTATGCCCCAATGGAAGTGCTGTTTGATGGTGCAAGTTCACATAAAAAAACAAAATATGGGGTTTCACACTCTGGGGATCTTGAATCTACACTGCAAACACTATTTTAACCCAAACCATGATCTTTTCCTAAACCTAATTAGTTTTAGTCACATAACTTCCACACTTAAGATCCGTCCATTCTGGCACAGCGTAACCACTTCTAGCTTAGCGTAACTTAACCATGATCTTTTCCTAACCCTAACCAAGTAGTTTTGTTATCTAAACCTAAACACGTAAATTTTTCCTAATCCTAAGTGTTGCCTAATCCTAACTAAATTGTTTCCTGTGGCAAAGGAAGTTTATTTTGAAAAGACTGGGGCAGATATTGACGCTGGAAATTCATAGGAAAATGCCTGAAAAATGAGAAATAACTTGCTAAAATATCATACGAACCTTTGTATAAGAATATGTTGAATATGCATTTGAAATTTTGTGGCAAATGGTACTAAATTGTAAAGATATGCTGTTTTGTGGCACAAAGTACTGTAAGAAGGGAGAAAAAAACTTGGTTTCACCTCATAATTTCACTTGTACTTCATAGTGTTCACTATAATCACACTAAGCGGACTTTCACCAACACATACGATACATACGCGTCTATCTCAATATCTAGAACGCTAATATCTTCATGTCTTTAATGAGCCTTATGGTAAATACTCATTTTTTTTTCTCAAAATAGAAACGTGTTTCACAGAGTTCAGATGGGCATCCAGAGTTCAAGTGGGTTTCCTTTCATTCTTGCGTCTCCAGGTCCAGCGGTATATTATGTAAATGAGGCCGTCTCATTCATCATGGGACTGTGATGAAGCCGGCCAGACAGGAATGTCATCTGGATAGAGATCAGAGGGAAGGAGGGGAGTGGTACCGGGGGAACAGATGTAGTATCGTAGGTGGGAGAACATTTCCATAAGCCACTGAAAACCCTGGCCTATAACACACACACACACACACACCCCCCCCCCCCCCCCCCCCCCCCCCCTCCCAGGACTGATGCCATCAGATAGAAAGCCTGAGCCGAGGTATCCCCAGATGTGTCTGTGTGTGTGTTTTCTTTGGTAATATGGAGGCTGTAACCTGCTCTTCAGTCGCTTTTCTGAGCTGGTCTCTCCTGTCAGGACGGTCACACTTCATTAACCTGAGAGAGAGGTAGAGGGATGGCTGCATGTGTGTGTGTGTGTGTGTGTGTGTGTGTGTGTGTGTCCACACTTTGGCTGGCCTCAGGCCTTTTTTTCCCCCAACAGTCTGGAGAGAGTTACGGCCACAATAGCGAGAAGCCACGCAAGTGTTCGCTCTTGGCTGCAAAATGTCCAGAAGAAAAATGATCTGCAGCTTTTATCCATGTTCTTTGTGGTCGCAGCGCTGTTTGGAGTCTAGATGTCTCATCAAAAAGGAATTCCACTTCCACTTTATCAATCTTATTTCAAGAGGGCCGGAAGCCTGTGAAGTAGCTTGCAGATGTGACATGCCTGCTGAGGTCTGAGCCTCGGTTCCATCATTAAATAGCAGATATTATACAATGCGTTATCAGCAAAATGAAGGGTTTCTGTAACTTCACAGAGCAGTGTGGGTAACCGACTGACTTTCCACATTAATTTGAAGGATAAGTCAGGTTTATTCAGCTCTTTCATATGGATTTCATAACACATAAGTACAGTGGTTTGCTGCTGGTGAGGGAATAAATTCATGACGAGTGAAAAGTTGGAAGCATCTACTGATGTCTTTACTGAAGAAATGGGCCGGGCGCCAAATCATCTGTTAAGCTACCAAGATAACCGCTCGCTGACTGTCAGGATGGAGGCGCTCCAATGGACATAAACTGTTTCAGTACAGATAACTGACAGGACAGTATACGACTGTGAGACAAGCCTCACAAATGTGCAGTTTACATTATGCTTTAATGGAAGTGTTTTAAATTTCGCTTTATGAGAGGAAAGGCTTGAAGGATGTTAACACCGGACAAACAGTATCTCTGGGGAAATTATACAACAGGACTAGTTTCATGGTGTTTCTTATCTTCATTAAAGTCTTTTTCCAAAAACAGGTGCTTCAGGCAAATGTGGTAATTTTACAGTTTTCAATTTTCTCTTCTTATACTATCCGACCAATAATAATAATAATAATAACAATAATAATAATAATCATGTTGTAATAAAACACAACTATCCTTTAAAGCTTCACTAATCAATATTAGTATCATTAAAGGTGCACTGTGTAGGGTTAGGTTTCAGCAACAAAACAATCAACTTGGTAAGGTTTAAGCAACAAAGCTACTTTGTTAGGTTTAGAAAAAGATCAACCTAGTTAGATTTAAGCAACAAAACTACATTGTTTGGTTTAAGAAAAGATCGACTTGGTTGGGTTTCAGCAACAAAACTACTTAGTTAGGTTTAGGAGAAATTGTGGTTTTGCTTAAAATAACTCCAGAAGTGGCATGACTTGAGTTAAGAATACGAGCACCGGCCTGCAGGGCGAAAGTCCAGTGTTTTTTTGACCCATCCATTCACCCCAACCTCCTCCCTACACTGCATGTGTTTCTCTCTACACTCCCCTATACCCCCATTATGTGGATTACATATGAATTGATTTTGTGGGATATATACAAATTACAGTGAATTACTTTTTGTAGGTATAGCTACAAACGTTAATGTAAACAGCCCATTTGGTTTGTCCGTAGAAACATGGCAGCCGGCACAGTTAATAGCACCCGCTCCACATGTAGATATAAACGGCTCATTTTATGGGAACAAAAGCGCGATTCTTACTTTCAGGTGATTATACAGTAAATAAAACATACTTATAAATATTATATTGCATTTATGCCAATAGATAGTTTTCCAAGAATAGATTAAATGACTATGTGTAATGCAGCAGTGGTTGCTGGTACTGACTATCCCACAGTGAACTATCACACATCTTTCAGCTCTACTAAGCATTTTAGCTCATTGTTTTGGTTTTCACGAGCCATAACTGAAAAAAAAAACTTTGAAACTCACTGTGAGCTACCTTCTCTCAATCAAACCGATACCACACAGTTAGTGCCTAACTGTTTAATATAAACTGGAGCAGTTAGCTGCTAAATAGCAGATGTTTTTCTCAGGAGATGGTGGAAACCAAAACAGAGCTAAAAGCAGAGTGACATTCATTTGTCAGGTGGCCAGATACATGACTCCACATGTTGCTGGAATATAGGCATTTAATCGGCATTTTATGGGATTTACTATGTGATAACTATGTCCCCGGCATGTTACGTTGTGTTTACAGCTTGTCCTCAAGTGGTTGTGGCAGATCAAAATACCTATTGTTTTTTATACAGAAACAGTAGTTGCCTTAATCCAAATTGCCTGGACTAGACCGTCCATTCTCTATGTGCAGAATACCTGGCAACCACACAGCAGCACACCGTGCAAAATATACAGTCAAATTGATATTTTCAATAAAGCCTGAATTATTGCATCCTGTTGATACAGGGAAACAAACCTCCAGTGAACCATAGGCAATGAAGTGAATTTATCTGCGAAAGCTACAGTAGGTGTCTTCTCATTGCAGACGCTGCACGGCATGGCAGACAGTCAACGGAAATGCAGCAGTAATCAAATCATCAATACACCACGCGCCGCTCGCTGAATATCAAAGTCATCTGCGTATGTATGAGCAGAAATTAACGCAGTAAATCACAGAGGGGTTCAGTTTTAATGTGAAGCTGTTTGTTTGCATTCTGTACAGTGCAAGGCCACCTAATCCTGCAGAGACGGTTCAAAGCTACTGAAGTCATTTGCACTTAGCGATCATACTCACAGGGCTGCTGTTGATACTGACTTAACAGGATGTTCAAACACCAACCTCGACTGTGAGGATCATACAGCAAGTCAATATTTAACAGCCATTCATTCGCCTAAATCTCAACTTAGCTGCAATTTAAATGTGACAATCCATCCATCCATCTTTTTCCTTTGTCTTTAGCAAGACTAATATATTCAACACTACTAGCGTCAAAACGACTCATGTGGCCAGCTATGTTGTCGCCAAGCTGCCATTTGAGTGTTGCTGTTAAAATCCTTTAATTTTCTCAAAAATCGACAGTGCCCCTTATAATCCGGCACGCCTGATGTATCAATTCTGGTTGTGCTTACTGACCTCGAACCAATTTTATGTGGTATAGGGCGCTCAAAAATCTGTCAAAATGTTTTATTACAACTTTGGTGAGCTACAAAACCGCACCGCTGGATGGATTGTCGGATAATGACGAGAGGGAATCAGGTGTGCTTGATGCCGAAATCGCCCAACTGTTTAACTCAGACACTGGTGATGAAGGATTTGATGGATTTGTGGACGAGGAATGAACTGAAAAGTGAGTGTATTGTTTTTTTATTTAAGGTGTTACAACTGAAAAATGTTGAGAGTTATTGAAGTTATTGAGTTATTAAATGAACTGAATAAAGTTTGACTTATCTGACTATTTTGTTTCGCTTAATGCGCCTTATAATCCGGTGCGCCTTATAGTGCGAAAGATACGGTACATAATGGCTTCATTTTGGCTGGAACACAACAGGGTGAAACAAAAAAATATGATTGGTTGAAGCTTAACCGCATCTTGGAGCGCTGAAAAAAGTAGACTTTATTTGTGGCACGCAGCGTAAAGTGTCTGGCATCAGTTTGTAGCTTCATGTCACCGGCTTCCATTGAAAACGACTGGTACAATGTTACGGTGTCGTTCGTAGCGTGAACACAGCTCAAGAGTCTACAGCGGATGCATCCATGCACAGTTATGCTTTGAGCTAAATGCTAATGTCAGCATGCTAACATGCTCGCAGTGACATTGTGCTGGCAGGTATAGGGAGAGATAGAGTTGAATGTCTGAACCAAATTTCATGGCAGCCCACACAAGTTGTTGAGACAATTGATTCAAAAGCACAAACGTCAACTTCATGGTGGCTCAAGAGGAAAAATCAAGCATCACCAAAGTTACTAGGATATATTGACTGAGCCATACATGCATCCCTAAAAACAAACTCGAGACTGAATGTGAATGCACTTAAAATGCTTTTCTAGTCTTCCAACCACTCAAAGTGCTTCACGCTACATGTCAGCATTCACTGATGGCAGACGCTGCCATGCAAGGTGCCAACCTGCCCATCAGGATCTACCTAAATACTTGCCCAAGGACACTTCAACATGTGGACTAGAGGAGCCGGGGATCAAACCGCCAACCTTCCAATTGGTGGACGACCTGCTCTACCTCTGAGCCACACTGAGCGACCACATGACACTACATCTGTAGCGGAAATTACGTCACAAATGTACTCACCTTAAGCCACACCATCCCGTTTTTTCTAACCCTAACTATCACAAAGGTAATCACGTGCAAACCTTGCTATGCAAAAGGCTGCCTTTTGGGTAAACCTGGTCTCCTTAAAAATTATGTTCCCATACAACAAAACTGCATTGTCAATTATGTTTTAATGAATTAATTTCCTTTTTTTGGTCGTGGATTACAGTTTTTGATGTATCACAACTACGTTTTTAATGTTTTCTCTGGACCTCTGTCCAGGAGAACGCTGTTCGTGTCCTCTGTAAAAGTAAAAATCAACGTTCACTTACATTTATTTATTTATTTCTACTAAACCCTACCACATAGTTTTGTTGCCTGAACCTAACCACGTAGTTTTGTTGTGTTTTTGTTGAATTTTGTTTCAGTTTCGTCATCATTTTCAGCCAAACCATGATGTTTTTCACTCAATCTAACCAAGTAGTTTTGCTGCATTTTTTGATTTTCTTTTATTACTGCTTTAACCACTTGTTTAAAACTGCTTAAAAGTGCAACTTATAAGAAAATATGTTTCCCTTTATTCATAATTGAGAATGCAGTTTAGTTGTACGCGAAAGTAATTTTGCAGGCGACAAAATATGACAAACTAGGATGAGATTACATTGTTCTTTGTCACACTGTTGACCTATACTTGGTGCTCAATCACTTTGTTTAAACATCATTGCTCCTTCTCACCACATCTGAGCTTTAATTCTTCCTCTGATGATCGGGTGTGAGGTTATTTAAGGAATCTGGCAAAGCTGAGTGTCTAGGTTGGTCTTTCACTCGGTCTCAGCGAGACTGAATCACAAAGCCCCATATGCTAACAATAATCGGCTGTCATCCAAAATCTTTTAATATCGTTTCTATTAGAGAGGCCTAGCTGGTTGCAATTTCATTGACAGTGTAGGAGGAACTTCTGAAATGTTGCTTTGAGGTGATTTGCTGCTGATAAGGAGACTTATATGGGGCTTGCATGCAAGGCTATGGTACATTAACTTCTCTACAATTAAAATTACTTCAGCAACCAAATGTTTAAAATGATGTCAGGCCGCGTGTGTGTGTACACATGTAACGGTTGTTGTATTCCTTTGGCTGTCGCAGAATACTCTTCTGATTGCTCCTTCGAATATTTATTCATTTCATGCTCAGCTCCATCTGTCTTTTCTCCTCACTCACACGATATGTGCTTGCCTGGGTTATTTACCTAACAGCTTGGTCACACCAGCATTTGCAGATTTTCTAAACCATTTTAATGAAGTCACAAAAACTAAGGACATTTCAAACCCTCTCAACAGTGCTGAGAGGATGGAGAGCACATTGGTAAGAAAACAAAAAGACCGGATAAGGGCATTTAGACAGTAAGACTGAGTTTCAGCATGCTTTTGCAAAGCAATATTTTGGAGGAGAAAAGCAAGAAGGCAAAATAATTACCTGTGACAGTTTACAGACTTCCTGGTTCAACCTTGACCTGCTATATTCAAAACAGTTGTGTTTGCGCAGTTTTCGTGTGCAATGGAAAACCACTGCAGCAGCATTCTGTACGGCGCATCCACCAAAATCCTGAACAAACTACAATAAATCCAGCTACCCGTCACCAGAGATCACATCACCCCGGTCCTTGGCTATCGTCGGGTCTGAAGAGCGAAACCAATGCTGAAGAGCCTTAAACTTGCATTCTTTCTAAAAGCCAGCAGGGGGCGACACATGTGGTTGCAAAAGAAAGTCTGACTGCATAGACCAGGACCATGAATCCAGTGACTGCTTTGTGTGTTTTGCGGTATAGCGGCGCCGCCATTGCAGCGGTGGCAAAACGTAGCGACTCTACCGTCTGCTAACTGTGTTAACTGGTGACTTTCAGCCGAAAAGCATCTGTGGTTGCTCGTAGTAACTTACACAAATGGTTGGCGTACATAATAAGCACATATGAGTGTGTATTCCAAATGGACTAAAGTCAAATTGAAGGCTTTTACGAAAAGACCTACATGTTCTGTTCGTGCTGCCATCAGTATATGAATGACCACAATGCATTCAGCAAATCACCAGTTAACACAGTTAGCAAACACTTTATATGTTTGTGATGCAGATCAATTTATGATGTTTACCTTGTGGTCACTAGGTTGCTCTAATTAAAGCTACCAAAGTTCAATTCACAATAATGCCTCAGTTAGTTGGAGTTAATTTATTCAGTGGGTCCACCACCACCCTTAGACACTGCCTTTAGCCCACAAAGGTCAGCCACGCTAGCTAAGCAGTGTTACTTGTTTCACCATGCTTGGCTAACGTCAGGCAGCTGAGAACTGCTCAGGGTCATCCCAACTCCTTGACATCGTTGTCAAAACCAAGACTTGGTTACTTATGGTATTTCCCCGGATTCGTGTGTAGAAGACTATGAGAAAATGAGCCTACTTCTCACTTGATTTATTACCTCAGTAAGCACTGTAAATATGAGTTTCAATTTCTAGTTTCAAGTCTTCTTCAATACAGCATGATGTTCATTTAGTAAATTAAGGTCCCATTTAGAGTCAAATAGTCTTAGAACTTTAAACCTTTCAAAGTGTGTTTTCACTTCATAAACGTTAACTAACATTTTGGTCACCTAAAAATGTCTTATTCAGCATTCAGTTGTATTTCGCTCCACCGTCTTGTGTCACGTCTGGTTGCAAAGAACCAAGATACTGATGGCCAAAGACCAAGATGGCAATAACCAAAAACTAAGGTGGCGATGGCCAAAAACCAAGATGGCAACAGCCAAAAGCTAAAATGGCAATGATCAAAAACCAAGATGGCAATAACCAAAAACTAAGGAGGCAAAAGACAAAAACCAAGATAGTAATGAGCAAAAACTAAGGTGGCGACGGCAAAAAAAAAAAAGATGGCAATGACCAAAACCAAAATGGAGATGGCCAAAAAACAAGATGGCAAAGGCCATAAACCAAAATAACAACAACCAAAAACTAAAGAGGCAACAGCCAAAAACCAAGATGACAATGACCAAAAACCAAGATGGCGACGTCCAAAAACCAAGATGGCGATGACCAAAAACCAAGATGGCGACGTCCAAAAACCAAGATGGCGATGACCAAAAACCAAGATGGTGACGGTCAAGATGCCAAAGTCAAAGCTTGAAAATGACCAGTGGGTGACATCATGGCGACTTCATATATGTACACAGTCTTGGTTTTACATTCAACAAAGAATCCAGCTCAAATTTCCTCTCATCACAGACAAAGCCCTCCACAACTTAGCCCCCTCCTAGCTCATTGACGTCCCCCTACTCCCCACCTACAACCTCATATCCACCAACCTCCTCACCCCTCTCGAGTCCAAGCACCAGACCTGGGGGACAGAGCCTCCACTGCTGTCCCCTAGCACTGGAACTTTCTTCCTCAACACCTCTCCGTCCCTCCATCCCTTTTTCAAAATCACACATACAACCCACCTATTTAAATCCGCTTTTAATCTGTGATCCATTCATAACCACACAGAGAAACCCTAGATAACCACTGTCACAGGACCACTTAGTGGGATCATGGTTGTGGGAGTTAGTTAAGCCAGATGATGCTATTTTCAACTTGCTTCGTACAGATCTCTGCACTATTTATTTTTACCTCCAAAGTTTTTTTGGATAATGTGGCTTAATTTTAGGCTCATTTACAACCTGCCTGACCTTCTGTTTGCTCCCCTGTTGCGTTGCAATGATCTCAGCTATCTGTTTGGTGAGTACAGTGTTATCACAATCAATAAAAACAGGTCTTTGGTGCTAATTAAGTTTTAGACAAATACTAAATGTGCTTGAACAACTAATTCTCATCAGTGTCCAGATTATTGTGTCTATGAGGCCATGGACCAGCACTCCAAGCCATGACGCAGCAGAAATGACCACCGTGACACTGTCCCACAGTGCACTTCACCTCAGAGCTGGAGCCATAACAACAGATGGCCGGGGCCTGTTGACATTTGGCCACCACTATTGCACTATCCTTCCATTTTTGATAAACTCGAGAAAACTGCCGTTTACACGTGTCCGTAAATGTCACCAAATGTCAAGGAAATGTCAAGGGCTCGGACGTCAAGACGCAGAGTCTGTGCATGTTGCGTGTAATCTGTGAATGTGTGTAAAACTACAACACTGACTTCAGGTCACCTCTGCTGGCCGCACTAAGAAGGGCCATTTCAATCCAGTTTTCCACACTTATTTTCCTTTATTTTACCAAGTCTCATTTTTTTTTAAGGGAGACCTGTTCAGGGAGCAGCATTAATATAAAACAAATAACACAGAGAGGCCAATAAAACTGTCACACGCCACACAAAAGAGCAGCATTTACCCACATTGATCCTAGACTCCCTCATCTTTAAGTGTAGCTTGCGTGAAATGACCCTGGCACCGGACCGTGGCAGCTGGGTTCATCAAATGGCAAACCAATAACGACACGAGACATCAGTGGTGACAGAGTCAACATTTCACAACCACTGACAATGAGTCCAGTTTAGAGGGCAATGCAATGAGCAGCAGGAAGCATATAATTACCAGGTTGTGCTGCGCAACTGCTTATGTTTGTCTTGCCAAGCATGATGCAAAACTGTGACACTGGGTAAGAGGGAAGAGGACTGGGAAGGAAAACAGGGAAATGTGGAGTTGGGCAAAAGGGGACGGAAGGATTTAATGAGCATCTCTTTTCTTTCTGCTTTCATCTAACTAGGCTAAAATGATGAACTAGTCGCCCCGTTCCCCTTCAGCCTCCATCGCTCTAGTTACCTCCCCATCCACCGCACAAACCAGGTCTGGCAACGACATGATAAATCTACGGGAAGCGCAGGAGAGAGGGAGATGGAGAGAGCGTTCGCCGCGTTGCGCTAAAATGCTGATTCGTTCTCTCATGCTTCTTCTTCACCCACTTTCCCTCTGCGCAGTCGCCCGTCATCTGTTTTTGCTGTAACAGAAAAAGTGAATCAAAACGTAGATGACTCACAGCTACAGCTGAAGTACTCTAATTTCCAGTCAAGGCCTTCTAGCAATTTCTTTTTTATCCACTTACAATAAAACACAAAGATTGATGCACTTCGGTTTCACGGCGAATGAGAAAATATGAGATCAATTTACCCTCTTGATGATGTCTGCTTTAAAATTTTATAACACACATTTAGCTCGCTCATATAAAAAGTGACTTGCACTAAAGCGCAGGCGAGTTCCAGTCGTTTAACTTTCCCATAATAAACAGTTTTTAACTTGAGTTTTCAATGGCAGCGAAGTTGAATCAATAGCAGCTGTAATTAAACTTGGCTGGCTGTGAATGCAAAGACAAGTTTGATGATTTATGACTTTAAATATCAGTTTAAAGGTGCACTTGGTAACCTTGAGCAAATATGGTCACGATATCCTGACAGTAGTGCATGAGACAGATAATCTGTGAATAAAGTCATGTTGTGTCCTCCAGTGCTCTTATGGCATTCGCAAGATTTCACCACGCCCGAAGGAAAACAACCAATCAGAGCTGAGGAGTCTCTACATATGAAGGGTGGAAGTTACAGAAATTAACTGATAAAAATTGGGATGAAAAATGGAGTGATAAATGATCAAGTGACCTGATGAATTTAAATCCAATTTGAAACACGTTTCATCATTTTCACCATCTTGCATTTATCATTTGCGTCTCCATCCATCCATCCACCCTCAACCGTTTTTCCCGTTCCCGTTAAAAACCCCCGGGGCTGGAGCCGATCCCAGCTGGCATTGGCCGAAGGCGGGGTACACCCTGGACAGGTCGCCAGTCCATCACAGGACACACAGAGACAGACAACCATTCACGCTCACATTCACACCTACAGGAGAATTTAGAGTCATAAATTAACCTGCATGTCTTTGGACTGTGGGAGGAAGCCGGAGCACCTGGAGAAAACCCACGCTTACATGGGGAAAACATGCAAACTCCACACAGAAGAGTCCCAAGCCGGATTCAAACCTACGACCCTCTTGCTGTGAGGCGACAGTGCTAACCACAACACCACCTCAAAGGTGGGAGCAACAAAAAATAACTGAAGAAGAGATTCATATTTGATCAGCGCTGCCTTGTTTAGCAGTTTGACTGGAGGTCGTGAACAGGGACCCCCCCTTATTGGTTTTTTTCCTTCGGGCGTGGTGAAATCTTGCAAATGCCATAAAGAGCACCGGAGGACACAGCATGATTTTATTCACAGATTATCTGTCTCATGCACTACTGTCAGGAAACAGTGAC
The DNA here is from genome assembly GCA_947000775.1 of Pterois miles. Lineage (NCBI taxonomy): Eukaryota > Metazoa > Chordata > Actinopteri > Perciformes > Scorpaenidae > Pterois > Pterois miles. Next base: position 872,537 of record CAMQGK010000525.1, on the reverse strand, counting down.
CGTTTTCTAAACATAACTTGTCGATGGTCGACTGTAGCTAGCCGGATTTTGTTTCTTTCTCCGGCCATAATGGGTTTCCACAAGCTGAAGCTGTATACATTTAAAAAACAGACACCTGCCTGAGAGACTTGTGGTATACTTTCTAGACCAGTATAGTGGCTCTGAAAAGTGTTTTTTTTTGTCTCATGAAGGAAAAGGAATCTCTGCTGACATTGTTTAATAATGTCTCTACTGGAGCGGTGGTTTACATCCACTGGGCAGCTTTATGCTGCGGCGTAGCAGCTGGAAAAATGCAACATAACAACAGAAGGGCGGTGATAATGTTCACACAAAGTGACTGAACGGGAGCAATAAAACAAGTTACAGGATCTCTCACCTCAAAGGAAGACAGCCAGTATACACAACATTACTAAAACCATAATAATATAAAGTATGTTTCTCAGGCGGCCCACCTCATATTTCTCTCCGCCTGTTTTCACTCTAAATAACTGACCTGCTGACTCCTTCATTTGCTCCATTCTCCTCGCTCCACCTCATCTTCCTCTCCGTCTCCTCAGATACGTATTATTACTTCTCTCCCGGGTGTCACCTGCACACAGCGGCGAGACAGGGGAAGTGAACTGAGCTGCTATTAACCGGCTATCATGAGCTGTCCCATTCAATGTTAGTTCATGAGGGAGGCGAGGCAAACGCACACTCTCCGACACACTCAATCCACACACATTTTAACCCACCCCTGGCGAGGATTCCCACATCGTGGACATGGGACGGGGTTATATTATGCTCAGTTTTTGTTGAATCCCATGCTTTTTTTTTTATCTAGACAGCCCACAAAAAACTGACTGGGCTGTCTGATTTCAAAATTTGTGGGTTGGTAAGCAGTCCACTTCCCCAAATGTACATGCACAAGCACTGAAAAAGTGAATTTTAATGATCCCCTTTAAACTTACGGGTTAATAAGAACATTTCATCATTTTACTTATGCAAAAAGATCATGTGTGTCCATTAAAGGAAAATAATATTAACATTTTGCAAAGAATGAAAGGGGCTGCCACTGTAATACTGTACACTAGCAAGTGTGTGACAAATAGGAAAAGCTCATGTTAATGGAAAACTTAAAGGATCACTAAACTCTCTGGGATTCGTCCTCTGGGTTAGGGTTAGTTGCTGGTGGCACGAGATTAAAAAGTCAGGGGATCATCAAAGTCGGCAGGCGTGATCCTCTGATGACCACGAATATCTGCACAAAATTCCCTGGTAATCCCTCCAGTAGTTGTTGAGATATTTCAGTCTGAATCAAAATGTTAGAAGCCGAGCGACGTTTAGGCGACAGATAAAAAAACGGTATGTTTAATGGTCTTTTAGTGTCCAGTTAAAATTCCTTTACCGCCATAACTAAAACTAGCTGTAACTACGATTGTGTCGACATTTCCAGGAACAGTTCGGCGTTTTTCATGTAGACCGTGACGATAACTCTATTACCTCTGCACCTCCACCCCGGCCGTCACTTGGCCCCACAGCGTCTGGCTGGATTTGCTCCACTGCTCATGACTGCTTTTGACATGCTGCTGCAGCTGATACAGTCTGAGCCGTGATCCAACACTGCTGCACTCCCGCTGCTGTCATGTAGACACAGTGTTGGCTAAAATGTCACACACAGAGCGAGACGAGGAGGAGACAGAGAGGTGAAGGGGGTGAGAAACCGGGTGACAGACAAATAAATATTCCAACACAGTTTTAGTGCCGTGTACTGTTTGATGCTGTAAAGTAGAAATGTGTGGATGTGTATGTTCGTCTTCACATCTGGTCCCATCCATCTAGCCCTCCTGCTGACTCCAGAGAAAGTGATGATATATAAAAACATCTTTCTCACCTATGTGAACTGTTATCAAGCTCATAGATATGGGTTAGAAGGGGCCTGCTATGGTGGTTATCATCTATTCACATGGTTGATCACTGATACGATTACAAGAAGACGACACCGACCTCTAGTGGCCGTCGGACTTATAACAGGGGCACAGGAGGAAGTCAGGTGACTCTGGTAACTTGTGTACTTCACTAACGCAAGTTATATATGTTGCGAAACAAGCGTACTTGTTTTAACCCAAACCGAAACCAAGTAGTTGTAAATTTCTCCACTGTGGGACTAATAAAGGAAAATCTTATCTCTTATCTTATCTAGTTATACTGCTTACACATAAAGTTTCACGTTCACATGTTGCATTGGTGCAGTTTAGCCGATCTGAAGCAGAAGAATGGTAGCGACAGCCGCTGATACGCCAATTCAGTCGGCCGATGACGTCTGAAATGGGTGATTTTGTTCCTCTTGCTTCATACTTGTCGCAACGAACGGTGACAGCTAAAAATGGGAGTGGTCAAATTTCGCATTAGGGAAACAAAAATGTTTTTTTTTTAGACAAATTTAATGCGTTAATGCAAATTATTTAATGTCAATACTTTCTTTATAGCATTCATGCAACTTGCCATTTTTAGGTTGTAGCAGGCTCAGTTTTAAAGCCAGAGAGAAGATACTGACATGAAACTAGGAAACATAAGGAATCCACTGGTACCAACCAGGTCATACTGGCTTGTTAAGAAGGAGGCTAAATAAACGCTCCAAACTTGCACTAAACGTTGGCGAGGAAAAACTGTCCTGGCCATTTTCAAAGGGGTCTCTTGACCTCTGACCTCCAGATATGTGAATGAAAATGGGTTCTCTGGGTACCCATCAGTCTCCCCTTTACAGAGTTTGCCATGTTATGATTTGAGCATATTTTACACTGAATCCAGTACCTGTGAGGGTTTCTGGACAGTATTTGTCCACTCCCATGTTGATAAGAGTATTAAATACTTGACAAATCTCCCTTTAAGGTAGATTTTGAACAGATAAAAAAATGTGTGATTAATTTGCAATGAACTATTGGCAGTCACATTAAATCGTTATTAAATATTGAACCGATAATGACAGCCCTGGTTTTTATTATTGCTTGTCTTGCTTTTCTCAAGTGAAAACAAACTTGAAATTGTTCCCATGCTTCGGGAGCACATCACAGACGTCAGACAAGGTCAGAGAAGACATAAATTCTGACATGGTAGTATTTCTCCCATACTGCACGGGATAAAACGACATCGTATCCGATGCTCATTTTCATTGCAGAAGCCTGATGTCTGTTGGCTCAGGCTGACATTCTGTGGTTACATTTAAGCATAAAGCCACTGCTGCTATAAGAAAGAAGAGGTGTACATGTCCTCGTTGCATATCACCACACAGCAACCACAATCATAGCACAATAAACTGCATCAGTTACAGTGGGAGCACATGGTACACCAAGACATTTGGATTGCGAGGACTCTCTCCCTCTCTTGCCTCTGTTTTATGTGGTCTCAGTGTAATCACCGAGCCTCCATCCTGGGTTGATGAGCACAAAGTATTGATTTTCTCTCGGAGTTTGTCGGGATTATCAGACAGCACCGGTGGTGGGGTGGGATACCTATTCTGACTCACACACACAAAACAAACTTTTCACATAAATGCACATTCGCTGTTTGAATAAAACAGAAAAGGTTTTAACAGGAGACGAACTTTGTTCGATATCTAAAGGCTTTCTAAATGAAGTTGATGAGAAAGTCGTTCTAGAGGACAACACCAGAGCAGAGAGACATTTATCAAGATGCATCTGGTTTCTCAGCTCGATGACAGAGGAGTATAATAAGAGCATCCGTGTCCCCCCCCCCCACCTCTGAATGTTCCTCCCCACTCCGAGTGTCGCTGTTCTCAGCCCCCTGTGGCCTCATTATCACACAGACAGACTGAGACACAGCAGCCATATCTGAGAACAAGCACAAAGCACGCACACCTCAAACAGCCTCACTTCACAGACACACACATATACTGTAGCATGACTCAATAATATTCCCATCCAAAACCACACCTACAACACGCACATACAGCAATAACCTCTAGCACTAATCCAACTTAGTCTTATCCAGATAGAATGAGATTACATCATATACATATTAACAGACTCATTTTAAATATAAACTTTTCAAAAATAAAGTACATAGGCTTACTTACGCAACAAAACTACATGGTTCTGTTCAGGAAAAGATTGTGGTTTGGCTTAAAATAGGTGCGATTGTTTGCAAACATCACCTTGTTAGTAGGGCTGTCAGTCCATCCAAATATTTAACCGTGATTAATCCCGATTGTTTCAACTTAATCACAAATTAATCTCAACTTTTTTTTATCTGTTCAAGTATTTAATACCCTTATCAACATGATAGAGGGCAAATATGCTGCTTTATGCATATGTATATACAGTATATACTGTAGTAATCATTGGAAATCATTTAACAACACAAATCAATGACAAATATTGTCCAGAAACCCTCACAGGTACTGGGTCTAGCACAAAAAATATGCTCAAATCATAACATGGCAAACTGCAGCCCAACAGACAACAACAGCTACTATGACTTAACCCAAACTGCATGTGATTATCATGAAGTGTCTGTAAAGGCGAGACTTGTGGGTACTCACAGAACCCATTTTCATTCACATATCTGGAGGTCAGAGGTCAAGGGGACCCCTTTTTACGTTACTTAGCCTCTTTCACAACAAACTAATACAACATGGTTGGTCTCAGTGGATTCTTTAGGTTGTCTGGTTTCATATGACGCCAGTATCTTCACTCACAGCTTAAAAACTGCTTAAATGCGTTAAAGAAATTTGTGGCGTCAACGCAAATTTGCGTCAGTGCGTTATGTTATACGACATGCTGCTACTTCTGTGTTTTCATTAAAAAGTCAGCTAATAACATAACTCATTAAAAGTGGCTTTTAACTGATTTGTATGATTTTAAATGCTTTATAAATTATCTAACCTCATTTAACTGGTTATACTATTTACTGTATAATCTTGTTACCATCTTTCATATTTTTAATATCTCTGCTGATCTCTGGCACGTAGATTACAGCTTCCTTATTAGAGGGTCATCAGGTTCGCCTCGACTAATCTCAGCCAGCGCTAATTAAAATTTATCTTGTGCAGCCCATCGCAACAATTATTGCAGAGCAATAGCGAGAGGAGTGATGGAAGTCAAGATATGGAGAGGATTACAAATTACAAGTGTATATTTGCGAAAGGAGAAAGGCTGAATAAATAAGAAGACAGCAGCTCTGACAGCGTTTTTGTGCAGCAGAGGTATTGAGATGGAGAGACTGTCTGTAACCACAGATAGAGGGGTCCCATCCTGGTAGAAGATGATAGGGTGAGACACCGGGGGAGGGAAATTTGTGTAAAGGAGCCCTAAAGTGCCAAAAAGTGTGACTGTTCATAATCTGACAGGTTACGAAAAGTGAAGTTGGGACACGCCAGAGCTAAAATGGAACAGAGTGATGCCTCTCCCTTTCTCCTATCCCTGTCAGTCTCTGTGCCTCATATTCCTCCTCCTCACCCTGTTTTCTTCTTTAACTCTAAGCAATTTCTTGTTCTTCCACAGAAGCCGCCGTCTGCCAAAATGACTTCCCCCATTCCTGAGGCGACAAAGCCAGATCTGAGAGGAGGGGAGAAGAGAGGGATTGGCAGACTAACGTATAACGAGAGAGCGATAGAGGAAAGAAAGCATGAGTAAACACGTGCAGATGGTCTACATGTTCTTACAGTACGTTGGTGGATAAGATGGCGACTCTTTTCACCTTGTGGAGGAGGTGAGGGTGCCGTCGTGTCATGGAGGAAACATTGCGTTTGTTTCTCCTTCTCCTTCGCCTCCAGAGCCTGGAGCAGGATGCTCCGAGACAAACTCCATCGCCTCCTTCAACATCAGCAGTCCATCTGTCTCCCTCTGTCTCTCTCATGCACACACATGTACACACCTTCTCGATACAACCGCACAGTCGCTCAGTTTACCTTCATCCAGCCTGCTGGGGGAAGAGACGAGAAACATCACAACACAGTGGATTCCTCTCTCTGTATGATGAATATTTATAGTACAAAAGAAGAGACTGCTGGGACACATTCAGGAGTTTTCCCATCTTTGTCTGAGAAATAATGGCACAAAAATATCCAGCATGTCATTTATTCTAGCGTCCTTAAAGTATTAAAGCTAAAAAAAGAACAACTTTTTTCAGTGTTTCCCACTTAAAAAGCCTTGTTTCAGCACCCAGTAAATAAAAACTACAAACAAAAAAAGAAGCATCCATTCCAAAAATGAAATGGACACTGCTTAGAAGTGAAATATCTTTATTATTCAGGGTTGTGCGTACACATGCGGTGTATTGTACTAAACCTCAGATAAAAGCTCTGCAGCAGAAGAAGAATCGGCTCACGTTGAATCCAAGATAACTGGGGAGGGGGGGGGTGAGAGCAGATGGTAAACTGAGGATCGTATGAGAGCGGCGACGTTACTACAAATGAAATGCACACACAATAATCGTTTGAAACGAGTGCATGTGGATACTTCCAAACCTGTGAACCAACCTTTTTTTTTAATTTTTCTCGCACACAGACACACAGGCATGCAGGCCTCCACTGTCAGATCCATGTGGCGTGAACGTGGGAGCTGGAACACAAGGCCGGGAGAGGACAACGGGGCAGATTCAGGTTCATCTGCGAAATATTGCCACTCCAATTCATCCGAGTGGTCTAAGGTTACAGTCTATTACAAGTCTGTAGGTTACTTCTGGGCTAACAGTCAAGCCAGGACATTTTGTATAAGTGCTACGTTCAGTAGGCTGCCACTGCTGCTGTGCCAATTTCTTTATAAAGACATTTAAACATCTGAATTTCAATATGGCTCCACTGATCAACCGTCTCTGACAGCCTGCTAAAAAAAAAAAAAAAAAAAAAAAAAAAAAGTTGATATTTTAGGTAATATCTAGCTGGTGTTGCTAATAAAGAATATAAAGAATAGGTTGGAGTTACAGGTTTGAAATGAAGGACGTAATCACCTCATGGTACTGTAACTATTCCTACCAATGTAGCATATCAGCATTTTAAGCGCTGGCATTGTTATATGGTAGAGTCAGACTCTAAACTAGGCTAAATCTCAGGTCAGTCAGTTTTTCATGGTGCCTGCGTCTCCGTGGTCCCGTCCAGCAGCAGCCTGCGTAGTTCCTGGGGGTCGGTAACGGGAAGAGAACAGGTGAAGTCCTGGCAGACGTAGGCTGTGGCGACACCGCCCTGCTGGGACATGGAGGAGAGTGCAGGCAGACGCTGGCGCAGGAAACCGTCGGCATCGCTGTCGATGAGCATCAAAACCTGGCATGGAGAGGAGCAAGAAATGCAAGAAAAACGGGGTCATTTTAATATGTCAGAAATGTCCTATTTTGCCTTTTTACCATTCCACTGTGGAGCCCAGAGCTGCTAAAAGGCATGAAAGAGTTCTAAAGTGGGACAAAAATATAACTGATTACATAAGTAAATAATACTGCAAGTACAAAGTTAAAATACAGGGGATTATACTTTTCCTTAAAGACGACCTATTATGTTTTTGCTTTAGTTTTTGTGCATGTAAAAGCTCTGCAAAGGTCAGTTACTCGGATCCTGAACTGCTCGAGACATCTTGCTTGAAGTCCCGCCTATTTGTCCGTAACGTGGTGATGTCACAGAGTAACACGTTTTCATAAAACCTGCCTAGCGGCTAGTCTGGCACGCCCTCAAACGAAGCTAGTTAAAGCAGAGCTGGAGCAGAGTCCGAGGAATTTGGTTTGGTTGACCAGTCACAACAGTGAGCCAGCTGACCAATCAGAGGCTTTTTGAGAGGGAGGGGGGAGGAGCTCAAACCAAGCATGTCAGACAGAGGGTGTAAAGAGGAGCTGCAGCACAGTATGGTGGTATGAGAAAAATAAAGTGATTTCTGAATATTAAGGCATGTAAACATGTAGAAACCCAAAACACATGTAAGTATGAATTTAAAAATAAGCATAATAGGTCCAATATGTTAATAAGTTTTTGCTTTAAGCGTATAATTATGAAGGAAATTTTCATTGCACAACGCCATCGGCGTATAGATTGGTTCCCTATAAGCCTCACTTTTACTGTGCAACTCTGTCTGCAATCCGGTACGATCTCCTGGGAAAACAAAGGCTCCATTTACGGCACAAAGGAAGCTTGTCAACCATTGCAGAACCAATGATAATGCTTTTGTTTCCCCTGGTTATCTGTTGGTAGCTATCCCCAGGTAATAGTAGACAGTGGAAGAACTGGAGTACTTTGTGTTGTAATATTGGGTTGTTAGTAAAGTTTGGAAAGAAACTGTGAAAACTGTACCTGGCAAAAGAAAAAGATCCATTGATGCAGGAGGCGAAGAGGGAGAGTGAAAACAATTTTTTTTCACTTTTGTATTACTCATTAGCTAGCTTGTTTTCAGAGTTTTTATATTAGTTTATTTGACCTTTGAGAAAAGAGACATCAACATCACAATTAAGTCTGAGACAGATGTCCATCGTGGGATGATGAAAACACGAGACTTAAGATGAAGATACTGTTATAAATATGGCAGCAGGTATTTGTGTGAATTTCTAATTAGCATTAGATAACACTGCTAGTGTTAGCTTGCTTGCTAAAATACTTTAGCAGCTGATACAAGAGTTTAAATAGTGATGCTTGTGGATGGATTACTGACCAGGCCGACCAGGCTCAGGCCCAGGGACCCAAAGTGTCAGGGCCCCCCTGATGCTCACCTACAAAATGTCACTCAAAGAGACACGTACCAACCAGGAAAAGACTCAAAATGGCCGCAAATAAACATAAGATGACCACAAGGAAACACAAAACGGCTGCAACGAGACACAGAGACTCACCAAGACTATGACTAGGGGCAAAACAACCACAAAGAGACACAAAATGACTGCAAAGATATGCAAAGCAAATATAAAGAGATGCAGAATGACTGAAATAAGGGGCAAAATAATCACTCACACAAAATGACTACAAAAGACACAAAAAGACTATAAAGACACCAAAACAATTAATGCTACAAATAATGCACAAGAGGTGCAAAGAGACGCAAAATGACTATAAACAGACAAAAATCAACTACAAAGAGACTTAAAATGACTAAAAAGACACAAAAAATGACAACAGAGACAAAATAACTGCCAAGAGACTCAAAATGATGACAAAGAGACTAAAAATGACAACAGAGACAAAATAACTGCCAAGAGACTCAAAATGATGACAAAGAGACTTAAAATGACAACAGAGACAAAATAACTGCCAAGAGACTCAAAATGATGACAAAGAGACTAAAAATGACAACAGAGACAAAACAACTGCCAAGAGACTAAAAATGACGACAAAGAGACTTAAAATGACAACAGAGACAAAATAACTGCCAAGAGACTCAAAATGACGACAAAGAGACTAAAAATGACAACAGAGACAAAACAACTGCCAAGAGACTAAAAATGACGACAAAGACACTTAAAATGACTACAAAGAGACTTGAAGTGACTACAAAGACACTTAAAATGACTAAAAAAACAAAAAATGAGCACAAAAGAGACAAAAATAACTATGAGATGCAAATGACAGAAGACCAGACACACACACACACACACACACAAACACACACACACACACACACACACACACACACACACACACACACACACACACACACACACACACACCTATATATTGTGGAGCATCCATGTTTCAGTGGGGCTTCTCAGCAAGGGACGGATCCTGGTTGTGAGTGATCACTTTCTATCGTTTTTTATTAAAACAACTACGTAATGTCTTACACAAACACGCATCAGCTTTCAGGCAAACAAAAATAACCCTCCTATAAATAATATTCACTCTCGGGTCAGTAGCTGCCGTGGTCTCATGGCCACAATTGAAGAAAGACAATCGAGTGTGTGGATGGATATGTGGTTCATGGGTCCTGCCTGCAGCACAGCTGGTTCCCAAGCAGACCTCAGCTCCACTGCTACACCAGTGTCGGTGTTTCACGTCTTGGTATCTGCTTATATGCGTGTGTGTTGGTGCTCTTGGACAGGCAAGCGGAGCGGAGTTAAGACGTTTTTTTTCTCCTCTTTTTCTTTTTTTCTTTCTCTCTCCTCGATTTTTCCACAAAAATTAAAAAAAAAAAATGAAAAACAAAAATAACAAAAACGGAAATGCTGTTAAAAGACACAACAAACAAAAGAAAAAACAACACAACCAACAAAAAAAAAAAAAAAAATGGGGCCCCCCCCCCCCCCCCCCATAGCCTTTTTTTTTTTTTTTTTTTTTTTTTTTTTTTTTTTTTTTTTTTTTTTTTTTTTTTTTTTTTTTTTTTTTTTTTTTTTTTTTTTTTTCCCCCCCCTAATAATTTTTTTTTTTTTTTTCTTTCCCTTTTTTTAATAAACTTTTTTCTTTTTTTTTTGTGGGTTTAATTTTGGTTTTTTTTTTTTTTTTTTTTTTTTTTTTTTTTTGGGTGTTTTTTTTTTTCTTTTCTCTCCCCTTTTTAATAACCCCTTTTTTTTCTCCTAAAAAAAATTTTTTTTTTTTTTTCTTTGAAAAAATTTTTCTTCCCCCCCTTTTTTTTTTCCCCCCTCCCCCCCCTTTTCCTCTCCTGGAGGAGATGCGAGGCGGGGGGGGGTTGGTGGTAAATATGCCCTTTTTGCGTTCCCCACCTTTTCATTGGTTTTGGTTAATTCCCCCCTTTTTTCTTTTTGGTTTTTTCTGTATTTTTTTTACCCCTCTCTTTTCCCTTTTTCCGTGTTCAAAAATCTAATCCCCCCCCTTTTCTCCCCTCCTTACCCGGTGGCAGTAGCTCAGTCTGTAGGGAGTTGGCTTGGGAACCGGAGGGTTACCGGTTCAAGTCCCGACATGGGCCAGAACTGAGTGTGACCTGGTAGCTGGAGAGGTGCCAGTTTACCTCTTGGGTACTGCCGAGGTGCCCCTGAGCAAGGCACCAAACCCCCAACTGCTTGGGGCGCTTGTCAGGAGCCCCCTCACTCTGACATCTCTCCTTTGTTGCATGTTTGTGCATGTGTGTGTTCGGGTCTGCATGTACTGTGTATAAGTTAACAACAGAGTGAAAAAATTGAATTTCCCCTCGTGGGACTAATAAAGGACTATCTTCTTCTTCTTCTTCTACTCAAAGGTAGGGTGAATCCCCACAACCTGCGGACTCTGGGTCGGGCACCCCGATGGCTTGACAGCTGATGGCTTGCCTCCCTCCAGCAGGGCCCTGGTGAATGCTTTATCACTAGTAAACAAGACATTTATTCTGAATAACTTCTCCTTGTGTGGACTGGAAACCCGGCTCGGCGTCGGAGAGTTAAGCTCCTTCTCCAAACTCTTGCTGGCGGATTGTACATATTTGAACTCCTGGAGGATGAAGAGCGACTATTTCTAAGAAACGTTTGTGGCCACCGATCTCCAGACTCTAAATCCAGCCATGCGTACTGACCAAGTACTGTGCGCTGCGATGTACCAACCAGCTAAATATAATAAGGATTTTATTAATGATTTTTTCTGAGTTCTTAGCCGGTCTCATGCCAAAACATGACAGGGTTTTAATCACTAGAGATTTTAATATACACGTCTGTTGTTCCCCTAAGCCACTGGGTAACGACGTCCTTGACCTTATTGACTCTTTTAATCTAGACCAGTCGGTGAGAGGCCCCACACAGGAGCATGGACACACACTGGATCTGGTTTTATCATCTGGTTTACCTCTGTGTGTGATGCAGTGTCGTAAGCGACATATTATTAACCCTTCTACTGCTGTACACTTTTCTGCTGCTTTTAATGATGACTCACTCCGAGTCTCCTCTTTGTTTTATAACGCACGAGTTGACCTAACAATTTTACTCCACCTGCAAAAGCATCTTGGATGCTGTTGCTCCTTTTAAAACGATAACGTCAAAACCTAAATGTGAACCCCGGCTAAATGACACCTGTGCTGCCAGACAAGAATGCGGGAGAGCTGAACGCAGGTGGAACAAAGAGAAACTTCAGATATCTTTTGACATTTTAAGGGAAAGCTGGTGCAGATAGCAGAAAATTGTTAAAATTCAGTGAATTCAGTATTTCTCTGGTATTATTTGAAATAATTGTCAAAAACCTTGTGTTCTTTTAGCATCGTTAACATTGTTCTTAATACTCCCAACCCTCCTCAGAAACCTGTGACAAATTTCTCAATTTTTTTGTGGACAAGATTGAGACACACATCTTTCTTCCTTTGCATAACCCTTCTATCGCCTTCACTTGCTAAGCTGTCTTTAACCAGTCTGACCTTGTGTCATTTGCAGTACTTCCCTTAAGCAAATAATCGATCATCTAAAACCTAGAGAGATTTTTGAGGCCATTGGATCGAGCTTCCAGTCAGTTATAAACAGTAGCCTGATCTCTGTTGTAGGTCCTCTCCAGTTTTAGACCAATTTCCAAACTCCCCTCCTTTCCAAAGTGGAGAACGCTGTTTTTATTAAATTTCGAACTTTTTTTTTTTAAACACAAATGACATTCTTGAGCTGTTCCAACCTGGTTTTAAAGCACTGAAACTGCACTTTTAAAGGTTTCCAATGATCTTTTATAAACTGGCTCTTCTACTTTGAGATCCCACAGCTACTTTCAACACTGTGCACCACAACATTTTCATTTCTCGTCTGGAGCACTGTCGGTTTTAAAGGTCCCGCTCTTGAATGGTTTTAGTCTGACCTGACTGACCATAGTTTTTCTGTCTTGTCTGTCCTTGGTGATTTTACATCCTCTTCAGCCCCTCTCCCATGTTGAGTCCCCTAAGGCACTATCCTTGGTCCGGTTTTATTTTCCTTGTACATGTTTCCCCTGGGGTTCACTCTTGGAATGTATGGAATATCCTTCCATTTCTATGCAGATGACACTGGCCTTGAAAAACTCAAACTCTTTAGGCACTTTGCTAGCCTGTCTCAAAGTCATCGAAGATCTGTATCGGCAAAAACGACCCCATCATGGACCTTTCCCTCCTCGTCTCCTTCATTCTTTGAAGAATATATGGGTTATAATGGAAAAGGATTTTAAAATGGCAAATTAGATCACTTTAATCTCTAATCTTGTAATGATTTTGAAAGGGTAACGCATGCTTTTATCACTACATGTCTTGATTATTGTAATGCGCTTTACGTTGGTGTTAGCCAAGCATCTTTATCTCGCCTGCAGTTTGTTCAGAATGTGGCAGCTCGTCTTTTTACTGGTACACGTAAACGTGAGCATATCTACCCTATTCTGGCTTCTCGTCACTGGCTTCCTGTGCGTTTTAGGATTGATTTTAAGATTTTATGATCAACTCATACAGTGGTTAAATGGGCAAGCTCCAACTTATCTCTCAGACCTTTTAAAACCATGTCTTTTATCAAGGACACTCTGCATTCACACCAGCCTTGTTTAGAGTTGTTTAGAGCCCCTTATGGCTCCTTTTCCTCTTTTGGCGAATGGTGACTATTAGCTTGTTTGCCAGCAAAATGTTGAGTAACAGTCTCCTGAATATCTAGGTGGAAGACAACATTACTCAGTGGCTCAAGAAGGTGTATTGTAACGCAGAGGTATGCCTAAAATTAATAAATTGTTTAATAACTGCAGCAGATGCGCCCCACAACAATACCAGCATGAACACAACCTGACGGTGCTCCATGAGTTACAATACCCAGGTAAAAATTAGGAGCTCTTTGGTGTCTTTTTTGTCTTTTAGCCGCCATCTGTCTGACCAATGATCAAATGACATTTCCACCATGTGAGTTTTGTTTACAATTTCTGGAACATTTGAGTTTTGGCTAAGTGGACGCAAACCAGACCATTTGTAATAGTGAAACCATGTATCATCCTCTCATTGGTTTGGTTCAGAAACTGGACCTTTAGGTGTGAACCCGACCTCACATCCACTGACCAGTTCTTTCTGATTATCCAAATGTGACCGAGCCTTTTTAGCTTCTTTTGCAGCGCCGAAGCTCTGGAACGCTCTGCCTCCACATGTCGGGCTGTTTAAATCAAACCTCAAAATACATTTTTATTCTTTGTCTTGTGGCTCAGCATTAATCCTTTTTCCTTTCCTACTGCTCTTAATGCTTTCATTACTTTAATGCCCTGTTGTTTTTATGTTGCTCTTAGTGTTTTATTGTGTTGGTTTTATGTTTTTTATTTAACTGTACAGCACTTTGGTGAACTTTTGCTGTTTTTATGTGTTTTATTGGAATATTCACTTAATCGTACAGCCCTACATGAATATACTAATTACTGGACTATGGCAAAAATGGGGTTTCTGGGGTCACAATAACAACCTTTGACCACCAAAAAACAATCATTTCCTCCTTGAATCCAAGTGGACATTTGTACCAAACAAATTCCTTCAAGGCATACCTGAGATATCGGTTTCATGAGAATGGGTCAGATGGACAACCCAAAAACATAACCAGCCATGGCTGTTACCTGCACGAAGGCAAATAATAATATAATTACTGAAACTCAGGTATCATATCAGCACTAGTATCAAAAAAATTAACAGTTCGTATGACAACAATAGGCTACAATTCATTTTCAATGGAAGCCGGTGACATGAAGCTACAAACTGAGGTCCTGTGTGACGGGCTACACATAAAGTTGAACTGGTCTCAACTTTTTCCAGCTCCAACGATGCTGTGAAGCGACAACCAGTCATATGTTGATATTTCACCCTGGTATGTTCTGCCGTTAGATCAGCGAGCACCTGAACAACACTGACAGAAAGTTTTGTTGCTTTTGTCTCTCGTAGTGTGAACGTAGCATTAGACAACGTTGTCCATTCGAGCAGACACTCCTCTTTCCCCTGTAGGACTGCCAGCCATCATTCACCCAGTCCATCTATCAGAACTGTTTGCATCCTCTCCTTCCTGCCTCAATGAGACCTCATGCTCTCATTCAATGAGTCCCAAATGCCCCACTCTGACATCTAGATGCTCAATTGTGCTGGTAGCCACCTGCACAAACTATCAATAGGGTTATGCTCGCCGTCTCTGCAGTGGCGAGGTGTTTCTGTTCCCATTACTAAATGTGATGCTTGGTAAATAAAATTCCTCCTGAGGGGATGATGAAAAGATGCTGCCTTATCTTATCTTATACCTCTGGACACAGCTCAGTGAATAAATAACCTAAAACACAGGAAACTAAAGGCTTTAACACAAACATACACACAGGGAAAGACTGGCGAGGAGTATGATGGAATGTGGTCATAGCGGTGTGACCGTTGCTATGGAGACAGGAGGAGGATTTCCCTGCCAAATGGGACCTTTTCCTCTCCATCTTGACTCTTCTATCTGCTTCTCAGCTTCATGCGGTCCCTCTCTGGTCCCATATCACATCCAGCCGTGCACCCTCGACTGAAAGGTCACGCTGTAGTCTATCCGTGTCACAACAACACTATCTGCACACGCCGCCAGGGATCGGACAGGACGTGTGTGTGTGTGTGTGTGTGTGTGTGAGCGTGATGGAGGGAGAGAGCGACAGGGAGACCGATTATATGTGAATGTATATACTTGTGAATTTGATGGAGTGAATGCAGAGTGTGTGGTCTTGTATTTGCTGTGAATTGTGTTTGAAGCTGTAGCAGACAGCGCAATTGGCTACACATGAGAGCACAGGCAAACTCCCACAGGGTTAATCCCTCCATACACTGGGCAACCCTGAAACAAACACACAACACACACACACACACTCCCGCCCATTAAATGTCCTTACACTGACAGCTCCCTCCCACTCTTCCTCTCTCGTTCTGCCAAAGCAGCCGAGCTCAGACGCTTTCAAAGAACACAGTGTACCTGTGCCGAAAGTAACACGAAGACACACACACATCCTCGGGTTTTTAACGTTTTCTCTCCCCCTCAGGTTCTACGACTCGTAGGCCGACCGCTATCGGCGAGGCAGAGCTAAAGAAACAAACACACTCACTTTTAAGAGCCGTGGCTGTCATACCTGACGAAGAGTGATGACGGTGGCTGTGAAGAGCAGCGCCGTGTGCAGCCAAGTGTGAGGAGATTGACTTCCTCCTTTCGTCCCACACACACACACACACACACACACACACACACACACACACACACACACACACACACACACACACACACACACACACACACACACACACACACACACACACACACACACACACACACACCCTCCTCCCTCAGTTATCATAACAACTCTGGCATCTGGACCGCCGCCCCAGGACATGAACGGACACATACATTCACATCCTGACACAAAATCAGGAGGCGATGGAGGAGGGAGGTGGTGCAGCAGGGATGCATGCGTGACACACACACATTGTCGGTCATCCGCTGACACCAACTTCACCATGAGCTTCATTTACTCAACTGAATATTCATCAGGAGAGAGAGAAAAAGGTGAAAAGGAGCACTGGAGAAAAATAAAAGGCAAAAAAACACAAGTAGATGAAAGTGTCAATCCATTCAAATATCTAATTGCAATCAATCGCGTGATTGTCTGTGACTAATTGTAGATTTTTCATCTGTTCAAAATGTAACTTAAAGGGAGATGTGTTAAGTATTTAATTTGCTTATCAACATGGCAGTGGACAAATATGCTGCTTTATGCAAACAATGACAAATACTGTCCAGAAACCCTCACAGGTACTGCATTTAGCATAATGCTCAGATCATAACATGACAAGCTGCAGTCCAACAGGCAACAACAGCCGTCAGTGTGCAGACTTGACTACGACTTGATCCAAACTGCATGTGATTATCACCAAGTCTGTGAAGGGGAGACTGGTGGGTACCCACAGAACCTATTTTCATTCACATATCTTGAGGTCAGAGGTCAAAGGAGTACTTTGAAAAGGGCCATGCCAGTTATTCCTCGCCAATATTTAGCATAAGTTTAGAGGGATATTTAATCTCTTTCGCAATAAGCTAATATGACGCAGTTGGTACCAATGGATTCCTCAGGTTGTCTGGTTTAATATCACGCCAGTATCTTCACTCTAGCTTAAAAACTGAAGTTGCAAAAATGCGTCAAAGATATCAGTAGCGCTAACGCACTAATAACGCGCAGACGTAAATTTGTGTTAACTTTGGCAGACGTAACTGTTAGCATTGCCATTGTGAGCATGTTGCCATGCTATCATTAGCTCAAAGCACAGCAGAAAATGTATTTTGTGCATGCTATACTGTAGTTCTGACCTATTCAGCCTGTTCATATAAGGCCACACATTTCACTTCAGTAAAGTGAACGAGTCTGCCATAACCTAAAAATTGCAAGTTGGTTTAATGCGTTAAAGAACGGTTTTAAAACAAATTTGCGTTAACTTTGACAGCCTTATTAAATAAAAAAAAAAACGACGCAGACCTCGGCTCCAGTTTCACAGTCAGGGTCGTGCTGCTGAAACGCCGATGACCAACAATGACCTCCTGATAACAACCAGCAACTATCTGAATATGTGAGATTAAAGACTGCTGGACTCCATGAGAGGTGTTTCATTAGCTCACAGTCAGACAGCGAGTCAGAATCGGATATAAGACCTGCTTTGTTTCCTACTCATCACGGCGAACTGTAAACCTAAGACAGGTATAGAGAAATTCGTCGTATGTCATGTGTGAAAGTATCGCCGGCTGGAACATGAGGGCTGTTACATCATACTGTGGAGGAGGTCATCTGTGCACATCTCATTTCATGCTACAGTAATGTGTAGGTACGCTGACATATGTTGTCTTTTAATGACATATGATCCAGTAAATAAATGGTGTTTCATTTTCAGTGGGAGGAAAAAAATCACTGAGGAGGGTGAGAAGACCATTTGATAAGAGAAACTGAGAGTTGTGCCAGAGAAAAATATATACTTCAGTATCACAGAGCAGCTTGATGAAGTCATTTAAAAATTCATTAAAAACAACATTAAGTCAAGCTGAATCCAGTTTCACCAGGAGACACTGACTGGCAGGGCTTTCCACCATAATCATGTGGAAAAAGGAGAAAGCTAGGAGGGGGTGTGAATATTTTGGCTGTAAAAAGCCCAAATTTGGTAAACCTGACCTACCAGACGGTTTGTTTAATAGAACCATCTGAGAAGCCGTCACTGGAAACGGTTTAGAAATGGGCAGGCACAACAACTGGCAGGTGATTGGATGAACCATCTGTCAATCAAAATCTTGCCGAAGCCAGTCAGAAGAAGAGCAGAAAGAAGAGGAGAGAAGAAAAGTTTCAGTGCCGTTTTTTGCTCTTCTTTCAACGAAGAAATACTCTACAAGTCTGATAGAAGTGGTGTTATTGCAGCAGCTACACTAATCTCTTCAGGAGACGCCATTGTTATTTAGGATAAACAGTCGCCACTCTGTCGTCGTGCCACACAACTAAACCCATCACTGCCAGTAGCCCCTCGCAAGACACTGATTGGTCTGTGGTCCGGCTAGCTGGACACACAAAATTACTTAAAGCATGTAAAGATGGATTTTTGTGTGATATGCGATCCCGCGATTCTTCCGTGACATTGCGAGAATCCAAGGTAAAATTAGTCTCGCTTTTACCGTAGCGAGAGCAAAGGCTTTTAGGATGACGACTAACGGATGTGTTTGGCAGATGTACAGTTTTTGGCTAACGCTGGCAGGGGTTGCTGGAGGAAATCCAACTAAAAACGGGACAGACTGAGGCGCTAACATCTGACAGCATTCAGGACCAGTTTCCTAACCGCTAACATTTTCATCGTTGTTTGGAGGGAACAGTCGCCGGCTGTCCGTGTCGTCTCACACACCTAACACACAGGACTTACAATGAATTACCTGAACCGTGGGAAGACGGATTTTCGCGCAATGTGACATTGTGAGAATCCAGACGCAGTGCAAGGTAAAAGTTCGTCTGGTACGCTGTAATGCCACTGTTCCATCATATACGCTGATCTTAACTATTTTAACGAGTTTGCCTTTGTGTTAACGTGAATTATTGTAAAGTAGACTTAGCCCACAGTCTGTCAGCAAAGCAGCAGAAAATGACTCAATGACAGGATAACCAATGTAATCTAAAGCATGGGCAAAATGTATGATGTGGGAAAACATATATACTTGATCATATATTATTAGCAGATTTTAACCTGTACAATTACAGTGAGGTTGAGGCATAGCCTACGTTTTCCTCACATGACACAGGCCTGTTACTATGACAACATTGCCTGATTGTGCCTTTGCAATGCATCTTAGAGAGCGGCGTGTGGCGTATATGGAAAATTCAGCGGTTTCACTCTTACTGTGCAATTGTCAAGTTGCTGCCGTCGGTGTCCTCTGGTGTTCTCCAAAGCAGCCCGTCTAATGAGGATGTCCTGTCTGTGCCATCGATTAATGTGTTTTGTTATCAATTATTTCGCTAAAATTTGTCAGCCACAGAAAACGACTCTCGGCTCTCCACTCACTTCTCAGCTGAGAGATCGCTCTCACATGGACTAATACAGACAGATAAGCATGTTCCTCTATTATTGTGCTTGCATTGTTTTAAATTGGAGGCTGGTGGTTGTAAAATGTACACACACAGCAAATCGCAAGTTATTAATCAAGTATTTTATGAGAACCAGTAATTTATATGACAAAAGTGACCGGCTGGATTTAAATGACTCGCTGGCTGTTTGGCAGGCAGCCGGTGCTTGTGGAAAGCTCTGGATTGGTAATAATTTTGCCTCCCAGTAGCTCATCAGATTCATTTGAGGCACCGAGTGAGGAAGATGGAGAGGATTTATTTATGGTGTTTAAACTGTTGTTTCTAACAGTTTACGTGAAGCTTTGAGACAAGTGTCTTGTTTTTACAATGTAAACAGTACCTAATAATCAGTAGTGACGTTGGTATTGTTTTCACCTTGTTGGTGATCATGGCAAAGTGTGGTCCTGGAGACACCTAGTGTAGCAGGAGCTGGCACCGAGGTGGTTTTGAGAACGTTGCCAGATGATTATATGTCTGTCTGTCTGTCTGTCTGTCTGTCTGTCTGTCTGTCTGTCTGTCTGTCTGTCTGTCTGTGGACAGACTGTTGTCACTGCGATAGTGTGGCAACTGTGCAAAGTGCAGTCATGAAACTTTACAGGTGTGTAGTTGAGATCAAAAAGTTAAGCTTGAAGATGGGGGTTGTCCAAGCAAGGGTGCTCGAAATACCGGGACAGGAAGTGGTAAAGGGGTCACTGCCCCCCCCCCCCATAACTTTACGTCCATGGCCCGTTTTGGCGTTGCGGCTGGTGTGAACCCCTCTCTTATTTTTTCCAATATAAATACTTTGCTAACCCTCCTAATTTTCAGAGGGGCCAATTAGCGAAGCTTTCTTTCATGAGAATTGTAAGTAAAATTTAAATTAGGCCTATTTAACACCAGAATGCAGGAAACAAAGTCTCTAAAACTCAAATTTGAGACCCCCTACTTTTGGTTTTGAAAGCCTATATTGTTTTGAGGTCTCAAGGTTGGCAAGAATGCAATCTATCCCCTCAATGGGCAACGTATTCAGAGGGAAACAAATTACAAAATAAAAAATAAAAGTCATATTTTGAAATAAATCATGGAATTGACTGATGTAAGCACTAATGCTAATAACAGCAATAACTTTCTTAACTATTTCTACGCCTTTGCTCACTAACGAGAGGTCGACCGACATGGGTTTTTCATGGCCGATGCTGATTTATTGGAGAATCAGGATAGCTGATGGACGATATATGATGTCGATTTTTTGGGGGGGCCGATATGTTTGGGTGATTTTCTTTTTTTCCTCCATCTGTTAAAATATATCAGCTTAATAATAACAAATAATGCACAATTTTTTTCAACTTCCATTTATTGAACACCTATGGTCTGTCTCTCCACTCTATATTTTGTGTCTGGGCTGCAGTGCACTTGTATATTTTAAATAAAAATAATAATAATCGGTCTGATTAATTGGTCAACCTCTTCCATTAACAGTATTAATATTAGTAGTATCTTTTACATCTTTACATTTACTTTGCAAATTATCCTCCTGAAAATAAGGGAACATTTCTATTATTTTCAATGGCCTACAATACTAAAGCCAATATAGTGTTGCAAGTACATTAAAAATGATTTTATAACAATTATTTGACCAAATGACACCCCCACTTCTGTCTGCAGCCTCAGGAAAACCCTCCCTCACAAATACAACAATGGTTAAACTCCACTTGGACAATTTTTTTTGACCGCTGCTACATCCTGATCTATATCGGAGGAAAACATTCACAGCTTATAAAGACAGACAGAGTGACAGTGAGGGAAACGCTGGGCATCCACAATCGTTTTTGTGTAAGTGCATGTGCGCGGATGTCTTATCTGGTCAGCATGGGTTTTATTTACCAAGCTGAGATGTGGATAAGCGTGGAGCATCATGCACGACTGCAGACAACATACAACCACAGGGAGAGGGGATTATATCTCCAGCAACACCACTAAAGCTGTCCTCTCTCTGCTGGATCCTAAGTGTGCACACACCTCCCCCATAGCTTTATAGATGGACTGGCACATGGTGGAATTACTAGATGGAAAGGATATGTAAAATTTCAGATTAACACTTCTAGGAAGAATGGAGTGAGATACATGTTTGAGTGTAATGTGAAAGCATGATGATGAGCAAAATAAGAGAGAACAAGCGGGGGAAAGAGGATCTGAATGTATTAAAATCTGCCTGGGAAGCACTTTTCCTGCTCCAGGAACCATCTGGGACCTTTCTCACAGCTGTCAATCAGCCCTGGGTTCTGCTCTCTGACTGGTTATTGGGCTTAGCAGGTCATTTACAGAGAACGGACGAATCAATTCCCAGAACACAACACTACATTACCGACAAACACACACACATGCAGCCTTTGATGAGAGAACAGAGGGGATTGTGATGGAGGTGTAACAAGGCAGCAGCTTGAAGTGAGAGAGGTCAAAGGTCAGGGAGGAGGACTGGGAGACTGCCCGGCCGTAATCCTCCACTGCTCTGTGTTGTTACCAGTGCTAGTTAGCCTCTGGCTAAGCTCTGCATTTCCTTCCTTCCCTCCCTCTGCTTGCCCTCCCCGTCACCCTGCTAACTCTTCCCCGTGTCTCTGAGGTCTTGTTAAGGATTCCCAGTCATTTCCCTCCACAGATGCTTTCAAAAGGCCATGTTCCTTCCTTCCTTCCTTCCTTCCTTCCTTCTCCTCCATTCCACTCTGTCCCGCTCTCTACCTCCTCTCTAGGGAACGTAACCAGGAAAGACGAAGAAGGGCAGGGAAGCGAGAATAAGTCGGAAGCCTGTCTACTTACAGTTACCTCCCTCCAGGGATCTTTCCATCTTGTTTTTATAAATCTTACAAAATCCCCGTAAATCCTTCTGCTCTTTCTGCCCCAAACATCTCTCACCAACACCGGAATCGTGGTCCTCCTTAACACTTGCCACCTTACCCAGCCGCTTCATTTCCTTACTTAAGTGCACTCCAGAGAGAGCTGACACACTAGCTGCTAACTTGACTGGTCGGGCACATACCGACATTACTTGCCCACCGCCCCCAGTGTCGTTTTGCTTTATGTTTTTTTGTTATTAAAAAAAAACATTTAGTATATTTTCATGTATCAGTGGCGTGTTACCAATACATAGACGACGGATGCTACAAACTGAAAGTGATCATTTCTGCTCCGTACATCTCAGCTCAGAGTAGCAGGAGTGAGATTTCACACACTGAGCGAGAGAGAGAGCTGACAGACAAGACGACGGCGGAGGATTAGCGAAACACTTCCTTTTACAGGGCCGCAAATTTCATGATAATTAGGTGATAATTAGCAAGTAGCCCATTTGAAATTTCTTTGGAATTACTGCAAAATTACCCCAATATTTACCTCAAAATTGATCAGAAATTACTTTATTATAAACATTATTTAATAATTAAATTACGCTATTTTTCAAAAGCTACTAATTTATTTAATACATTTCCCAAATGAAAACTTAGTTTATATGCTTTTTTTACATGTCTGCCGGTAAATAGATGATAGTAGGAAAATAACTTCTTTGAAATTTCTTATAAAACTCCTGAAATCATTACATTAGTCACACAATGGTGAGATTTGTGTTTGATCAGAAGTGTCTTTCACTTTTGGTTTTCCACCTCCGATGAAGAGCGGCCGCTTCTCGAGCCGCTTTTAACCATTAGATGCTATTTTAGTCTCGAATTATTATCACTAAAATAATTTTTGAAGTAAATATAGGGGTAATTTGGTACTAGTTCCAATGAAATTTCAAACAGGTTACCCACAAAATTACCATGAAATTTGCGGACTTGTAAAACAAAGCGTTTCTGGATTTGGTGCCAAGGGGAAAAGCAAAAGCGCCCGCTTGGCAATACTTTGGATTTAAACCCAACGCTGTACGGGAACCATAACGTTAACGAGGTAATCGCCGTGTGGCGGACGGAGAGCGCTGCCTGGTGGAAACCCGAAGCCTGGCGACAGCTGGACCGAAGAGGCCAGACACAGTAAAGATCGAAGTAAGAGATCTACATGTACTGAGCATTTCTTGTAAAATGTGTAACTGGTATTGTCACAAGTTTATTAACTGGTAAGAAAATTTCCTCACTGTCACATCCCTACTAGCTGCTCTCTATGACTGCCTGACTTTAAAACATGCCACCCAGACAAGAGCACTTTGATAGTTTCGGGAGGCAAAAGCACAGTAGAGACTGATGAATACGCAGCACTGACGAGAGGCATTCAGGCTAACAACAAAGGAAATTCACAATAGGAAATATGGTCCCTGTAACATGTAAATCTTGCCCTGACAGTAATTCATACTTTGAACCGATGTCCACGCTTGTGCCAGGACGCTTTGTTGCTTTATTACGGGAACAACCTTGAGAACACAGGAAGCTGTGCTCTATTAATGTAAATCACTATGCTTAATGCTGGACGGTTTCCATTGGGTGTAAATATGTTCCCATGAAGTAACAGAGAAGGAGAAACCCAGACAGAAGTCTTTGATGGTTTTCAGAATATGTTATTTTCAGGGTTGGAATGATTTTTGTGGTTGTTCATTGAAATAGGAAAAGATCTACAAAGACCTACCACCATGCAGCACGAGACAAAATGCAGCAGCTTATTCTTAATTCACAGATACGATTATTAACAGCAGGGTTTACGTTTAATCCATTTTCACCGGCAGATAGTCCCTTGTACTTCAACATGCACTCCTTTATTACTGTTTGCATACTGGTTTTTGCAAATTTGCAAGTTTCACGCACATCATGATAACGTTTAATTTAATTTTGTCCATTTTTACTAAACAGAGCTTGAATGCATCGTAAGGTTTACACACTGGGGGGGTTGTTTCAAGTGAAAACTGAAAATATGTATAAAAAACATACTGATACGTACTTTGCACATCAATATATTTTTTCAAAATTTTTTGTCATGAATATTTTCACACAAAACACAAATATTCTGCGATGAAAAAGTGGTATATTTATTTTTATTTCCCCCGCAAATAAAAGCATCAACCAATCACATTGTTCGGAAAAACACGGAGGCTCCGTCGTCCAAACCAGGACAGCGAACTTCATCACAGCGCAGGCCAGATCCACTCCTTCTCTTCTTAACTTTCACAATAAAAGCCCTAGACATACATTACTGCATAAATGTTTACCAGAAACACCGGGAGCATTTCACTGAAAGGGAACTTACTTCTAAAAAAAAGTAATTTATTGTTGTTTAGCAACATGTATAACTGCTTATAATGTTCAGAGAAAAGCTGATAATCTGTGCCTTTTTGTCTCCCTTTCTCTGATATCTTTCATACGATTTCACACCTCCATATGAGGAAGACAGAGCAGAACGGCAAAGACATAGAAGAGGCTTTAAGAGTGGCGAGAAACAATAATTACCAGGACCGCATCTCCAGCAGCGTTCCACCTCCCTTCATCTCACAGTTTCAGAGCCTCTACAATCAACAAACCTCGACCCGACCCTAATTGAGCTATATTTCTGTGTAATAGAAAAATGAACCGCAATTTATTGCAGCAATTACAATCAAGAACGATGTTTCAGTACGACTGTAATTGATTGAATCCAATGAGTGAAAAGTGCAGCAGGAGCGCGGAGCGCCGAGGTGAGTTGAGAAGCACACATTAAGTCTTGCGGTGAATTAAAATAGTAAATAAATTAAATGAGGTGAAGATCTCAGTGTGTGTGTGTTTAGATTAACATGCGCTGGGCTCTGAACACCTCGTTCAGCACAATTAGAGCAGGGCGGCCTTGAACCAGGAAAACAGGCGAGGAGTAATTGAATTTAAATTAGATATGTTCTCTGTTCATACCTACCTGATGTAACATGGAGCACAATCCCCCTCATTCGCTCTTCCTTCAACTTCTTCTGTTTATCTCATCTAACATCCCTCCATCTCTTCCCACCCTTAGCACTTACACAACTCGCCCTTTTGACTCCATCATACACTTCATCCGTAATCTCTCTCATGCCCATTCCCGGTCTCCACCAGTCAAATTGCTTTTCTTCCAATTAATCTTACTCATTAGCATATTGTGTATTTTTTCTGCTGCTCTCAGTGTATCTGTTTTCACCGTTTTTGATTGCTACCAGGAATTAATTGCAAAGTAGAAGAGGAGATTTGTCAAGTATTTAATAGTCTTATCAACATGGAGTGGGCAAATATGCTGCTTTATGCAAATGTATGTATATAGTTATTACTGGAAATCAATTAACAACAAAAAACAATGACAAATATTGTCAAGAAACCCTCACAGGTACTGACTTTAGCATCAAAAATATGCTCAAATCATAACATGGCAAACTGCAGCCCAACAGGCAACAACAGCTGTCAGAGTGTCAGTGTGCTGACTTGACTATGACTTGATCCAAACTGCATGGGACTATCATAATGTCTGTAAAGGGGAGACTCGTGGGTACCCAGAGAACCCATTTACATTCACATATCTTGAAGTCAGAGGTCACGGGACCCCTTTGAGAATGACCATGACAGTTTTTCCTCACCAAACTTTAGCATGGTTTAGCATGTTTGTGTTATTTAACCTCCTTCACATCAAGCTAGTATGACGTGGTCGGTACTAATGGATTCCTGAAGTTTTCTAGATTCATGCAATACCAGTATCTTCACTCTAGTTTTAAAACTGAGCCCACGACAACCTCTGAAATTTCAATTGTGTTAATGCTTTAAAAAAAGTCAGTGGTGTTAAAACAAATTTGCGTTGACGCGTTATTATTGCGTTAACTTTGACATCCCTAGTTTATGTGTTTGGTGTGATTTGCATATGCATGCACGCATACGGTATGTACCAGAGTAGGTTTATGTATTGCTATTTGGATATATGCATGTGGACATACTATACAAGAGAGTGTGTTCCTGCAAGTTAGGGCTTGCACAATAAATCGTTTTTTTCATCATCATTGTGATGTCAACTTGCACGATAAATACTTGAAAGACTTATACAGTAGATACAATATTGTATTGTATTGTGCTAGAGATTTTTTGAGTTAGTTTAAAGGGAGTACCAGTCGAAAACTGCACTTTAATGTGTAATTATCATTCTTCTTTTTTACTGGTGCATCTTGTGTTCTGTTCCATGTTCAATTTGTTCAATAAAAGAACGCTGGAAATTATTTCCTTTCACTTTTCAATTCAACAAGCAATATGTTGCTTTTTAGCAGTATACTGAAAGAGGCAGAAGGTAATATCGCTACCTCAATATTCAAAGATGGTATTGCATAGAACACATTTTCCTTATATCGTCTGCTGGTGTGCGTTTGTGGTATTCCTCTGGGAAGGTTTTATCTCATCCCCGAGAAAAGGACCATCACATCTCAGCCCGGCCGAGATAGCTGCTACTGCCACTAATGGCCAGGTGTTCCCACAACATCTGGATACCCTCCTTCCCAACACACACACAAACACACTCCCTCCTCTATCTCATTTACTCCTTTCCCATCTCCCCGTCCACCTCACTGTGAGGCTCAATGAAGGCTCATTAGAACAAAATCTGGATCCGTCGTGTCACTCGGACACACCTGTCTGGCTTCTGCTCACACGCACACATTAAGTGTTTACACACAAACAGCCCTGTTTCTTATTCATATTCAGTGTCTAAAGAAATACGACCGAAGCCTAATTTTTCCAGACATTTTCATGTGACAGTCTAAAAAAAATAAATAAATCTTTGCCTCCATTTTGGCAATAAAACCCCGTTCCCTACTTGGGAGTATTCAGTGGCACAGACTCTTGTATTTCTTTCTTATTTAGCATCTTACTGGTCCCGGTGGTAAAGACCAGAGTCTTTCTCCTCCTCTTGTGTCCTCAGCTCCTCCATTACTGTGGTCATTAGCAGACGCAGGCCAACAGACTGAAGTTATTAGTCTGAATTTTTTTTTTTTGTCAAAACTGCCACATTTAACTCCTGGAAATGCATTAAAACCAACATTATAAACAATAATGCACAGCATGTATTTTCTAGCTGAATGACAAAATAAGCCTGCTGAAAACCTGAGACTCGTTCCAACCCTCACCTACAGATGCCCTGAAAGGGAAGCAAGATTTTATTTTTCTGGTGATCCATTCTGGTCAAAATGATTTTCTCTCCTGTGTTTATGACTTAAGAACAGGTGAAAAAAATGTCTTGCAAGGATAATCTTTCCACATTTTTTTTTTTAATATTAAAGAGAAAAAAAATATTCAGGCAGATTTTTCTAAGTTACATGTTTTCTGAATGAAAACAAGCAAAAAAAACATTTTTTAGACAATTTTTTCTGCTTTTTTTCTCTGTAAAAACAAGGGAAAATATTTTAGCCAGATTTTTCTGTTTCATTTGTGTGTGTGTGTGTGTGTGTGTGTGTGTGTGTGTGTGTGTGTGTGTGTGTGTGTGTGTGTGTGGAAAACAAGGGGAAACCTTTTTTTAAAGGCAGATTTTTTTTTTTTCCTGTGTGAAAAATAATGACAAAATTTAGTTAAGTTTTTGTTACTTTTTGCCTCTGAGAAAACAGGGGAAAAAATTTCTAGGTTACTTTTTTTCTTTGCCTCTTAGTGAAAACATTTTTCTGTTCACTTCTTTTCACCCAGGAATAAAAAGTGACTTTAAAAAAGCAGCTTAAAAAAATCACTTCTTTTCACATCAGAAAAAGTGACTTAAATAAATCAGCCTAAAATATATTTTCCACCTGTTTTACAGATAAGAAAAAAAGGAAACACAGGAAAGAAAATAATTTAGATCAGACTTAGAAAATGGATTACCAGAAAAATAAAAAAGTCTCGCTGGCTTTTCAGGGCTTCCATACACACCACTACTGATATATTTTAGGACTTGCAGATTACTACCAAACTCCTTCACACCCCCACCCCCCCATCAGGGAATCCCTTGTGATTAACCTGACAGTAACGAGGCCCAGCATGCAACTGGTCCTGGCTGGGTGTGATAGTAGACAACATACACCCCCCTTAATGATAGATCCATCCTGATAGCGGCTCTATCTGGCTCCTTCTTGGTCTCTGTCTCTCTGCAACGGCCTGATGTTGCTGCAGCCACCGCCTGATACTGCACAACTCATCTATATTTCAACAAGGCCCTGTTGAGTGTATGTGTGTGTGTGTGTGTGTGTGTGTGTGTGTGTGTGTGTGTGTGAGAGAATGAGAATGAGAAAGAGAGGGAGGAAGAGAGATGGAGTGTGTCACTAGACAATCACTGCCTTAATTTACTGATCTAATTTTGGTTTCTGGCTGGTCGAACAAACAGAGCTCAGTGAGCAGTCTTATCATCAGAATAGTGATCCTGTATATGTGTGTGTTTTATTAAGTTATTTCACCGGTATGTAAAGCTTCATTCATAACAATTCTGCACAAAAAGTGACAAGAGAATGGAGCTCTCATCCTCATGTACAGAGCTGTCCACATCTCGGTTACGCTGGACATGTTTTGCTTTTGTGCTGCTGTAATGTGGAACAATAGACGAGTTTCTGTGCAGCGTCATCACAGAGATGCATGCGCAGCTAGGAAGCAGAAAGCACATCATGGACATGACCAGGAGTTGCTACGCAGTAAACTGGACCATCCACAACCGTTGTGGCGTCACTCCCGTATGCCGTAACGTTACATTTTGAAGGGGAGACATCTACCGGGGAAGCCTCTCCTCCTCCCCCATAGTCACAACAAGTCATCGTGGAAGCTAACATTAGCTAACATTCGTTTAAATGGGAATCGGACATATCAGCAACACTGACTTGTGGTGTCACAATTCTGATATAGTCCCTACTTAACAGAGAGCTGCCAGGGGTCTAATGTTAATGTGCCCGACATACAAACCGCTGCTGTTTGACTGGTTGTACTGATAACACGAGTCTCCAGTTTTATATTCACGTTACACCTGTTGAAGAATCGGTAAGAAAAAGTGTTGACTAAACAGACCCTGGTCCCTCAACTTAAACCACACTGATGTCTGATTTATCGTTCACAACAGGGGATAATAATAAACAAATCTCATACTAATACGTCATATGATAATGCTATCTGATGGTCGGACTCTGCAGGGGTCTAGTATAGTCACTAATGTATAGCACCCACTAATGTTTCTATACATCATCTATAAGGTGGGTGTCTTTTTGCCTAATAACCACATTAGTGGGGGTGTAAATCACAAGTTTCATCCCTATACGATATTATATTAATTCTTTGGACAATAATACGATATTTACTGGTATCACAAAGTCTGAAGATATGATTTCAGTTCCATTCAATTCAGGGACCTGCGAACGGCCATTTGACACAGTCAGTTACTTTCATATAAGCTCACACCTAGGTAGTGCTGATCAAACACAAATCCAGATTCCTACTGTAATGAAACATATTAAAAGAAACATCTTGTCGTGTACCGCTTAGCTGTAAAATGAGAAAGTGGTTTTGGCTTGACTATTTTCGACTTAGAGGCCCGGTCACAACTTTCTTATTAAAAACATCTGATGCGGGCCATCACAGTAACAGAATCCTGATTCATATTTGATCAACGTTGCCTTGTTTGACCGGAGTTTCACGAGTTTTGCGAGCAACGATTGACAGCTGCTTGAGAGACAGCTCGGCTCTGATTGGTTGTTTTCCTGAGGACACGGAGGAACAGGATTTTTTTCAGATTATCCGTCTCGCGTGCTACTGTCAGGATATAGTGACGGTTTCATGAAAATAACTTTTTATCCTATTTGCTCAAAGTTACCGACTGCAGCTTTAAACTAAAAGCGCTTGTTGATGAGAATCTAAAAATCTCACCAACTGTACAGCTGAAACTTGTGAGAAATGTGGCCGTAGGAAACACAAATATGAGAGTGTTGGATAGCTATACTGAATTTCAGTCTGACTCAGACTGACAGCTGTCTAATTCATAGCAAACAGCATGTCAGAGATGGCCGGAAGAAGACTCATAGACACTAACACAAGCAACTGCGGATTTAAGATCTCGACCCACCGGGTATCTAGATGTTAGGAGAGGGCTTTAAGGTCAGCTGATGCCCAAAAAGAGATCTCAGGAGAGGAGAGGAAGGAGAGGAGAGGAGCTCAGGCTGACCTTTAAAGATGCTGGCTGTTCTTGCTTGGTCCCACTGTGCGTCTGTGATCTTGCATGTGCATGTTTCAAAGGTTACCGTGAATCTGCTGCCACGATAAAAAAGGTACTAATGTCGGAGTAAATTGGTGCATGTTTATGTGCGTGCTGCGACCTGATCTCGGCCTTTCAGGGTGGTTTTAGGGACCAGTGACGTGGAACTTTGTCGAGATGATGCATCACTCTTTCACACACTCTTACCTTATGTGGTAGAAAGAGGGAGTTGACTGTTGCTAGGAGACTCGTGGTGTCCGAGGCATCCCTCTCGCCACAGATCACGATCTGAAAAAAAAAAAAAAAAAACATGGAGCATGGTGAGAAAATATGGACAGAGAGCTAACGAGATGAATAGAGTGAAATAAGAGGGGAAAGGTGACACGTCAGAGCAGGGGAGAGGAGGAGGAAGTGATAGAGGTCAGCGCTGTATTTGTAGCAGTAACAAGGGAGGCAGGTGTTTTCTCTGGGCCCGCCTCACCTCGCCTTGTTACCCTCCCCCTGTAGCCTTGACTCATCCTCCGCAGGTCACACATGACTGACAGAAGGCTAACTACCCTCCTCTCTGTTTCTACTCCTCATATTTCATTCTCTGTTCCTTTGATTGTGCAGCACACACCTTCACGATAAAAGTTTTCTTCGAGTGACTGAGAGACTTCAGGGGAACTCCTGCTGTGCTCTGCTACAGCAGTATGCTGGTTTCAGTGGTTTTGGGCTAACTGAGGGTGTTAATATTTCAAAACCGATTATATAACTAAGGCTGAACAGCTCAAATAATCCATTAAATGCATGACGACTGTTAAAAAACTGGGGGAGAAAGATTTTGAGAGTCAGTGCGTCCAGGGATTAAGTGTGTACGTATGCACAGAGCTGAGATGAAGCCCCAAGTCCTTAGGCGACCTATCTTAACTAAAAATGAAGTGTGAACACATTAGCTTCTTGTTTTTAAAAAAGAAAGACCTTTGTAAGTAGAGGTATATCCATACCATTATATGTTGAGGTTATCAAAGGTTTAAAAAAAACAACAAAAAAAAAAAACGTTTGCATTAAACCTGCAGTACGCAGAATACTTTGACATCATTTGGCAAAAAATCCATAATAAATCCAAAAAACGAGACTTCTGCACCTCCTCATGGCTCTGTTTTCATGCTTTAAAAAACCTAGTCTGTGACGGGAGACTTTGGCCAATCACAGGTCATTTCAGAGGGAGAGCGTTCCTATTGGCTGTCAGTCATACGCAAACTCTGATCAAACAGTCAAACTGGGCAGCACTGATCAAATATGAATCAATCTGTTACTGTAACGCCTATTTCTCTCCTCAGATGTTTTCAGAAACATTTTGTAGTTACTGTTTAGCTGGAAAATGAGAAAGCTTGCTCCGGCTGGAAGGCGGTGCTTGATATTTCCTCAGCTGATCTCAACATGGCTGCCGGGGCACAAACTTCCTCATTTTACAGCTACTACAATATGTTTCTGAACAAAATAGAGGTGAGAATTTGATATGTTAATATTTGATTAACGCTGCCAAGTTTGACCTTTTTATCAGAGTTTGTGAGTGATTGACAGCTGCTCAGAGACGGCAAGGCTCCAGCTCAGCTCTGATTGGTTGTTTTCCTCTGGTCTGTGAAATCTTGCAGATGCCATTAGGAGTACCGGAGGACACAGAGGAACATGATGTTTTTACTGACATTGGATTTATGGTCTCAGTTTAAGTTACAAGCCCAAAAGAAAAAAAAAATATATGAAAATGAAATCAAATGTTCAACGTCTGTAAGTTTAGTTAACATGTAACAAAGTTCCAAATAAAATGTGTGCAATACAAAAATAAATTCATACATATACATGAACTGATCAAGTGGCAGACTCGCTTGTTTTGGGCTTTTTTTTTGTTTTTTTAGGAGGAGAGTTGCTTGTTTTGAGCTTATTTCTATCGACATGATTGCTTGTTTCTCTTGCAACCTCTGGTAACACTGCTAGCACCACTGCTTCAGGAAAAAATGTCTGTTAAAAAGATTTATTTCCCCAATGAGGGATAAATAAAGTACTACTTCTTCTTAACTGAATGTTGCTGCTCTACCAACTCCTTTTCTCAGTAGTAAAATAAATCCCACACCCATAATATTTTAGAGCAGCTATGAATCATAAAGGAATATAGGAAGCAGGAAACTCAAAATAGCTGTAAAAATATCAGTAACACCTTTGTCATATTTGTACAGTAAATTGAACACCTTTGTTACCAGCAGCAACAGGCATTGTTTTCACCTTGTGAGTCTATGTGTGAGGCAGCCAGGTGTTTATATTTCTGTCTGTCGGTGGACAGATTTTGGCACCATAAAAACGTCCCAACCGTGCAAGATGCATTCACAAAACTTGAGTTGTGAGTAGCAGTTGAGGTCAAAATGTAGCGTTGTCTCTGCAAAGAGGGAAAGAGGCCACTGGCAACTCCACCATTCGCCTCCACTTTACGCCCCTTAAACTTTGCAGGTGTGTAATTGAGATCAAAATGAAGACAGAGTTCGAAGATGGGTGTGGTCTGAGAGAGGGCCGAGGTAGGAGGGGGTAGGAGTTGAGGAAGGGACCACTGGTCCCTCCACTTTATGCCCTTGGTCTGATTTGGTGTCATGACTGTTGTGATCCAATCACAAGATGGTCTCTAGTTTTTCTATTCTTTCTTTTTGTATTGGTCAGATAAGCACTAGATCAGTGGTGACTGCTGTTTTAAAATGTTACACAATAATAATGCGTAAAGGCAAAGTCATTTTAACACCACAACCTCCTTTAACACATAAACACAATATCCGATTTTTAGGTTGTAGTGGGCTGAGTTTTAAAGCTAGACGGAAGATATTGGTACCATGTGAAACTGGCAAGTAAAGGAATTGGTACCAACCATGTCATACTAGCTTGTCACAAAGGAGGCTAAATAATTTTAGTTCAATTTCAGAGGGGTCCCTTGACCTCTGACCTCCAGATATGGGAATGAAAACGGGTTCTATGGGTACCCATGAATATGCATGTCACACCAAACACATAAATTAGGGCTGTCAAAGTTAACGTGAAAATAATGCGTCAACGTAAATTCATTTTAATGCCATAATAATGTGTCAACACAAATTTGTTTTAACACCACTGACTTTTTTTTTAAAGCATTAACACAGTTGATATTTCAGAGGTTGTCGTTGGCTCAGTTTTAAAACTAGAGTGAAAATACTGTTATCACATGAAACTATAAAACCAAAGGAATTCATCAGCACGAACCATGTCATACTAGCTTGTCGTGAAGGAGGCTAAATGACGCTCCACACATAAAATTTGTGGGGAAAAAAATTTCCTGCCCATTTTCAAAGGGGTCTCTTGACCTCTGACCTCCAGATATGTGAATGTAAATGGGTTCTCTGGGTACCCACCAGTCTCCCCTTTACAGACATGCCCACTTTATGATAATCACATGCAGTTTGCGGCAAGTCATAGTCAAGTCAGTACACTGACACACTGACAGCTGTTGTTGCCTGTTGGGCTGCAGTTTGCCATTTTATGATTTGAGCATATTTTTTATGCTAAATGCAGTAACTGTGAGGGTTTCTGGACAATATCTGCCATTGTTTTGTGTTGTTAACTAATTTACAATAATAAATAAATAAGATATTGCTTTATTAGCCCCCAGTGGGGAAATTTACATGAATAGTAAATATATATATAAATATATAAATATATAATATATATAAAAAAAAACATTTGCATAAAGTAGCATATTTACCCACTCCTATGTTGATAAGAGTATTAAATACTTGACAAATTTCCCTCCCTGATAAAAACTGTGCAATTAATTGCAATTAAATATTTTAATGGATTCACCACCCTAATAATCATCAATACTGACAAATGTGGTTGCAGCTAGGCTTTGGCGGTATTACTGTATACCAGTATACCAGCTTTGTATGATGCTGTTGATGTAGTGTATTGTAGTACTGTATACTCTGCTGAAATGTCAGGAAGGTAAAACTGCCCAAGCCTAGCTGCAGCAGTGATATATGAATTTGATTAGATTACCAAAACATTTACTTCCTGTTAAAGGAAGTCAGTCCACTGTTGCACTGTGGCCTGCTGTAACAGTCTAGTTCACTTGCACTGATGCAATTTCACTTCAGTGCCTGGTTACTGATAATAGCAGTGAGTCAGCAGAGGGTTGCTCATTGTTTCACCAGCCTCTTGCTCAGCTGTTGTACGGGTTTCCTTGTATTGTTTGCTTCACTTCTCGTTGGTAATTGTACTGTCTATTGTGGTCGCGCAACTTGTCAGACAAGCAGAAAATTCTTGCTTTCAGACATAAAAATGAATTTAGATTAACAGCCAGGTAAACATCTGAGGTATGAGTACAGAGTAACGCGCTCTGGTGCCTAAACTAGCGTGAACCCATCAGTCCATGTGAGCTTGTGAGTGAGTAGATGTGAGAATAACCTGTTTGAGCGTGTAGTGCTGGGCCATGAGAGCCTGGACCATTTCAGGCAGCGCTATGGGGATGCTGGTCAGTCGGTCGGAGAAGGCTATCAGCAGTTGTTGGGACCTCTGGACCCACTCCTGTCTTCCAGTGTAGTGGGACAGACGCAGGAGATTGGACGCCGACACTGAGTTAGCACTGGGCTCAGCTCCGTCCTGATCTGAGAGACACAAATAAAGAAATACACAACATTTTTATAAAAGGTTTCAACAATTATAAGTCAGGTCTCCATGTAAAAGTATCGCAAATTTTAACCAAATTTCAAGGAAATTAGCAAAAGAACTTGTTTTCATCTGCTGCCCTTATGCGACTGTTGGTTCATTGCAATAAGCAGTAGGTGGAGCCAGTTCTCAATTTGGATATCCATTATACCACTGCAGAAAAAGAGGGCACAACAAGATGTTGCCAGTAAAAGAGCGACAGTCAAACCTCAGTCGGTGAGACACGATGTAGAAAACGTGATTCAAGATTTTTTTTTTCAAATTTTTCCACCAGTGAGCGACCCCTGGGTCTGAAAAGTGACGCCAATGCTGAAGGGGCGACTCCTCTGGTTGCACAAAAAGATCAGATTATATAGAAGTCTATGGGAAAATGAGCCTACTTCTCACTTGATTTATTACCTCAGTAAACACTTTAAATTAAACAAATTAAATTTATGGTCTCAATCGCTAGTTTCAAGTCTTCTTTAATACAGCATGAAGTTCATTTATTAAATTATGGTCCCATTTAGAGTCAAATCGACCATAAAGCAGGGGATGCTTTAGGACGTGGCTATCTTGTGATTGACAGGTCGTTACCACGGCGTTGTCCAGTCTGGGAGTTGTCTGTTTTTTTAGGTTGCCTAAATATGTCTCATTCAGCGTTCGGTCGCAAAAAAACAAGATGGGGACGACCAAAATGCCAAACTCAAGATTTCAAAATGGCAGTCTACAAATCAATGGGTGACAACGTCCACTTTTTATATATAGTATAGACATTTCATAAAGCAACTTAGTCTACACTACACAGTGTATTAATCATTTGATCAATAATAATCAAACAAAGAGATGGCACATAGTCAAAAAGAAGAAGTAAGTGATAAATAGGATGGGTGCACAACAGATATGAAGTCTGCCTCTGATCCAAAACATCAGAATTACTGTTATAAGTTGTCAAAGTAACAGGACAAGATGGCAAAATATTCAGTTCATCTCTACAGCTTCCTGTGACTTCCCCCAGTGCACAACCATCCCAGAGCCTCAATGTGTGGTGTGATGTGATGGGACTAACAGATGACCTCATGACTTAGCCCCGTTAAGTGATTGGTCCTTATCTCTTATCAGTGTCCAATGAGAGCCTGGAGGTGATCTTCTCATAACCCACGACCTTGCTGCATGTCTGCTTCTCAGCAGTACCATGATGCCAGTGTCGATGAATGTGTGGGCGTGTGTGTGTGTGTGTGTGTGTGTGTGTGTGTGTGTGTGTGTGTGTGTGAAGAGAGAGGGGGACTTTTAAGTTGGTAGCTGACACAAGCTGCTTTTAAAAACTGCAATTTTAGGTCAAACTCTAAAAATAGCGACGATAACCCTCTAAACACATTAAACTCTACTGTACAGTCACTGCATATAAAATATTTCTTATGACAAGCATGAATTTACAATCGCATATAGATGCACGTGAAATGAACCCCTACGCATGACTGAACTGCAGAAATAATTTGATTTTATCCTGCAGTATGTTTCAGCTCTTCCTCAGCCCCAGGGCAAGGAAGCTTCAACATATACACACAAACACACTATATACCACACAAACACACTATATACCACACAAACACACTACACACACACACACACACACACACACACACACACACACACACACACACACACACACACACACACACACACACACACACACACATCAGAGCACTGCTTTCCATATTTCACATTACTCTTTTCTTTAAGAGCCTTTTCCACTGGGAAACCTCCAGGTCTGAAAAGTGAAGCCAATGCTGAAGGAGCTTAAACCTGCATTTTTTTTTTCTAACAGCCAGCAGGGGGCGACTCCTCTGGTTGCAAAAAGAAGTCTGATTGTATAGAAGTCTATGAGAAAATGAGCCTACGTCTCACTTGATTTATTACCACAGGAAACATTGTAAACATGAGTTTATGGTCTCAATCACTAGTTTCAAGTCTTCGTCAATACAGCGTGAAGTTCATTTAATAAATTATGACCCCATTTAGGTCCCAACCCCCACTTGGGGTCACAAGGACTTCTTGATTTTAAGATACGTGCCAAAGTCAAATCCCATGGACCAAATTAGGCCCGGCACCTCATTTTATGTGGCCGGCGAGGGCTTGCAAAGAATATATTATGCTTATCATACAATTCAATGCAGCTCTGCAGAAGTACAGTCTCTTTAAACTACATGTCCCTCAATGCATCTCCATTTTGTTACTTGCAAACTGAGGTGTCTCAATATCTCAATTTTCCAGCAGCGGCGCTTTAGCTGAGTGACTGGGTTGTAAAGAAAATATGAATACTACCAAAATGTCCAAGAAAAGAAAAGTTGATGCAGAGGGAAGGAAATTTAATGAGAGATGGAAAGTGAATAAATGTTTGTGTTAATGGAGACAAACCGGTCTGTCTTCTTTGCTACGAGGCGGTAAAACACTGTCACACCACTGTCATCTACCACATGATCTCAGCAGATTAACTGAAGGAACACAAACAGTTTATACGCCACAGACTGAACGTTAGATCAGAGCACATTGATTTGTTGTACAGCAGTTCTGCCCCTCTCAACTCCGACCACAAAGTTAAAGTTAATGTAATAAATTGTGTTGGATAATATTTGTGTGACGGTAAAAAAAGGACTTTATTATTCACTTGAGAATTGTTATGATCTTTGATGGATGAGTAATTTCTTAATATCACAAATTCGTGGGATTTATGTCATAATAACACAAAGAAATGTGAGTGTGTGTGTCCATATACAGTATTTTTGTGTCTGCGTGCATGCATATATATTGATGCACAAGCATGTAACTGAACTAATTTTTTAAATAAATTGTACAATATTTCTGCTTGCAATTATTTTTCCTAGACTTCTGCTTTCAGAGATAGTTATTAAATAAATTATTATTACAACTAACAATAATCAAATGCAGTGGCAATTTTGTAATATGATCAAGAGTAGATATATTTATATAGTCTTACAATTACAACCGGCCCTTTGAGGGCAACCATAACGCTGCTGTGGCCCAGGATGAAACTGAGTTGGACACACAGTTTTAATGTACAGTTGGCCTATATCTCAGCATTTCTTTCATTTCTGTGACAAAAACTAAATGAAATTGTTATACTAAAAGTTTGGATTATCATTTGAAATATAAACTTAAAACAGATCTCACAGGATAAGGACACAGTGACGACCGGAACACAAGCTAGTGTATATTTACAGAGCCTTAACACAACAGCCTCAATCCTGCATTAGAAAAGTATGCAGCTAAAACAACCTGATAGAACAATGGCAAAGCATCAGGGAGAAGAAAACATTGTATGTGTGAAAAAAGAATCCTATCAAGTACCAACGATTGCTAAAAATCAAATACATGAAACAGAAAAATGTATTAAAAGTCCCTAACAATAACATGAAAACTCATATCTGATTCAAAATTCATCCAAATTGCTTGTTTTACAGTTATTTGGGTTAATAGTATGGTTTATAAGTTGGTCTGTTATGCATTAAATATAATATGAAAAATTCATAAAATGTCCCTTTGTCAGGGATTGGTAGTTTACTCAGTGATAATAAAGGGGTTCCCTAATGAAAAAGGTTGGGAAACACTGCTTTAAGGTGTGGCTACCTTGTGATTGACAGGTTGCTACAGCGACGATTTCCGGTCTGGGAGCTGTCTGTGTTTTTGTCTTACAACTTTAACCCTTTCTGTGTGTTTTCAGTTCATAAAAGTTGATTGTAGCGCAAAAAAAATGTCTCCGCATTTCATTTTCAGCAAAAAAACAAGACGGCTACAGCCAAGAGAGAGTGAGTGACGGCCGAACTCAAGGCTTCAGAACGGCAGTCCACAAACTAATGTGTGACATCATGGTGATGACGTCCACTTCTTAGATACTGTCGATGGTCTTATACCATAATTTTACTCTAAATGTGCTTTTTATATGTACACACACACAACTAAAGACTCATGAAAGTCACATAAAACACTGACAGAACAGCCCAGAAACCCACTGCAATAAAACCGTTTGGAAAGTATATTTTGTCCACAAGAGACCAAAAAGATTTAACAAACAGCTTATTTTTTTTCAAATAAAAGTCCAATATGTTGCCAAACAGATACTGTATATCATTTTAACCTCACACCTAAAAACCAAATACACACAGGGGAGAGTGGCGGTAAAAAGCAGTGTGGCGGGGTAATCCGTCTTACAGTGACAGGCTACGCTGCTGGGACAGGCGTCCACACTGCAGCGGCTGTAGCGTCACTAATGGGCTTCAACCCTACACAGCGCCGCCACCTTAATGGCACAGTCAATCCTCTCAGATGAGAAACCTCTCACACGTCAGCTCCGATAAACACACAGACGCAGGTGTGATGGCGCGTGGGGACGGACGGACGGACACACACACTCAACCATCATCTCCAATCTGTCAACAGTTCTTAACAAGAATAACTATTAGCTTTTCCCTGTTCCCCCATCTGTGGTGTGTTGCTCCTGTCTGAATTATCTACACCAAGCTATCTGTCATAGGCACACGAGTTCGAGTGTGTCTTTCCTTTTTAAGTGAAAAAAAAAATAGAGCTGCTGTGCCATCTGGAACATTAAAACTGACAATATTACAGATATAACTCTTTTTTTTCTAAGGCACAGCTTAAATGTTAGTAGTCTTAGATGGGGTTCATGAAGTACATGTATTATTACTTTTATTATATGGACTTACGCATGTTAGAGGACAAGTGGTTGCGACTGATTTTACTTCCTTTGCCTAGAGCCAGAAACGGTTTCATAATGAACCAATTTTACAAGGGCTGTCAAACGAATATTTAATTGTGATTAATCGCATGATTATCCAGTTAATCCCAATTAATCGCAAACTGATGGCACAGTTTTATCTCCTCAAAATGTACATTAAAGGGAGATTTGTCATTAATACTCACACTATGCTACTTCACTAGACAAACATGTTTGCTTTATGCAAATGAATGCATATATTTATGAATGGAAATCAATTAAGAACACAAAACAATGACAAATACTGTGCAGAAACCCTCACAGGTACTGACTTTAGCATAGAAAATACGCTCAAATCATAACATGGTAAACTGCAGCCCAACAGGCAACAACAGCTGTCAGTGTGTCAGTGTGCTGACTTGACTATGACTTGCCCCAAACCGCATGTGATTATCATAAAGTCTGTAAAGGGGAGACTGGTGGGTACCCAGAGAACCCATTTTCAGGTCAAAAGATCCCTTTCAAAATGGCTATGCCAGTTCTTCCTTGCCAAAATTTAGAGCATTAATTACCTTCTTTTGTGACAAGCTAGTACGATATGGTTGGTACCAATGGATTCCTAGTTCTTCCACTTTCATATGAAGCCAGTATCTTCAGCGAAGCTTTACCACAGGATCTGTCAGTTCAATGTAAGCAGCTGTGCAATGCATTCTGGTAGCACAGTGTTGCATTTTGAGAGATGGACCATCACATTGGCTGCTCAACGTTTGCATAAAGTTGAGGTGTAGGCTAGTTTATGCAGATGAGGGGCATCCTGCCTCTGGAAACTTTTAAACTGTTGTTGATCTAAAACGAAGAGAGAAATGCATTTCGGTCAACTATTTTCTGTAACATACAAGAAAAAAGTTTCCAAAGCAGGTCGCCATGTTGGTTCTACTTCCACGAGGGAAAGCATTCACCCAATCAGGTGCCAACCCCTCGTTTACAAAAACGTCCCTGTTGACACGTATCATTAGTACTCTCTGGATGGTGACAGACATGACCCGGTACAACTGTCAACCTGGGCGGACTGACAAGGGGTATGGAAACATGGACCCTGTCTACTTTGTGGGTGTTATTTTTTTGCTGAGTCATCATTCACATCGATATTTCAATTTATTTATGATGAAGTGTTTACAAGAGGGCAAAATCTTCTTCATAGATCTAGCCTTTAAGTTTAAAATTTACATTTTCTCCCCTAGAGGGTCTGAGGTCCACCCACTACACTCTCACAAAAACCTGTGGTAAACACTGTAATGTACTATAATAAAGACATTACGCTGAGCAGAGGTGGCAAGAGAATAAGAATAAAAACACACGTGGGAGCAGCAAAATCGACAGTTGCTGTCAGACAGAGTAGCTGGAGAAGGAAAACAAAAAGAAAGTAGATCCAGACTGGAAACTTTGGTCTGACAGATCAAACCTTAAGCGTCTGCATGTCCACAAGGTGTCAGCTGCTCTGAACTGCCAGCAGCCGTCAGTGTGAAGAGTGGACTG
The DNA here is from genome assembly GCA_947000775.1 of Pterois miles. Classification (NCBI taxonomy): domain Eukaryota; kingdom Metazoa; phylum Chordata; class Actinopteri; order Perciformes; family Scorpaenidae; genus Pterois; species Pterois miles. Next base: position 831,015 of record CAMQGK010000525.1, on the reverse strand, counting down.
GCAGCTGAAGAAGGGCTGCCCTGGACTGCCCTGGACGTCAAGGTCGGACCCGTTTATCTGTTTATATTTATATCCGTCATCAGCATTTGGTGCCTCTGAAACAAATATTCTACATTCATCTGTCCACTTTTTAATGTCACACTGTCATGTCTGCAATTTAACTTTAAAAAAATAATAATTACATTTTATGCAGGGCCGGCTCTAGCCCTTTTGGTGCCCGAGGTGATTCAGATTTAGAGCCCACTGGTTGGGTCTGCACTGACAGTGTTTCTGCTGCTGCTGCCAGCCCTTTCTTTCTACATACAGTTTGTCTTTCATAATGGCCATTTCATTTCATTATAAATGTCATTTCTATTTATATTAGACAGAAAAAGGTTCAGAAGCATGTGCTTATTTCTAAATAATAGTAATAATGCGCCATTAAAACCCTGCAACACTGTCCTGCACATATTTCAGAATAAAAAGCCTCGTGCTGATAAATGAAGGAATTTTGTAAACAGAAAAAAACACCTGAGGCTTTTATTTTGAAACAAAAGCAGGATGTGCTGATTTAAAAATAAAGCTTTATTTTTTTCATGTCATAGTCTACAGCTATCTAGACATTGAAACTGCTGTAATGTTGCTGTCAATACGCTGTCAAAAGATCATTTTCGCTGTGAACTGTGCGCGGCTGGCGGTACAAATAGGCGAGACCTGGAATCTCCAGAAGACACGCAGCTGACATGCAGTTACCGTCGCCCTGTAAACCGCAACACACATCAGACATCACAATGGTTTTAAGACAAAAATTAAGATTTCTATTTTTATAAATAACTGTATTTGTTATAATACAAATAAACAATTAATCCCCGATATTGTTGCCTTAAGTGTTTGGTATGTTTCACTACAATTTATACTTTTATTAACAAATCAGTGAGTCCAGGCAGATGTAGAAGTGTGAGAAAGAGGGCTGAATAGTATTTTTCTGTCTTTCTTTACTTATTTGTTCATTTGTTACCTCTATGCAGAATGAGGGCAGCGCCTCTCAGAAGGTGGCGCTAGTCTTATGTAAATGAGGTACCTTATCCGTGAGCTCAAAGCCAATGTTTGAGGGCACCAAAGGACAAAACGAAGGAAAACACATTAAGTAAAAGGTCCAGGATGAAGTTAAATAATATGACAAGAGGCAGAGGCAGGAAGTGGATTTCAGATTCCCATTGCAGACCGTGCGTGCTGTTTCAATCTGTCAAAGGCAGATGGACTAGGAGTCACAATGGAGACAGATTTGACAGGTCTGGTGATCAGAGCCTCAGTCTCTGAGTGCTCTCATGATGGAGAAGTTCAACTTGAGTGAGAAACGGTTGTGCTTCACTGGAGGTACATAGGGGAGGTCAATACTCCTCTGCTCTCGTCTTTTTATCCTCTACCTGTTCACCTATCCATCCATACATTCATCCTTGCTTACCTCCTCTCCTGTGGTTCAGCGATGGAGGGAAGCCTCCATCTTGTTAAGATCTCGCTCAATCGATAACCATTAACATTTAAAATGAAAGACATGCTTGTTTTTTCCCCTTCAAATCACTGCGACCAGACTGTAGCAATGTGTTGGTATTAACAAACTGCCTGCAGACCTCAACCTCTGCATTCACTCATCTGTCTGAACTATCCATCCTTGTCCGAGCCACAGAGGTGTGTAGTAGTACCGGTAATCCTTCACCTGTCCATCAATCCTTCCCCGAATCTCTCGACCTATGAGAGCTACAGCCAGCAACGGTAGCATCAATACCTTTTTGATTTCCTACAGCTGGACGGTAACGTAGGTCTGTCGGTCCACCACTACGGTCCTAATTGAATTGAGTGTGAGGACATTTTGTATAGATACTCATGGACTCCAGAGGATGAAGCCTACTGACTTTGTTGAGCCCTTGTCACCATCAAGTCAAAATTTGAATTTTCCAATGCTTTGGTTTATGACTGAATCCCTGCATAACTAATGACATTCCCATCAGCTGTACTTTGTGTTGATTAGTAAATGTCAGTACGCTCACATGCTAAAGTGACATGGCGTCAAACATTATACCTCCTAAACATCTGCATTTCAGCATTGTTATTGGAAGCACGTTAGCATGGTGCCTTCAGCATTCAGCTCAAGTACAGCTTCACAGTTACTAGCGTGGCTGAAGACATTCTGTCTTGTATGTATGATTATGTTGATGATTGTGACGTGTGATCATTGACTGTATATAAGAAATACACCCATTTGTTTGTGGACTGCCGTCTTGATTTTAGCCGTCGCCGTCTCTATTTTTGTTACCAGAAGTGACAGGAGAGGATGGAGCTAAGTACAACCGAACGCTGAATAAGACATTTTTAGGCAACCGAAATATTAATTTTGCTGAAAACACACTATGACGAAAACACAGACAGCTCCAAGACCGGACAACACTGTGGTAGCAACCTGTCAATCACAAGGTAGCCACACCCTAAACCATACTCTATGGTCTATTTGACTCTAAATGGGACCATAATTTACTAAATGAACATCATGCTGTGTTGAAGACACGAAACTAGCGATAGGAATGTCATAAAGAGGAAATTTTCCCATTTGCTAATAAACTTGTGGCAACAGAGGTGTTACCGATTACACTGGACACTTTACAAGAATGGATGCATATGCAGAGCGCTTGCTTTGATCGTCTGTCTGGCCTCTCCGGTCGAGCTTTTAGCTGTAGCTTGCAGGTTTCCACCTGGCGCCGTGCACACCGGCTATGACCGCCCCCTCCTCTGCACGGCAATTGTTTCATTAAGATTAAGGATCTCTTGTAGCATTGGGTTTAAATCTGAAACACTGTCAAATAGGCACTTTTGCTTTTCACTTTGACACCAAATCCTCCACTATCTTCTTGTCGGTCAACTCTATCACGTTCTGTGTGTATGACATGCGACTCCTGCTACTCGTATGGAGCTTTCATTTTCCGTTTTGTAGCGTCCGTCGTCCGACTACGTATTGATAACATGGCACCGATACATGTTAATGAACTAAAAGGGTTTTATTTTATTTTATTATAAAAAAAAAATGCAAAAACGACAGTGGCCAAGTAATGTAATTGGTGTGTGCCAGACAACTGTATAACACCTCTAACACATAAACTTATGTTTACAATGTTTATTGAGGTAATAAATCCAGTGAGATGTAGGCTCATTTTCTCATATACTTCTATAGAGCCAGACTTGTGTTGACCTGTTGTCTGTCATGTGTGAAAGGGCAACTCTGGATAATGTCTTATTCAACAGACATTGTCCAGAGTTCATATACGGAAACGGCTTTTGTCTGGCACACAAGGGGCTGGCTATTCGAGATCTACACTGTTGCTATCAATGCTATATCAACGCATCACTCACTCACCCTCTTTGAGTTGCAGCAGTATGGTGGTGTCGCTGGGACTGCTGCAGAAGTAGCCTCCGCCCTGGTCGTCCCAGAACAGCGCGTCCTGCTTGAGCTGCAGCTCCTCGGCCCATTGCAACCACTCCGTCTGCTGCGTGGCCTCGAAGAGGTCCAGCAGGCCGCAGATGACGAAGGCGTAGTCATCCAGGAAGCCAGAGATAGGCGAAGATCTGGGGAACACAGCATGGGGGCGGACAGAAATGAAAATCAGTGCGAGACGAGCGAGAATGAGGACAGTTTTCATTAAAAATGTATTGATGGATCAGTGCGAGACGAGTTGAGATAGGTTGGTGAACTAGTTCAGATTCTTGTTTTTCCTCTATCTTTATCTTTTATATACCACATGCTTGTTTACAATGCCTGAAGAAGATGAAGCTATGGTTTCTATCAAGACAATAGAGAACCCCTGAGAGCTGGGTTGAGAGAAAATAAAAAGCCTGAAGGAGTTATCTGTGACAGTATGTCATGATACACACAGCAGGCTGAGTATAATAATCTCTCCCTGCAGTATTTTTCTCTAAGTGAAATTACTCATCTGCTTTCTCTGTGCTCCTCATACTGCAGAAGGCATAGAGACGTATATACATGCACACACAACCGTGTACGCAGCCTTTGATCAAGCGAAGCAGCGCAGTAATTAGGTAAATGTGGTTCCAGTTAAACCATCCCACCCCCCTCGTCTCTCCGTCTGCACACCTTTTAAACGTCATCTGCTCTAGTCTGCCCGTGTTGGAGGTTTTTTCGGCCGATTCAGATGTTAAATGAGCAGCGGCACCCGTCAGTGAGAGAAATCACTTTGATTGGCTGTTCAGTGTAAACATTTACAGTGCAAGAGAAGAGAAACAGCACTGAGGAAAGCAAGCCAACGAGTAAAGAAAAACACAGAAGGCTCATCTCATTTTTCATCTTCATCTCATCTGATCAGACCAATACATGGATATTTTCACAGCGACATCTGGCGTGAAAAACGCATAACAACAACGGCTTGCCTACGCACCATCCTCGGTCTTCCAGTTTCGAGTTTCCAGTTTTGAATGCTGTATACAGACTACCGCCGCCTGCTGGTGTGGAGAGTTATTTGATCTCAAGCAGGCGCAGAACGTACGTGGTGGGCAGCCGTCGGCTGTCGTCTTGGCGGTGTGTTCAGATTTAACTTTGTGGCCAAGACGAAGGTGACGTGAGGAAAACACTGACAAAATCAAATATCGCAACATTACGTTTTGTGATACTGTATCGACTTGTAATTTAACAGTTTACATGCACAGATTAGCTCAGTCCATACTTTATTTCATTTGGACAAAGATGCAGCCTCCCAATGCATGTGCCCTGTTAAAGCAGAGCTATGACGTATGATTTATGATCAATAAAAATGCAGATCCCTCTGTTCTGATTGCACAAAAAAGTTAACTTTATGCATATTTTAGTGTGTACTATACTATTACTGTTTTCCTAAAATTACTAAAAAATATCGTAATATATCTCCTTATTTACAGCATCGCAATATATTGAATTGTAACCCCTGTACATGTCGCTATATCGCTAGATTATTGCCAATACACAGCCCTACGCAACAGGTGACCTTCATCGCTGTTAGTTCTTTGACATCAGCTTAATGTGTCTGGGCCTTAACATTTTATATCCCACAATGTCTTGTCATATAAACTGTTTTCAACAGCCCTATATCAGCCTGTCTGAATTTCACAACCTGCTGTCTGCCATTTGTTTTTAATGTGAGTTATTGTTCAGTACTTCTATACCCCAACAACAAGCCCCTTTAGCCTCCACCCTCCGATTCCCACAATGGCACCCCGCCCGCATGAGTGCAAGCAGACGGACGACGACAGGAAGCCAGATAGCGCTGCGTCAGGGGAGGCTGGTGGCTGCTGGTCAAGAGGCTGAAAACAGGAGGAGGTTTTGGAGGAGATGAAGTGCATGAGGGGCTTTGAGAGGTCGCGAGGAGGTGAAGAGTCATATCTGGGCCTATCTTTCCCAGACGGATGGAAGTTGACTCATGAGATGAAAGGAGACAGCAGGCGCTCTGGACAGGATAGGGGCAGCTGAATGGAAATACAACGGACGAAGGGCGAAGGACGAATGTATTTGGAATTTGAAATCATGACAAATAGAAGAGTACAGAGCAATGCTAAAGGCTCTGTGACTGACGAGTCAGGGGATCACAAGCTCTACTGACAGATCAATAGAGGAGCTTAGGGAAGCAGCTGTGAGGAGCTCTTTGTCAGAGGTGGGAAAGTTAACTACAACTGTGTAGAGTCCTCCAAGGATGACGGATTTTTCAAGTCAACCAGTTATCATCGCCCCAGGTTTCCTTGACAAAAAGCCAATGAGATTTCTCCATTGGGTTTTGGATTACTGCAGAAAATAAGCTCTGTGGCGAACACATGTTCATACTTACACATTTTGTTCAGCAAGATAATCTCCACAAATGAACGTCATTTTTATGATTTTTAAAGTAGTAAAAGAAGTAAAAAAAAACAATGGCAGCCTGTAAACAAACCACTCAAAACACAAGTCTGTAAAGGCAGACGAGTCGCTGTGATCATGTTTAATAGTCTCGGGGGCGGCAGTAGCTCAGTCTGTAGGGAGTTGGCTTGGGAACCGGAGGGTCACCGGTTCAAGTCCCGACATGGACCAAAAACTGAGTGTGAACTGGTAGCTGGAGAGGTGCCAGTTTACCTCTTGGGCACTGCCGAGGTGCCCATGAGCAAGGCACCAAACCCCCAACTGCTCGGGGCGCTTGTCTGGAGCAGCCCCCTCACTCTGACGTCTCTCCATTACTGCATGTGTGTGTGTGTGTTTGTGTGCATGTACCATGTATAAGTTAAACAGAGTGTAAATTGAATTTCCCCACTGTGGGACTAATAAAGGTTGATCTTCTTCTTCTTCTTCTTTTAGGCACTTGATAGCAACCACCTTTTTAAAGACACAAAGGCTTCAAATTTCACGAGTGAGTTATTTACTGTTTTGATATCATAGCACAAAACGTTAAAATCTCTTCAGCTTGTGTTACACAGACCTTATTTCAGGCATCTGACTAAAAACCCATCGGCTCTCAGACGAGGGAACCAGAAGTGCTAAAATGCTACCTCACTTCCAGGTTTTAGGACTCCTGTAGCACTCTGTTAGCTAAACCAACCCTCTGGTTTTCGTCATTGAAGTCTCATCTCTTGCAAAAGTGAAACATCCTGCTTGACTTCCAATAATGCATACATGCGACCTTTGTGGTGCTTGTGCAAGCAGACTTCTGACAGTTGCGTCTTCATGCCTTGTTCTGATGTACAAACCCATAATGGGCCTATTACTGCCCCCTTGTGGCTACAAGGTGCTACAACGAGTCCATTCCAGACTAGAATAGAGGTGTCAAACTCATTTTAGTTCAGCGGCCACATACAGTCCAGTTTGATGTCCAGTAGGACAGTAAAACCACTGCATAGTAACCTATAAATAACAACACCTCCAAATGTTAGTGTAAAGAAGTACAAGTACATTCTGAAAATGATCACAAGTAATGAAAAACCCAGCACAAAATACAAAAAGAAGTGCATTTAACTACGAACTTGGAATTCATTATTCACTTAAAAAGTCAAAAATTCAACTTATCTCATAACTTTGGCTTACTATGTCAAAATTTGGACATAAAAAGTCAAATGTGATAAAACTATCTCAGAATTGAGCCCTGGAAAATTAAAATCTCAGTTTTCATATCAAATACACATAACTTTGAGTCACATCTTTTACGTTTGACTCTCTGAGTTTAAGTCAAAAGTCTAACTTAATTCTCTCAATTGTGACTTTCTATAAATACCTAACTAACTAATAATAAATCTGACAGTATCTCATGATTTTGGCTTACTATGTCAAAATTCTGACTTCATTTTAACTTAAATTTGGACATAATTCATGTTGAAAGTCACAAAGTGTGAAAGTATTTCAGAATTGAGCTTTAAAAAAATAAATCTTACACTTTTCTGCAATTTTTACACTTTGATAAGTCATCCAGTGGGCCGGATTGGACCATTTGGTGGGCTGCTTCTGGCCCTCAGGCCGTATGTTTGACACCCTTGCTCCAGGACAAGTTGGGACAAGCTAAAGTGAAAGTTGTACATTATTAGAAGTATTTTACAAACTATAATTAACGCCAAACAGTTGTATGCCTTCGCCAACCAGTAAAGCTGCAGGTAACATCCACGTCTAAAATGTCAGCAATTCATCATTTCATCCTATCAGACATTCGTGTGAAATTGTCATAATTAGCATATTAATCCTTGAGTTATGGCCTAAAACGGGTTTCCTAAGGTCACAGTGACCTTACCACCAAAATCTGATCATCCTTGAGTCAAAGTGGACGTTTGTGTCAAATTTGATGCGGACAGATTTAGAGATTCAGAGAAATTACATATAAAATAACACTTATGATTGGTATCTGTGCTTCCTCCTTTCCCACACTAACACACTCAATAAACTCATCACTCTTTTTTTTTGGAGACCACCCCCTTCTCTCGCACTACAACATGTCATCTAACATAGGTGACTCCGACCACAGCGATGACAACCTGAGAGAAAACCTCAAGAGGGCCTCGCTGACACACAAAAGCAAAAATGTAAAAGCCTCTCAGAAATACTCCACGGCCTTTTCAATCACACCCTCGACAGTGCGTGTTAAACGAGTCATTTCCCCGAGAGCAGAGATTAAAACGCCTTGTCAGTCTCCCGTATCACACCGCAGCACTCAGAGACAGTTTTACAGTAATAGCTTGGTAATGATCCTCTCATACACTAGCTACTAAACCTATTGGGGCGACGTGGGTCACGTAAACACATTGACTCCCATCAGCGTTACAGCAGCCGTGACCTTTACGTTAGAGAATAATTTAATATGTTTGCTCGTGCTACAGAATGTGCTGAACTATCACACTGTGCCATTATTACATACGGTATGAAATAATGTAGAATAATGACATAAATAATAATGGGAGAGGGAGCGGCAACAGAGACGGGGAAACTGAGAGAGATTTCCCTGTTTGACTCGTTAATCAGGAAACGTAGCTGCTGTTTTCCTGGAGACCTTTGGCATTCAAATCACATCCCGGTCTTTCTCATTGCTGTCTGTCGGTGACACCTAATGCTTTATCTCCAGCTTTCTGTCTCTTCTCTCAACCCACTCATTACAGGCCTTAAGACGACAGGATACACTCCAAAGGCAGTGTAGTGATTTAGTACTGTGGGTGAAAGTGTAAATGCAAGGCATGCTTGTTAGATCAATGGAATACAGCTTGGATTCAGGTTTGATGGTCGTTTTAGACGCTGTACGGTCTTTTTCTTAAAGGATAAAGGCTTTTACACACTGGGAGCGTTTTTTTACCGTGCAATTAATTCGCAAGTCAATATATTTTTTGTCATGAGTACTTTCACACAGAACACGGCAAAAAAGCGTCACATTTTTTCAAAACTAGGCAGATTTTTCGAGTCAACAGCCAGTCACGCTGCGCGAAACGAGTTGAGATGCTCACAAAACAGTAACATGGAGGCTCTGCAGTCCCGACCAGGATGGCAATCATTATTACGCCTTTCACCCTTGACAAAGGTTATTTGTCTTTATTTCTCTTTGTCGGTCATTGAAAACTTTGTAAAACATGTTGTAGGTGGCTGATTCGCTCTGCTGGCAGAACCGGCGGTTAAAAAAGCAGACGAGTTGATTTATAACTTTTGAAATGAAGCAGCTGCAAATAAACAAAAATAATGAAGTTGTCCCACTTCTTCCATTCTTACTTTTCACAATAAAAGCGCGACACTAGAGATGTTAATAATTAACCGTTTGAATTTTGGCCGATTAACGCAGTTTAACAGTTGGAAGAAATATCAAAAATTGAATAAAAAGTTGAGCAAAACTCAGAGGAGCAGCTTGTCACTTAAAGGAGAATAGCTGGTCCACCTTAACAGCCAACTTTAAGTGTGACTGAGCCGGATGTGCTGCTAGCTTCAGTGCTAACCCCCTCACTTTAAATCAGCTGGTGGCTGGCAAGACACATGAACTTGGCTTGGGTCTTAACCTCTTGACCTTTACAAGCAATGAACTAATCTTGTTGGTTAATGAATGTCGGCTACTGGTCAGAAAAAAATTATTACTACTACTACTTGCATTTTCATGTTGTTTATTCGTAACGTCACCATTGTGTAAAGAATTGAGCAACAAAATAAGAGCATCACTGCGAATCAGACTGGGGCAAAATAATCTCGATTACCTTGTTTTCATAATCATTGGAAGTCAAAATCTTAATTACTGTAATTCAATCAATGGCACAGTCCCAGTGTGCTTTTTAATCAACGGTTTAAAAACATATATTGATGGAAGAATTCATTACACCAAAAGAAACACTGCCGGTATGTTAAAGACAAAAAAATTATATATTGTAATTTCTGATAAAATTGTCAGCATAATATGGTTATTTTGCACTATGGAAGATTATAATCTTTATGCTTCAACTTTGCTTCAATGCAGATCTCCATGCTGACAGATGGACACGTCTCACAGAGCTCTCAGCCACTGGGTGAATGGAGCCACCTTCCACACCCAAATGCTGATCCACCAGACTGGTCTAGAGGACGGGGACGGATCCAGAGCCACCGCTGGTCTGGATCTGGATCTGGACCTCAACCTGCTGAACTACAGGACCTACGTGCACGACCTCAACACACTATGTTCCTAAATTACAGTGTAACATGGAGCTGGATGGGCCAAAGCAGTATTTTTTAGGTATTAAAAGAGATACATACATACTCACACAACCACATAAATATATACTGAAATTACATCTTTTCCTCCATTTAATGTGCTAAATTTTCTAAATATGTCATTATCATAATGTACTACTTAAACTATTGTTTTCCATATGTCCTTCCTCAAAACCTTTTTTAATCTGTTATTTTTTTTAAATTTTGCATCACATTTTCATTTTGTCACATTGCAAAAATGATAAAATTGGTTAAGTTGCATCGATTGTGTTTTGATGTGGCAAAATTCATTTTACAGCACATTAATGATCCAAAAGCACACTATCAAGACAATCAAGTTACTGTTATCAAAACTGAAAAAAAAGAGTTGGTGTAACAAACAACTGGCCACCTAAAGTGTGAACATAATTGAATATGGGGATACTTGGACTGAAATGCACTCAGCTATCAAAACTCTGTGACTGCAAGAAGCATGATGAAGTATCTTCTTTAAGAAAAACTCAAAGTCTCCAAAAAAGGAGAGTGTTTAAAAAAGGTGATGGGTGGACACACATCTTACACCTGTGCTGCACAGCACAACTGTGATTGTTAGTTTCACTAATGTGGCTGAATGACAGCAAATGGGACTGTTATAACAGCATATTAATGCCCATGAGTTTTGGAAAAAAGGATCACATAAAGGTATATCAGATTACCACATACTTTGTTCAGGTGTCCGTATACTTTTGGTCATGTGGTTTACATGCAGCACGTCATGAATTAAGCCCATAGCCGCTTCATGAAAGAGGAAACAAGAGTTTGTTTAGACAGAATAGAAATGAGTAGTTAAAACTGTAACATGCAGTAGCCACTAGGGGTGTAAGGACACGTCAATCTGGATCGATATATTGATTCAATCATTTAAGTCCCAGCCTGTTCACCATAATGGTCCAAGCCCACCTCCTTCCTACAGAGCCCAGTAATAAAACTGTCAAATCAGATTTTAGTTGCTTTCTGTGAGCTGACATAGATATAACTGATTGTGTTAAATGGGCATGTGTGAAACTCCATATGGGGAAGAGGTCAGAGTTGATGGATGGGGCACAGAACACACCCAGGACACCTGAGGCCTGTACTACAAAGCAAATTCAACATACCCAGGGAGTCTTCTCCTTGTCTGGCTTAACTAACCCTGACAAACGAAATCCTCTAAGTGGTCCTATGACGCTGGTTATCATCTCTGTGAGCCCAACCCACCAAGAAACCCAGGTTTCTCAATCTGGCTATGAGCGCGCTCACATGAAATACGCCGTGTCTGCGCTATATGACCAATCACAAACATGGACAAGTCTACTGACTTGCAGACAGCCAGGCAGAGTGGCACATTTTTACAAAGGAAGCAGAAATTATAATATTAGACAAATATGAAGAAGTTAATCACATAATCCAGACTAAAATTAACACAGTTGAAGCTGCCAAATGCAGGATGGACAGCTGGCAAAAGGAAAAATTGCCCATGTGTGAATACGTAAATTATTAATTTAATGAAACACTCAAAAGTTAGATGCGGCCGTCTAGATGCGACAGTGTTATATAAACAGCTTTCAGACTATAACGGATGAGTTAATTACACTTCCTTATGGCCTTTGACCATGCTGAGGCATGTTTCACTATTTCCGCCTTCTTTCAGCTGCGTCCTTGACTACGGCGGTGTGAAACGGACTTGAGAGCAAGCAAAAAAATAGATATAAAAACATAATTCAAAGCAGTAAGCACTCACACCATACAGCCAGCCATCCTTGCTGCATTTGTCAATTTAAATTATGTTGCTTTTAGTCTGGATTATGCTTAAACTTCTTCAAATCTGTAATATTATCATATGATCTGAGCAGGGAGCTTTTATACGAGGTGATCGTTTAGTTGGAGGTATAAGGTGTTCAGCATAAGTTACCGTGGCGATCTATCCCAGTAAGAAGTGAACGGAAAACTCAGGGTTAACCCTGAAGTTACCTCGCTAACCCCAAATCCTGCTTCATATTACAGGTCTCAGGGTTCGCATCCCGTGCGAAACCAACAACAAGCCTTTGTGTTCACGAAGAGTTTCAGTTTCACTTTTGAAATGTGGCAACACCTCCAACAAGGGATCCCAAACTCTGCTCGGACTAGAGGATCCTGAGGCATTCCTAGGCCAGTGTGGATAAAATCTCTCTACCTAGTCCTGGGTCTTCCCTGTGGCCTCCTCCCAGCTGGTCCTGGCTGAAACACCTCCCTAGGGAGGCGCCCAGCGTGAATCCTTACCAGATGCCCAAATCACCTCAACTGGCTCCTCTCAACGCAAAGGAGCAGAAGCTCTACTCCAAGTGCTGGCTGAGCTTTTCACCCTACCTTGAAGGGAGACGCCAGGCACCCTCCTGAGAAAACCCATTTCTGCTGCTTGTACCCGCGATCTAGTTTGGTCATGACCCAGACCTCGTGATCATAGGGGAGAGTAGGAATGAATATTGACCGGTAGATCGAGAGCTTTGCCTTCTGGCTCAGCTCTCTCTTCGTCACAACGGTGCAGTAAAGTGAATGCAATACCGCCCCGCTGCTCCGATTCTCCAGCCAATCTCACATTCCATTGTCCCCTCACTTGAAATCCTGAGGTACTTAAACTCCCCTCACTTGGGGTAAGGACTCATTTCCTATCCAGAGTAGGCAATCTGTTGGTTTTCCCCTGAGAACCATGTCCTCAGATTTAGAGGTGCTGATTCTCAACCAAGCTGCTTCACACTCAAACCGATCCAGTGAGTGCTGGGGGTCGCAGACAACAGGACCACATCATCTGCAAAAAGGAGCAATGAGATCTTCACCACAGCCCTGGCATAATGTAGTTATTTTAACAAGATCTTTTTCCCTAAACTTAACTAAGTAGTATTGTTGCCAAAGCCTACACATAACATAACGTTTCATTCAGTTTGTTAGGACTTGCTGCTTTTAAGATTCACTTTGACTTTTACAAGGTAGTAGGTGTAGCAGCCTCCTACTGACCCCCATCTATGAGGCTTATAACAACTGATAACGTACATTTAATGAACTGAAAACTGTCAAATCGAGTGCTTGTTGCCACCATGGCTAAACAAAACAAAAGTACGCGACCTGCAGACACTCACACTTCATGACCAAGGAATCCGCAGAAAAAAAGTACTCATTGACAAGTAATCACTGGTAAATGCAATGCAGACCAGCTTGCCTACGACCAAACATGTTGACAAATCCAGCAAGAATGAGTCAACATCACCGGTGTCCCACTGGGAACTTGCCACTGTCTCAGCTTCCCTCTGGTCCCTGACGGTTAGACTCAATCGTCCAGTGTCAGGCAAGGGCCACAGGAAATCTATTGCATCAGCTCCTCAACATCTCCACAGCCTATTGACCTAGTTAGTCTCAGCCGCTACTATTCCTCCTGGTAAAGTAGTCCACGGCCCATATGTGCCTGGCATGACAGAGTGGTTTACCCACATGTGGAAACCAAAGCAGAGAGAAAATGGCCTTGGTAAGCATTCTCAACGCTGACACCATCCTGAATTGGACAATTATGAATGAGACATAAGCCGTGGAACAAGGCCAGAGTGTTTAGGCACGAGTGTGTATCTGTTCATAATTTAAAATTGTATGCATTTCATTATGCGAGTTGTGCGTCTGCTGGCATATTTTTTCTGCTGATACGGTGGCATTTTACACTCACTCATTCACAGTAACTGGGGCACGGGGTGGCTTGGCTAACAGAACGGGGACACTTGGAGTAGTGGTCTTCGAGGACATCCTCAGTCTAATCCAACCACTACAACTAGCTCAGTGTTTGTGTTTTTATATCAATCTGTAGCTTCCCTGTGGTGTTCCTTATGTCTCCAAATCCAAACATTCAAATTTTACTCAACGCATGCATGTTTTAATGCTGTTTTCCCAAATCCTTGTAAAAACTTTATCCCAAGTGACCTGACAGGGTTTTGCATGATGACACTGCTACATATACATTATATATACACATTTATAGTCAATGCATTATATACTGTAACTTTGATGACGGTTGGCATGCTCCCAGTTTAGAGAAGCAGACAGGAGTACCGGCATGGAAACTAAGCAATATACTACCGTGGAAGCTGTGTTGAAAGTCATACAATAATGTAAACTAGCTAACCAACGGAGGCAGCGGTAGACTAGCAACTCCTGTGTTCTGAAAGGTAAAACTACTGTTTTATTAATGAAGTCTGGTGGCTTTAAAGACAGCAATATAACGGCTTCAGTCTCCCATCAGAAAGGGCTGTCTGGCGGCAGATAAAGCAGTGAAAATATTGTAGATATACCGTGTACTCAAACCGACTTGATTTTTGTGGTTATTTTTTTTTTTTGGTTTTTTTTTTTAAGGTTGTTATGTTTTACTGCTGCCCACCAGACTATATTCATAAAAACAGTCATTTTACCTCGCAGAACATGGGAGTATACATACAACCCCACTTCACAAAACTAACGATTTCAGTTATTTCAAATCTTAGTACAGCTGACATTGACTCACATTATTCATAACCTTATTGATTAGCTTATTTTGGTGGCCTACATCACAGCTGAGTGGGCGTTTTCAAAAGAACGCAGATGGACCCGTCCTTTTAACGTTATGTAAATGAGAAATTTTGTTTCCCATAATTTATTTGGATAATACAGCTAAATTTCTGCTGGAGAAGCCTGATTCTTGGCCATTTTTAGTTCAACTGAAACTAAATCAGTCAAAATAATTCTTCATGGCTGATCGGTACGCTTATTGCCCTCGGCTAAAATTCAAGCATACAATCAAGCAGAACCCTGTATATTCTCCCACTACAGAGCCTCTCCTCTCGCTAAGAGGTCAGTCCAAAAAATCAGGTCATTCAACAGGCAGCTGTAATCCATTTAAAATATGGCCAATCTTGTTTCAAATATACCATATGATAGAGGTTAGAGGAGAAATCTAATCACTGACTTGTGCAGATAAATGCAGTTTTACAGTAACCAGGTTACTGCAGTGCATGTCAACATGTTCTCTGATTTCCTGCCCTAACCTGATATAAACCAACAGCCTTGTTTCCTGTTTGCATATAAACAGTCATCCAAGCACAGCAGCACAACTGCCTGTTGCTCCTGTACTAAAAGTGAAACCCTCCCTTACACAATCTGCCACAGTTTTTGGCAGAGTTGTGTGTACATTAAGGCATTACTTTCTCACTGCTGATAAAGGACAAAATGTTTTTGTTTGAGCTTTGTTTAAATGTAATTATTACACTTACTACAAAGATTTTGCACTTCACAGAATCATCAACTACTGATGAAGACCAGGGCCCCATTTCAGAGAACAGGTTTAACAAACCCTGAGCCAAAGCCTGCTCTGAGTTGATTAATCCTGAGGTGGGAAACTGAGTTTTCAGTTCCATAACAGCTGATCAGAGTCAGAGCCATCAACTCAGTGTAGGTTGAACTTGAACATAAAAAACCATAATCAATGGAGTGTTGATACTAGGATTCACCATGGCAACAGGTAAATAAAAGGTAGAGCCTCCATTTTAATTCACTGGATGCAGAAATATTAATGCATGTATATGCAGACTGTGCACATTTAGAGCCTGAGTCAGAGCGGGAAAAAGTTTCAGCAAAGCCCAATTTTGACTGCAGGAACGTTCCCTCAGAACTAGGAACCTTATGAGGAACTCATTGCTTTTCCAGCGAAGGACATAAATTAAGTTCCAGGGACATTTCCTCTGGACATTTTACCCCTCAAAAGGTTGAGGGTAGTACTTTCTGAAAGTACAGGAACTTTCCAGATGAAATGATTTACTGCGGAGACAGATGCTCTCAGTTTAATGCATTCATTCATTAAATCCAATGTGCAGCAGCAAATGTCATCAAAGTGAGACAAAATGTGCTTTTTAGATGAAACAAACAGACACACTGACCTGCAGGCTGCAGAGTGTTTACTGCTGAGACCGCCAGCGGCCCTCGTCCCATGGCATGTTGATTTTTCTTACGTCAGTGAACTAATTTGCTTAACCCTTAAAGGTCTTTAGACCGCGGTGGAAATGCAGATAACAACTGGCTGAAGGAACCTTACAGTTCCTTGAAAAATAGTCTAAAATAGACTAAAATTACCAGGAACTTCCTGGAGTGAAACCCGGCTTTTCACAACAAAGTTAGAGTGCTGTCTAGTAATTCATTGTAATACATACATGACTACATTTTAATCTCACAGGGACAAAACACAAGATGAAAATATACGGGAGAAGATTTAAAAAATACAAAGACAAAGAGACAAGATTGTAAGTTCACAATCTGATCTAGTAATAATGTGTTTGCCGATTTAAAGGTTAAAATACAGTAGATTTTAAATTTCAATCAATTTCGGGTTGGTACTGGGTTATTTGGAACAAACTAATATCCAACCATGACTGATTCTGACATAAAGTAAACCTCCGATACATGCTTTGTATGGACTGAGTGAATGAGGAAATAAAACAGCATGTCTGGCTCTGTAAGAGCAAGACAAGATTTGATGACCAAAACATCCTAAAAAAAAGTGACGTCATGTGGTCCTCTCCCTGTGATGGATTACGACTGAACTGCAGTTTACCGCTGAATTACTATATAATGTATACAGGTGAGAAATCTGATCACAGGTTTCATTCTCACCGTCTTTATCTTCTCTATATATGCGTTGCGAGCACACGGTGGTCATGCGAAAACAAATCAGTGTCTTACATCTGATGCACCTCCATGTCGTCTCCACGGTAACAGGATCTGAGGATGGTCTGATGTTCAGCATCCCACAGGTGCTCCTTGAGGAAGTTGCCAGCCTGCACCGCCCTCTCCAACAAGGCCTTGTCCCCCAGCACGGCTCCGACACTGGCGTAGGCCGACAGCATCAGACCTGAAGAGGGAGAAGTAGTAGTGATGATGATGATGGTGTGGTGGTGGGGTGATTAGTTCTAAAATGACTTTTGCTCAGCTTAAAACACCATGTCCTCTGTCTGCTGAGGTACCACCACGGTCCCGGCTTAGTTATTTCCCCACTCTTTGAACTTTCCATGTTCTGTCTCATTCCTTCTCTCATTTCTCTCTACATCCATTCCTCCCTCTTTCCCTCCACTCCTCTTTCATGTAGCGTATCAAAGCCTGGTGAGCGCACAGCCTGGTCTTCAAAGTGTTGCAGCGGAGGACAGGTGATTAATGGAGGGGTTTCTTCATTAGAGAGGAGAAGGAGAGCCTCGCGTCTAATTGGAAAGTTCTCGGGATCGCAGAGCCTCATTACCTCACTAACACACTCTGTCTTGAGACGTCAGCCCTGGGAGCGAAATTGTGAGTGTGTGTGTGTGTGTGTGTGTGTGTGTGTGGTATGCTTTGCGTTCTTGTAATTAATCACATCTGAGACAATGGGCTGGACAAACAATGTTGAGAAGTGTCCAAATTGGCATCACACTAATGGAAAGTGACAACTAGAGCCTCTATAATAATCTACTCACATCTTCATACTGCTAAAAATAATAAATGCGTGTATAAATCATAGTGTGTATAAATCTGCCAGCTGTCAAAGGACAATATATCTTGTTTGACTACTCTGGGAAAAAAAAAGGTATGAGCACCTGAATTGCACCATTATCAATGAACCAATGTGGTCTGATTGTGTGGGATAAAAAAAACTAACAATTATCTGTCATCTAAAAGGAAAAACAACATTAACAGGCTATTAATATTGAGGCAGCGCAACCAAAATGTAAAAACTCGTATTTCATTATTTAAAAGGTGGAGTGTTTGCAGCATCTAGTGGTGAGGTTGCAGGTTGCAACTAAAACTGTGTGCCAAGCGTTTGGGAGAACTATGGTGGCTGAATCGAAAATGCAAATGTCCCTGTCCAGAGTCAGTGTTTGGTTTGTCCATTCTGTGCTACTGTAGAAACATGGTGGCCAGCTCTGTGAGGAGCTCCCTATGTAGACATAAACAGCTCATTCTAAGGTAACAAAACAGTGACTATAAACTAAAGAAAACATACTTAATACTTTATTTAGGGCTCTGAAAGTTAACGCAATAATACCACATTAACGCAAATTTGTTTTAACGCGACTAATTTCTTTGACGCATTAACACAACTTGTGATATTTAGGTTGTAGCGGGCATATGAAACTAGAAAATCTAAGGAATCCATTGGTACTAATCATGTCATACTAACTTGTCTGGCTAAAGGCTAAATACGCTAAATTTTTGTCAAGCAAAAACGGCCAATGTCAAAGACGCCCCTTGACCTCTGATCTCAAGATGTAAATGCAAATAGCTCCACCGGTCTCCCCTTTCCAGACATGCCCACTTTATGATAATCACATGCAGTTTGGATCAAGTCATAGTCAAGTCAGCACACTGACACACTGACAGATGTTGTTGCCTGATGGGCTGCAGTTTGCCATGTTATGATATGAGTATATTGATTATGCTAAATGCAGAACCTGTGAGGGTTTCTGGACAACACTTGTCATTGTCTTGTTTTTCTATTAAAAATATATATCAATTTGCATTAAGCAGCATATTTGCCCACTCCCATATTGATAAGAGTACTACATGCAGAGTCATTTTGAACAGATGTAAAATGTGAAATTAATTTGCAATTAAATATTCAATCAATTGACAGCCCTAGTTATATTCCATTTCAGAATAGATCCACCTAAATGCTACACACTGTTCCTTTAATGAAACATCACTCGGGATGGGACTGGAAGCTCAGAGACACAGCTGCCTTTTTTTGTCACATGAATGTTTAAAATATGAACATTTTTGAGGAGATGGAGTGTGGATCACCTGTTAAAGACAACCAGTGAGTGAGGACTCAGCGGCAACCTCTGGCACAAAAAAAATGAAGCCAATGCGGTAGTGCCAAAAACAACAGTTCTTCAAGTGGCCACGCTGGCTCCAAAAGTGAGTCAATCACCATACATCAATTCAACATATACTGTACGCCATCCAGAGGACAACCTCATGACCACATCCCCTTGTGGGGAAAACAATCCCGTATCCCTCGTAGATGAGCGCAGAGTAAACACAAGAAGCTGAATCATGTCTCCAAACTTTATGTAAATAAACCTGTAATAGTAATAAAGCAATGCTGAAGAGGTGCTGTGTAGTTGGTTGCACCAATAATAAATCCAAAAACTCAAATTTCTGATTTGTTCCCCTGCCATGTCCTAAAAAGTCATAATAGAAGAGATGCTATAGACCAGACCAGCAGCATGGCGTCATTGCCGGGCTATGCTCCCATTTGGGGAAAGAAACTCACTGTCACAGCGAAAAAAATGTTGTGTAGCAGGTTAACCGAGGCTTTCACACTGAGATTTGAGACACATCAGACCTGTTAATATTCACTGTCAGTGTGGTAAATCACTAAATGATGCTGGTGACAGCGACAAGCATGGCTGGCTAATGTTAACTTGAGTGGGATTAATGTCATACACTAACCTTATAGCAGCATCAGACTGTCGTCTCCAATTAAATCTCAGTCTACAGATCAAACAACTGGCTATTTATTCACAGACAACACTTAGCCAACCAGGATTCAATCAGATATGTAGAGATGTCTGGACCGGTAATATCCAGCCACTGTGTTGGACTGGGGAAGACTGAAGGCACATGGCGGAGATCAACCTTAATTCATTAAGGCATCGCAAACGCTTATGATGATACTGACTGGCACATATTGTGCTGTGCAGTTACTGTTGCTTGGATTCGATGAGGACACACACAAGGTGGGGATAGCAACCACCAGGCTGCTTGTAATACGGTAGAAACTACTACTACAAACTACAGTTGTGACTGTATTTATGTCTCATACAGCCATCATCACCTTAGTAAAAAACAACACAGTACACAGCTCTTATCTGACCTCACTGGAAAACTAAACACACCTGATTAGGCTGCAGGTGTTGTATTTATTTATTTATTCACCCTACTAAATATGTAGATTTCCATGGCGATGTACAATCTAAGTTAAGTAATGCTGCTAGGCTGTTAATTGTATTGCATTAAACTGAGGCTGACCTTTTCTATATGCGTCAAATGTAAAATGTACTTTAACAATTCCTCACATCAGTCTTTTTTAACATACCAAGAATAATAACACACAAATAGCATTAAACCTGCAGTGGGCAGAACTGTGGGCATGACTTTTTTCATGCACTACTGTCAGGATATAATGACCATTCTATAAAAATAACTTTTTAAATACGTTTACAATCATATTTGCTCCATTTATACCCACTGCAGCTTTAATTCTCTGAATATAAACTATTAAAAAATGGAAACAATTGGATCAATATTAACAACCCCAAGTGGAACCACAAGTAACTGCTTAAGTATTACCGTCAGGCTCTGTTTAGCATGAGCAGCAATTATTCCCATGGCTCAGCAGCCAGAGTGCCTGAATAACTTTATCAACAATTAACTGTACTGGCCATTAAAGCCAAGCCTGAAGTTATGAAAATAGCTGTGTAATTGTAGCATGGAGGATTACTGAACGGGCAGACTGGACAAAGGCCAAGGGGCCCCGAGTGTCAGAGCCCACCCGGCCTTTATCGACAATATGTCACGCATGTAGGGCTTTTCCACTGCCGCTTTTGGCTGCGCCGAGTCAAACCATGCCGCACTGATTTGCATTTCCATCACCAGTTCTAGCGTTTCGAGTTGTGTTGAGTCGTGTCCGAGTTGGACCATCCGCGGAGTCGGGCCAAAGGGTGCTTTATCCGCCTCCAAGCGGGCTGCAGTGTCTCGCCGACCACAGTCAACCCGTGATGACTCCCCTTCTCCCAGAGACCAGAGATGCTTTTAAAAGTCTCTGTGTTCAGCTCTCTGTACTTTTGTAGCTTCTATCTGACTTTCTGTGGTTTGAAGTTTGGTTTCTCTCCTGCATTCCTGTTTTTATTTTCAGATATTTGCTTTATTTTCCTTTTTTCGCTGAGCTTTGTTAGCGGCTATTCTTAATAAAAACAAGTGTATGAATATGCAGGGAGGAAGACAACAAGCAGCCAAAAATAACAAGGACTGTTGTGGAGAGTATAGGAAATAAAATGTGTTTATCCATCGTTTTAACAGCCGATCCTTTGATCACTACACACACACACACACACACACACACACACACACACACACCTTCAAGCCACGTTCAAAGCCCTGCTGCGATGGGCTGACATGCAGAGTTAAACCCAGTGGAGCCAAACCAACACGTGTAGGGATTAGCCCTAAAAAAGACATGTACGCCAACCAACCAGGAAGGGACTCAAAAAGACCACAAAGAACAAAACAACTACAACGAGACGCAAAACAACCACAAAGAGACAACAAAAAACACAGAGACACAAAACAACTTTAAACAGACGCAAAACAACTACAAAGAGACACAAAACAACCACAGAGATGCAAAACAACTACAAAAATGGGCAACAATTAAATAAACACAGTGACACATGGCAATAACAAAGAGACACCAGGGCTCCATTTTTTACATTGATTACAGTGGTGTGCCTAACTTTTTTATTTAGGTGCATCAGCACATAATTTAGGTGCACCCATAAATTTTGATCATTTTTGCCAATAATACATTTTAAGCACTTTGTCAGTTCCCATTGGCCTACATAAGCGATGTCACAATAGCAGAAATTTAGTAGTTGATACCAATTAGAGATCAACCGATATGGGTATTTTATGGCCAATACCGATGCCCATTTATTGGAGCATCAGGACAGCCGATGGCCGATATATGATGCCGATTTTGGGCCAATATGTTTGGGTGATTTTCTTTTTTTCCTTCCATCTGATAAAATATAACAGCTTAAAAATAAAATATAATAAATAAAATGTCTTATTACTTATTGAACAACACCTGTGGTCTGTCTCTCTGATCTATATTTTGTGTCTGCACTGCAGTGCACTTACATATTTTAAATAAAAATAATGTATAATCTAAATACTGAATACATGAAACAGCTAATCAAAAAATTAAACTTTGTCAAATAAACTTTTGGATGAAAAAATAAAGTTTTAGTGCAGCATTTATGCACCTGTTTGATAATCGGCTTAACATGCTCAGACATCGGCCGCTGCTGATTATGGAAAAAAGTCAAATAATCGGCCCAATTAATTGGTCGTCGACCTCTAATACCAATACCAGTGAAATTCCAAGATTCTCAATATCAATTTGATACCACGTTCAAAAACAAAAGTGAACTAATAAATCCCATGTACTTCAACATACACGCCTTTATTACCATCTGCATACAGGTTTTTGTTAAAAAGTTAAATAGGTCATAATTCCCTCTTTTGTGTACTTTATATTGCAGTGATAACATTTCCCTCAAACAACTAATTTCTTCAAGTTTCTCACCAAAAACTACATTTTACGCAATTACATATGAACACATCATGATAACATTTGAATTTATCTTTGACTAATACTCCAATTTACTGAATAACAAAAACTGCCTGAACGAATCACAATGTAAATGATTGGCACCTCCTCCGTCCTGCAGATTTCAACACGGATTTGTTGCTCACAATGGAGAACTATCAAGGAAAAAATAGGATGGGTCCCCCGGACATGTCGATAGTGAGTTTAACAGTCTCCCTACAGCACTGTCAGGAATCCACGTTTACATATTACGCTGTATTAGAAGAGTGTAATGTGCATTCATCGGAGCAGAGAAGAAGAGAAGAAGTTGTCTTGTGTTACTAAATGCACAGCAGTGTCTCACAGATATGCATTTCTGCCCTGCCCACTTGTGAAATGAATCAGGCACCGTGTTCAGGTTTAGGCATCACACCGCAGACCGGCGA
This sequence comes from Pterois miles, assembly GCA_947000775.1. Taxonomy (NCBI): domain Eukaryota; kingdom Metazoa; phylum Chordata; class Actinopteri; order Perciformes; family Scorpaenidae; genus Pterois; species Pterois miles. Next base: position 807,995 of record CAMQGK010000525.1, on the reverse strand, counting down.
GACAGGTGGTGGAGCAGTTACTGCCGCCGGTGATGCCGGTCTGGGCTGGCCCGTTCAGAGCCGTGGACAGGCGAAACGGGCTCTGCAGCATTTTTATTGATGAAAAACAATAAGTAGGTCTCTTTGTGTTGAATTAGTGGTATGATTTATGGTTGTGCTGTTCCTTGAGGAGGAGCTGGCTACAGGACACACAGACCAATCAAGTGCAACGGTACGCCCAATGAAAATATTTAGTTACACTCCACAGATTTTTGGTTGCACATAAGGGTGCATTCTAGAGCCCTGGACACAAAATGACCTCAAAGACACATAAAACCACACAGAGATGTGTACTGACTACAAAGAGACACAAAACAACTATAAAGAGACACAAAACAACCACAAAGAGATGCAAAACAACCACAAAGATAAACAAAACAACTAAAAAAAAACACAAAACAACTACAAAGATGCAAAGCAACTGCAAAGAGACACAAAACAACTACAAAGATAAACAAAACAACTACAAAGATGCAAAGCAATGCAAAGAGACACAAAACAACTACAAAGATAAACAAAACAACTAAAAAGAGACACAAAACAACTACAAAGATAAACAAAACAACTAAAAAGAGACACAAAACAACTACAAAGATGCAAAATGACGACACAAATGGGCAAAACAATGAAACAACCAGTGACACAAAGCAACCATGAAGAGACAAAAACAACCAAAAAAGACACAAAACGACAACTAAGAGAGGCAAAATGCCCCCCAAAGACACATAAAACCACAGAGGGATGTGTATCGACTACAAAGAGACACAAAACAACTACAAAAAGAGGCTAAACAAGTCTGGGTGTAAACTTGTATGTAAACTCATCTGGACTTTACCATTCCAGGAGGCCAACATCTTGGTGTCCAGATGTGGGCGTGGCCGACTCTCCCTCACTTTGGCCATTTTGGCCCTGGCGGAGGCCAGGAGCTCGTTGACTTTCTCGACACTGATGCCAAAGCGAGCAGCCGTTAGCTCCACTGAATAACGCACGATCAGCACATTCTGGCCCTGCAGCTCCCCGTGGGGGTCCTGGCAGCAAACAGCACAGGGGATAAGAGGTGTGCACTAACATGAACTCATACTTACTGCAACAGCTGTCATGGTAATGCCTTAATGGACCAGCTTAACCTGCTGTCTGAATAACAATATAAAAAGTGATTAAGCATTGTACATTACTTATATTAAAATGATTTCCTACTTCCTATTATTATTACTACTTTCACTGGATTTTCTGAATGTGACGTTAATCGTTACATCTGTAACTGTAATCCAAGCAAAGGTTGCTATAGCTACATGTGACACAATAATAAAAAAGAAATTACCTGATTTGGGGCCACATTGCCTTGCTCCTTGACCCCATAGTGGTGCATGAAGACATCTGCCTGTGTGGCAGCTCCGGTGGCACCCTCAACCACATCTGGCAACAGCTCTCGAACCTCTGAGGCTGTCCACACGCAGAAAGCCCCCTCGCGCTTTTCAGGACGCCCTGATGGCGGGACAGAGTCTGCATCCTCGGCACTGTAGAAGCCACCGGACTGTTGGAGAGAGAGGGATGGAGGAGGTGGAAGGAGAGGGAAAGCTGCTATTTAATAGCAACGTTGACTCGACATAAATATAGGAAGTGTGAATTATGTAAGGTATGTACAGCAGATTTCACAGCACACATTCTGTGGAGTCACATGGTTCATATATGATGAAGACTAATTATGTGAGAGCATGACTGTGAAAGTGTAAACCGCAAAGAGTGAATTAACACCAGGTGGAAATGGAGGGTTTTACTGCCCTCTTTGGTTGAAAATTTCAAGTCTGTTTCACCACACCCAGCATTACTGTGGTGTGGTTTGAATAGTAAGTGTACATCTAATCACACTCACAATGGTGAGGTCACGGTGTACGGACACACCACACTTCTACATCACAGCAGGAAAGCAAAAAATAAGATTGAGCCACTGGAGGTCAGGAAAACAAGATTTTCAGGGGTGATAACTTCAAATGAAATACATGAACTCTTTCACAAAAGAAAAAGAAAACACACAGCTCAATTAGACTGAATCCTCTAATCGTTACAGGACTGAACGGCTCACTCGAAATGATCAAAATCTAAAGTTAAGATCTGAAATAACAGCTCTGACACTAATCAATAAATCAACACCTTTGAAAGGTCTGAGAACTATGCACAGTATTACTCATGTATGCCCTCTCAGGGCTTACATGATCATCACAGGAATCAATTAATCAATCAGTAAATACCTTTAAAGAACCGGATTGTACAACGTGTCATATAAGCCGTCTCTTAGGGTCTGCTGTCCTGTGAGCAGTATTTTTATAATCATTATGAGAACCAGGAGAAAATCCCAGCCACTGTAGTACTAAAGACACATACAGTCTAAAGTAAATTACCTCTGCGACGTTAATTCATTAGCGTGTAATTACATAATAAATCTTGGGGAATATAATGATTACAACGAGTGTGGTTTTAATTGTGTGCCCCGTTCGCTGCTGTCGACTCATTAATCAAAACGAAAAAAGGTTTTGACCCTCAGAGGAGAGCAAGGGGTTTAAGAGGCTATTTGTCAGTGGGGTCCCACCCCTCGACACCCTCGAGGGCACACACACACACACACACACACACACACACACACACACACACACACACACACACACTTTTTTTCTCCTGGTAGAATTTACAGTTAATGTTCATGCTTCATCAGCAGCAGATACAGACACAAGCCACAGTTTCTATTGCTCTAGTTTTAATGATTTGCCTTTATCAACATCCAAAACACTACAATAACACTAACTTTATCTACTAACTAACTAACTGTATCCTAACCTTATCCCCATTTCCATTTTATATGTTTTCAATGCTAAAAAATACTTGTTTTAGAATAACTGCAATTACATTGGTGCCCCAGTGAGGACATCTGATCTCCATAAAACCAGTAACACAAAAACTAGGGTTCCTTTTTTTACAATTACTAACATAATTTTGTCCAATAATTTTGTCACTAGGGCTGTCAAACTTAACATATTAGTAACAAGTTAACTTTGCCTTGATTCCTTGACCTCTGACCTCCAGATATGTGAATGAAAATGGGTTCTCTGGGTACCCACGAGTCTCCCCTTTACAGACATGGTCACTTTATGATAATCATATGTAGCAACCAACTGATACTTCTCCCGTGTGCCGAGCGTGTAGAGCAACTGTGGCGGTGGACACAAAATGCCATAACATGAATGGCCCTATCTAGAGCCAGTGTTTGGTTTTTTGGTTTTTTGGAATATTAAAAACCCTCTTTTTTTTTTTTTTTGGTTAAAAAAAAAAAGGGAAAATTTATTAATCAAATATAAAACCAAATAATTAAAATTTTAGGGGTGTAAATCTTTCCTTTTAAAAACCACAAATGTTATTGATTCGCTTTCCCCTTCTTTGGTGCAAATGAAAGTGACAACAGGTGCAATGGAGAGGCAACAGCAAGACAACCCCCAAAAAGGGAATGGGTTTGCATGTGGTGGCCACAGAAAAGTGCTCTCTCCTTTCCTTCCTGACTGATTCTTCTCTAGTTTTATGTTCTGCTAGTGTTCTTGTCACTACTTGAAGCATGAGGCGGTACCTGCAGCCCAATCAGGTTGCACCAGGATGGCACATCCATACATGTGGTCACAAGAAGGTTTGCTGTGTCTCCCAGCACAAGAGGAGATACCAGGACAGGATACAAGGAGGACTGGACAAGTCTGTAGCAGGGCAACAACCCAGAAGCAGGACCGGTATCTGCTCCTTTATGTGAGGAGGACCAGGAGGAGCACTTCCAGAGCCCTAAAAAATGACCTCCAGCAGGCTACTGGTGTGCATGTTTCTGACTAAACTATTAGAAACAGACTCCATGAGGGTGGCATGAGGGCCCGACGTCCTATAGTGGGACCTGTGCTCACAGCCCAGCAATGTGCTGCTCGGCTGGCATTCACCAGTGAACGCCAGAATTGGCAGGTCTGCCGTTGGTGCCCCGTTCTCTTTATAGATGAGAGCATGTGACAGGCGTGAAATAGACTGGAGACGCTGTGGTGAACGTTATGCTGCCTGTAACATCATCCAGCATGACCAGTTTGGCGGTGGGTCAGTGATGGTCTGGGGAGGCATATCCTCGCACAGACCTCCATATCATAGCCAACAGTACCCTGACTGCTGTTAAGTATTGGGATGAAACCTTCAGAGTGACTGTCAGACCTTATGCTGGTGCAGTGGGTCCTGGGCTCCACCTGGTGCAGGACAATGTCCAGCCTCATGTGGCCGGAGTGTGCAGGCAGTTCCTGGATGACGAAGGCATTGATGCCACTGGCCCTCACGTTCCCCTGACCTAAATCCAACTGAGCACCTAGGGTATTTTATGTATTGGTGCATCCGACGCCGCAAAGTAACGCCACAGCCTGTCCAGGTGCTCGCTGATACCCTGATCCAGGACTGGGAGGAGATCCCCCAGGACACCATCCACCAACTCATCAGGAGCATGCCCAGATGTTGTCTCAAATACATACAGGCAGGCAGCGGCCAAACACACTACTGAGTCACATTACGAGTTACTGTGATGAAATTCACACAGGTTGGATCAGCCTGTGATTTCAATGTTTTACTTTGATTTTTGGTGTGATTTTGAATCCAGACCTCAGTGGGTCGATGATTTTGGTTTCCATTGACCGTTATGTCTTTTTGTTCTCAACAAACTATACAATGTACATCAGTAAAGATTTTCAACTTGAATAATTCGTTCATCAAGATCTGATGTGTGATTTAAGTTTTCACACACATAAAAATACAACTATTCTTATTTTCAGGTGATCACATAATAAAGAAAACATATGTTTTTTATACTTTTTTATACATTTCTGCCAATACATCCCTAAATACTACAAACTGTCTCTTTAATATTTTTTAAGGATCTGTTGGAGCCCTGAAAAACATGCATAGATATAAACACACCGAAGACTGTAGGCGACTCACCTTGTCACTCAGGTCTCTGGAGACGTAGAGCAGGATGTCCTTCGCCACATCTGCAAAGATCTTCTCACCTGACGCCTGGGAAAGAAAAAAAAAAATACATAGCACACACATGCTTAGAGTCATGATACGATCTTAACACAATCTTAAAGATAACACCAAGTAATTCATGTGTTTACTGCAGAATCCAACGCAAATGCTGAGGTAGCCTCATTAAACACAATCATGCACGTGTACACAGTATATGTGTGTCTGTATTTGAGTTTGCCTGCATGCTTGTGTCCTAATTAATGTTTGGTTTCTGTGTTTGTCCACTCTGAAAAACAGGCCAGGCCAGCATGTACTCATGAGAAAATTAAAAAAATATGGGATTCAGGTCTCACTTCCTGCATCTTAATTCAAAAATGTCCAGTGCAATGGAAATCTGTTTGAATGAAAATATATCTGTATATTTGTAAGTTAAAGTTGGAAAAAACTGACAACAATAAGCCCGAAGCAATATAAATGTTTGCCAAGTCTGACAATGACAATTTTCATTACATGGCGTTAAATTACTTGACTAAGAGAGAGACAGAATTAAGGAGGAAATATTACACTGTCAGAAAAACAAGGAAGTAGTGTCGCATGGTATACCGATACTAGAAAGGTATCGTGATACCCTGCTGTTAAAAACAATGGTAGGTATGGCATTTTTTTAGTACCAAGAGTATGAGAATGAGCCGTGAGTTGGGCCGTGAGTGTTTGCAGTGTTCTGCTTTAGAGCACGCCATTAGGACTGGGACTCCATGGGAGCAGTCACACTGGCTACACAGTCCCACTCAAGTAAACTAACAGTACAGCTAATTACTGATCAAATATATGGATAACATTAGATTCACCATCTTTTCTTAATCTATCGGTAATTTGGCAAACACATGATCCACAAATGCGCACATGTTTAAGTATTACTTTACCATATTTTTTTTAATGTGGAATGGATGGAGAGGAAAACCATTTCAACACAACATAGTGCTTTTTAAAGTGACTGTGGCATCTATCTGATTTTCCGAGCTTTTCCTTCATCACCATCTCACAGAACTTCATCTAAATTTCTAATGATTTTTTCAGTTTTTGTTTCGGAAGTCTCTCCCGGTCTACATGCTGCAGTACCACTCTCCACCTTAACAGTTACTGATGTGGCGGCGGGGGCGCTGTTTTACAAAAATATATTTCAATAAGAGATATCAGAATCAGAAATACATACAGAGACAATCTGTCTCACACACTCATGATGCTATGACATCTGAGGGCATTACATGGACGTACATTCGTTTTCTGGAGACTTACCCTAACTCTAAGTTTAACTGTTAGCTGCCTAATCCTAACCCTGAACCGAATCTCAACCTAAACCTAAACTTAACCTTATCCTAACCCTAAACCAAGTCCTCACCCTTAAATATAATGTTTTACATTATGGGGATGTGCATTTCCTCCCAAAAAGAAAGACAAGTCCCCACAATATGACTGTGTAAACAGATTCATGTCCCCACAACATATAGTAATACACACACATGCATGCACCCACCTGGGAGGCAGTTATGTAGGCTACAGCCAGCTGAGCCTGGTCATACAACATCTTTTCAAAGTGGGGAACATGCCAAGAGGAATCTGTAGAGTAGCGATGAAAACCCTGTGGAAGAGAGACATAAAGACAGATACAGTATAGACTTTTTGGTATTAATATTCAGTTAAAAATAACTATATTATCTCTGGCAACATAAGTCTCTCTGGTGACATGCAACCTGCAAAGCATGTCGGATCTGAACCAAAAGAACAGAATGCAAAATATGTCTACATTCACAGAAAGAGACATATCTATGTGCTTGTGAGTGTGTCTGCTCATAAACTGCTGCAAATAACAGTTATTTTCATTATAGCTTAATATGATGGCAATTTACTGATCCTAAGTCCTGCCCCGCTTAGTTATTGTTGCTAAATCAAACAAAAAAAAAAAACATGGAGATGCTAATTCTGTTCAGTTGGGTACAGCAGTGTATATTATTAGATAGTTGATTGGCATCAGGCAATATAGCTTCAAGAAGCCGACAGTAAGGACTTTATATTTATTTTCCCATTGGATGCTAGAAATCATGTACATCAAAATAAATACACTACAATTTACTTTGGGGTGGCACACAGAGATAATGGAACAGAGAGTCAGATGAAATCAGTGCCGAGCAGGAGCAGATCCTCCTTCGGCCAGGAGCAGAGCTCCACCTCACTGCTCCACCAGTCCCTGCTGAGAGTCAATGGCAACACCATGCTGCTGGAGGCCCAGGCCGTATTGTTGGGCCCGCTGGAGGGAAGGGAGGCATGGGAGAACCAGAACCAGGACGGCGCGGGGCAAAGTGTCTGACCCTGCTGCTGCAGTAAAATGAGAGGTTTTCTAAAGGGAGTCTGGTGCTTGGAAACACTACTGCTTTTGTCCACAAAGTCAACACAAAATGAAAGTTTCTTGTAGTAACTGTGACTATACACAATATAATGTGTCCATGAAGATTGTGACACCAATTTAATGTGACTTGCATTGTAATATTACCTGAGAGCAGATGCAGCATATCTAAGTATAATCCAACAGAAAAGGGGAAGTTGAGCAAGGTTCTCCCGGGAGCACAGAGCAAGGGGCCGGGACTTAAGATCAACTGTCTTTATTGAGTGATTAATAAAATTGTATATTTGCCCATGGTAACTTCCAAGAGCCCAAAATGACATCTTCAAAGTGCTTTTCAGTTCAAAGAAGTACCTGAGCCACGTGGTCGTGGATGCCTCCCAGCGCCATCATGCGGAGTGTGTGCAAGGCCATCTGAAGAGCCTCGACCCCTTCTGAGGTGGAGCGGTTCACAGACCAGTAAGACATGAGGAACATCAGATTCACTATGGAGGGAGGGACAGAAACATTAATACAGACAGACAGAATCAGATGAAGAGTATTTAACAGGCCCAGAAGCCTGAAACATGTCCATTGTGGCTCTTGCTGAATGTACCTGGTGTGGGGAACTTTGGCGCATCTCTAAAACCACCATACTCCTCCTCGTAAGAATGCGCCAACTGCTGGAAGCAGCGATTAGCGACATCTGGGGCCAGTGGAGGACTCGCTCCTGGGTTCGCAGTGACGGCAGCACCTTTCTTTAGCGCTTCTAGGATTTTGTCTCCACTGGCCTCCAAAGTAGGACGGTTATTCTGCCACTGAGGAGCATAAGTCACACTTGTTATATGTAGGGAGATGTGAAGCTTCATCTAATAAGACAAATTAAAGAGGACCTATTATGCTTTTTCCTCTTTCCTTCAGTGTGTTATATAGTTTTTTTTCTATGTATATTTGTATGTACATTGCATGCAAAAGGTCTGCAAGGTTACAAAGCCTAGTTACTCTCCTCTACAGACACACTGCTAATAAACTGCCTGAGACGCCTTGCTTGAAGAAGAAGAAGAAGAAGAAGAAGAAGAAGAAGAAGAAGAAGAAGAAGAAGATCTACCTTTATTAGTCCCACAATGGGGAAAATTCAATTTACACTCTGTTGAACTCATACATGGTACATGGAAAAGTCCCGCCTTTTCTTCTGTAACCTGGTGATGTCACCAAGTAACACATTTGCATAATACCTGCCTAGCGGCTAGTTTGGCACGCCATCAAACAAGCCAGTTAGAGTGGAGCTGGAGGAGATTTTGAAGAGTTTGGTTCGGTTGAACAAACACAACAGAGTGGGCCAGCTGACCAATCAGAGCAGAGTGGGCTTTTCAGGGGCGTGCAGGAGCTCAAACAGAGCGTTTCAGACACAGGGTGAAAAGAGGTGCTCCAACAAAGCTGGTATGAGAAAGATAAAGCATTTTTTGAACATATAAACATGATACATGCATGCACCAGTAATTGAGCATAATAAGTCCTCTTTAATGATTTAATTGGCTTTGTTAATAGGCACAGAAAGGCTGTTGTGTTAGGCATTGCAAATAGACCTAAATCCATATGTTCACTTCAATAGCTGCTCATCGAATTTATGCAATCGTTGGCAAAAGAGTGTCTATTAATCTTCAAATAGATTGCTGAAACTATGCTTAACCTCTCTCTGCTGCACATCGCAGCCTGGAGGCATAGAGGAGACTTTGTTTTGCCTCCAGGGCTGAAGTTGACGCTCACTTTGGGGCTAACCCCCTTCACTTTACCCAGCAGTTGGGAAGAAAGACACAGAAACTTTACTTTGCTCTGGAGGAGCTGCAGCACTTATCCTGAGGTAAACTGAAACTTTCTCTGTACATTTACTACCACTTGACAATTCGATTGCTAATTTCTTCTCTGCTCGGATCACCAACAAATGTCTGCTCTGAGCGCATCACCGTCACTCTCTCTCTCTTGCTACACCCACACACTAGCAACATAACTACTCCTGAATGGACCCACAGTACTCTTGTAACACCACGTTTCCATACACACATTTTTTTGTGAATTATCTAATTAGAAAAGCTTGACGGAAGCAACAACTCCGGCATAACTTTCGCCAGAGCTGTCAAACACGCTGCTGCAACCACAGGGGAGAGTCTCCATTTTAAGAGACTCTTCATCGGCACCTCTCTGTCACCATTTTACTTCAGAAAGCAACAAATACAGTCTCATATGAACTGAAACAGAACAACATGCCCAACAGCAGTAAGATCTAGACAGCCAAACACACCTAATTCACTCTTTTCATAATATCGGCTTTAAATCCCCTTGATTGTGAAATTCAATGATTATGAAAGCATGACTGCGGTGAGGCAATTATATAATAATTCCAACAGGCCTATCCATGGACAGAAATTATATCTCATGAAACATATAGCTTAAATGGACCAAACAGGAGGTAAAAGAAAGCACAAAACATCATTACCTGCTCCATGATTCTGGTGAGAACCGTTTTGAGTCCAGGCCGTCTTCCATGGTCTACAGGAGGGAAGTAGGTGCCTCCAATGAAAGGTCGGAGGTCCGGGGTCAACCACACACTCATGGGCCAACCTCCACCTCCACTTGTGGCCTGTAGATATTAGCAACCAAAAGTCACGACAGAGTAGAGATGTCACGATAACAGAAATTTAGCAGTAAAATTCCACAATTCTTGATACCAATTTGATACCACGGTAAAAATAAACAAAAGTAAAACAATTAATCCCATGTTCTTCGACATACACTCCATTATTATTGTTTGCACACTGTTTTTGTTAGGAAGTTAAACAGGTTATATTTCCCTCTCTATTATCTATTTTATATTGCTTTTTTATTACATATGAACACATCATGATAATGTTAGATTTCACCTTTGCCCAATACTCATTTTACTGAATAGACTCTAAACGCACCATAATCAGGGGTGACAGTAGCATTAGCTGATAGCAGGCTAGCATCTGCTAACATCAGGTCAACATACAGGTTAAGCACCTCTGCCAAGGAGGTTATGTTTCATATTGGTTTGTCTGTTTGTTTGTACACACATTAAGGTCTTTTCAGAGGCCAGGCGCTATGCATGGCAACCATGGAAACGGCATCTGTGCACCACTGGAGGCTACCGGTACAACCGTGCGGGAGATCAAATATCCCTATTCACAGCTTTATTTGTTAACACATGGGACAATGTTTTTTCACGTTCTTTAAGATTTCGAGATAGGACATTTGTGTTGCATTCATTTCGTGTGGTGTCGAAATCATTGAAACTATGAATTCCCAGCTGGTAAAATTGACACAAATGCCCCCTTAAGTCAGAAAAACATTTCAAAACCTGAAAACTTTCGTCAACATTTACAAATTATTCTGCAGCACTTTCACTATCTAAATATATAACTTGCTTTACATGATGTTGAGTGTTTCTAATTTATTTCTAAACCATACAAGCATTGAATTGTGTGTTCAGGAATGCAAGAAGCTGGGGGTGGGAGGAGAACAATATCAAGTGATGAAGGTTGGGGTAGCCTTGCAACACTAGCAAGAACTTCAATCTCTTTTCACCCCTGATCATAATGTAAATCAATGGTACCATCCATGTTTCAATCAGCAGGATGAGAGCTAGTTAACGTCAGCTCTGTAGGACTGTGCTGTTTACCAGCTGCTAAAGTTAACTAGCTCTCATCCTGCTGATTTCAACATAGACTTGTTCACAATGTAGCATTCACAGAAACATTGATAGTGACTGCGTCCCAAAGACGATTTCGACGATCCCCAGAGCAGCAGGCCATCAGTCTTGAGCCCTGGTGGTATCAACGAGCATCAAGCATTTAATTGGTACCAAAGTACTGGTTCTCACGACATCTCAACAAGAGAGTACTGTCAGCAGTGAAAAAAACACAACACTGTGTGAGGAAACCTAAATGTAAGCACACACACCTGTACAAAGGTCATGTAGACCTTGTCCACGTCAGGTCTCTCTTCTCGGTCTACTTTAATGCAGACAAAGTTGTCACTAAGGATTTTGCCAATTTCCTCATCTTCAAAAGACTCCCTCTCCATAACATGGCACCAATGGCACGTCGAGTAGCCCACTAATGGTCAGAGATTTACAGGAAACAGATGTGTCATTTCCAGTACACAGCTATAGGGTAGTAGGGCAAGGTTTCAATTTCCAGATAATCACTGACATCTCACAGCAGAGCTATGTGTTGGTATGATTTACATGGATTAATTTCTCTCACACTGAAACTGAACTGAAAATTGAAAGTGAAGTGGCCTGTAAATGAAATGCATGTTATTGTCAAGTGTGAGAGGGGCTTTTTACCTGATAAAAATATTGGTTTGTCTTCCTTCTTTGCTTTGTCAAAAGCATCTTGTCCCCACGGATACCTGGAACAAACATGACATTAGCTTATACATGGTTATTATCTTAGCTTTAAAGATATGTGTGCCTGTCTGTAGTTGAAAGGCACTCACCAGTCCACAGGGTTGTGTGCATGTTGCTGCAGGTACGGTGACCTCTCCTTGGCTAACCTATTGGTGTGTTTCTGAGGCGTGGATGATGCACCTCCACCCCCCGACGCCATGCTCATAAAGACAGCTGAGCTGAACACACAAACATATTTACAATTTTAGTCACAGGTTGTTGAGAAATTGGCAAAAGTCATATATTTTGTGTGTACTCCAGACAGCTTTCAGGAGGAGGGCTTAACATTAGAACCGCCATAGCCCTCGCCATTGTCATCTTGTTTCCAAAATGTGAATTGTTCCATCACTGTGTATGATATATTTGCCTCCTGCCCTCACTTTCCTAAATGTTTGTATTGTCATAGTGATCAAAAAACATTGAGAAAAACAAACATTTTTTGGTGTTTTTTTTTTTTATGACAAAAGCCCCCTTTTGTCGATAGGAGTTGGGCCAATTAATGTTGGCCCTCTCCTCTGACTCAGCCAAACTGATGCATTTGCAAAATGACTATAGGAGGGAATTGAGACAATAAATGGGACATAAAAATTAATTTGCACGCCAATATTCACTCACATACACTTATAATAACATACAAGGTATGTATGCCCAGAGTAATCAATCTATCTCTCTGTCTCACACACAAAAATAATTTGCATTTATGTCAGCGCATTGGGTTGGAGATGGAGGGATGGACTTGGTAAATGGATCTGCATATATCACATTTCTAGTCTTCCGACCACTCAAAGTGCTTTACACTACATGTCAGCATTCACCCACACATTCATAAATGGATGGAAGAGGCTGCCATACAAGGTACCAACTAGGTCTGACCGATAAATCGTATTTTCATCGTCACTGAGATATGAACATGCGCGATGAACACAATGAATAAGAAAAATCCTAATATTTAGGGATGGTTACCAAAACCCGTTATTAATCGATGGCCGATATATGATGCAGATTTTTTGGGGGGCTGATATGTTTGGGTGATTTTCTGTTTTTTCCTCCATCTGATAAATTATAACAGCTTAATAATAACAAATGATACACAAAATTTCTCAACTTCAGTAAACATTTATTGAACAACACCTGTCGCTCCAATCTACATTTTGTGTCTGCGCTGCAAATAAAAATAATGTAGACTAAATATTGAATACATGAAACGAGTAATCAAAAACTAAACTTTGTCAAGTAAACTTTTGGATGAAAAAATAAAGTTTTGGTTCACTGAGCAGCATTTACGCACCTGCTTGATAATCGGCTTAATATGTTCAGACATCGGCCGATGCCGATTATAGAAAAAAGTCAATGATTGCCCAGATTAATCGGCCGACCGATTACACATAAACACACACTGTGAAGTCAGCGAACAGCTGATCAGAGAGGCTGTGGTGGAACGAGTTGATGACAACTACACTGGTGACTGTAAGTACGTGCAATAAACTTTGCAAGTGTAAAGCCAAGATACAAGCAGAAACATAATGAAGCTGTTAAATACTTAGGAACGTGGCGTTTCAATCTGCTCTCATCCACCACCGTTGTGTTTACACAAGCACAGCGTGTTAGCTCGGTGGCTAACAGCGAATTATAAAAGTTATTTAGTTGAGTTGTGATTGACTTTAGTTTTAGTTGACTTTAGTAAGCAGTGTTCAATGTTTGTGTCCGAGGAGCTTATTGTGAAGGGAGAAATGTAAGGCATGACGCAGTGATGTGCTGTCATTGACAAGGGTGCAGACTATGGAGCCAATGTGTTATTAATTTATTATCTTGATAAAATTTAGGAGCAACATAACCCTCAGCTACACAGGCTAAAACTAAAGACTCTGTACCTTGACTGCTAACGCTCCCGGACGGTGAATTGGAGACAGTGAACTTAGCACCTAGTTGTATTTAAAATATTTGATTCTAATCCGGGTCTGGGGCTGAACGGTGGTGCAGTGGTTAGCGCTTTCACCTCACAGGCTTGAATCCAGCTTGGGGCTCTTCTGTGTGGAGTTTGAATGTTTGAATGTTCTCCCCGTGTTAGCGTGCGTTTTCTCCGGGTTCTCCAGCTTCCTCCCACAGTCCAAAGACATACAGGTTAATTTATGACTGTAAATTGCCTGTAGGTGTGAATGTGAGCGTGAATGTTTGTCTGTCTCTATGTGCCCTGTGATGGATTGGCGACCTGTCCAGGGTGAACCCCACCTTCGCCCAATGCCAGCTGGGCGGTTAAGCGGTTGAAGATGGATGGATGGCTGGAATCCGGTTTTGAATTTAATATAGAATTGAAGATACAGAACTGAATTTTTATAGCTAATATGCACACTTGTCACAAGTCATATCATCATCGCAATATTGATCAATGACATTGCACATCGCATTTTTCCCCATATCGTGCAAGCCTAGTGCCATCTTGCCCATGTAATCCAGGATCTAATCTAATGCCACGATGTGAGCTCCATCAGAACCACATTAAGGCCGAGACTGCTGTCCACGTCACAGCATCCCTGTGCGTGCCCCTTGCACCTGGGAAGATGACGCAGTGCCAGATGGGCAAATGTACTTGCAACAAAACCAAGGAACACAGTGTGAAGTGCCGATGATTTGTTTGCGGCAGCAGCTCACACAAACCTCCGAGGTTGTGTTTTTACTGTGTTGGCTGAACTGAATGACATACAGTGCAAGGATGGAGGGATTAACAAAACAGAGACAAACATAAATGCTGAGGGGGACTTACTTACACAAAATGTGATAATGTATATACTTAGAATGTAGAATGTGAGTGCATTACACTGCACTTGAGGAAATTGTTTCATGCCTTTTAGTTTACACACTACAAGCTATATGCTCAAGACAGCAACAGAGAGCTGAGCTTATGATTCACATAGATCTACAATATTTAATTTGTAAAATGAAGCCAACTAATTAACCAAAGTAGCACTCATCACAGTTTTTGGTCCATATTCTAGTGGCACTTTTGCTTCGCCATGGACTATTACTACATCGGGTGGTAAAAGTATTTTTCTAAAAATAGATATATGAAAGAGGATACTGCTTTCATGTAGTTTCTAAATGAATGGTGTGTGAGGGCTGTATGTCGAGCAAAGTCTGCGAGTGGTGCAGCCTTAATTGTCACAATGCTCTAATGAGATGAAGACTGATGGGGCTCTAATGGCCCATCAGCGTGAACTAAAGGATACAGATGCTCTTTGCCATGGAGAAACTAGTAGTCCTAAGAAGCCTGGCGGTCCCAGTGTCAAAGGGATGGGCACTAAAATGTAGAGTTTCAGACAGAGGGTGAATACAGGTATATTCAGACAGACAGTATGTGTTTTTTGAGCATTAAAGCATGTAAAAATGTTCTAATAGAAAACCCAAATACAAATATGAACCTGAAAATGAGCATGCCATGTCTCCCAATACCTCTGTATGAATGACAAATGAATGACACTGACAGTTGCACACAACAAAATAATTGCAGTGCCCTGCCCAGTGGGTTTACTCGTGTTTCCTTACTGGGACAATAAGAAGGATTTTTTTGGCCATCACTTACTAGTGTTATTAGTGCATCTGTGCTTTTCCTGCTTTTCCTGCTATGACAAGACCAACTGTCAAAAAGGTGTGTGACAGTGGTGTCCTACTACTAAAAAACAAACATCACCCAGTTTAAAGCAATCCTTGTTTTGATAGCGTGGACAGTTAGCTTTACAAGCTACATTAGCCTATTAGTTGTTCAGCATGCATACTATTTAAATTACTTATATCACACCGCCAGCTAGTTGTTACAGAAGAAGCACTGTAGCTAGCTGTTAGCCATACGATAGTCATGTCGACTTCCATTGGATTATTTCTCAATTTAATGTAACTTAGCTTATATGTATAAACATATGACCCGTAAAAACATTACTGAACACAGTCCTCTATACATTAGACAATGTCCTAAAATTCGGCATTAACAGCAATGACATATGGACACGTATCGATGACATTTTTTAACATGTTGCTAAAGCAAGCGCTAGCTTGCTTAGGCAAGCGCTAGCTTAGCTCGCTCGTGGAACTGACGTTACCAGTAAAACCACATAAAAAAACTGATCAATTATTACCAATAATTGCTGCTCGGTGGCTCATCCCAAAAAGCCCTACATATCTCACTCACACTGCGTGTCTCCATAATAGTTAATATTAGGGGAATATTAAATTGCATCATTTTCTATAGGAGTTTCGCATAGGTAGTCCAAGTCGACTAAGCAGCTAGCTACATGACATCATCATCAGCATTTGACGCCATTCATTTTATCCCCCCCCCTTATTTTATTTTTCTTCCCTCACTCCTTCGAATTAAAAACACAAACACCACAAACACAAAACGGCCATAGGTATTGGGCTATTATTTTCTCATTCACTTTCAAATATTCATTTTCAATTTTTCATTATTCTTCTTTCATTCCTCTTCCTCTTCAACTCTTCTCTCCTTCATACTTCCCCTCGTTACATATCGTCACTCAAATGTGCCACTTCTGTAGTCTAGGTTCCTTTTTGTCTCCATGCAATATTTAATATTAGGAACCCCCCCCCCCCCGGAATATTAAATTGCATCATTTTCTAGTAGGAGTACTCGCAGAGGTCGTCGACAAGTCACTAGAGCCAGACTCTATTTGCTACAATTCGAATGACATCATCATCAGCATTTGACGTGCCATTCTATTTTTTTTTAAGAGAAAAATAGGAATTTTTAAACTTCCCCTGTTGCACATTTTTACACTACAACAAAAAACCACACTCGCTTGTTCGTCAGAGTCTTGTGCCTCTAAAATGCTCTTATTTATGCTTAGAGTTACTTTTTATTTATTTAGTTTACTTTGCTTCCTCACCCTCTCCCCTCCCCCCACCTTAGAGAAGTTAAAGTTTTCCCTACCACCCGCACTCACCAGCCCCCCCCAACACAACACACCCGCGCGCACAGGGGACATCTCGGCATGTTTGATTATCTTTTTTTTCCCCCCCCCCCATCTATTCTTTAATTACTTATTATTCAATTACTTAATTCATTCAGATGAACCCTCCCCCCACCACCCACCCCACAAAAACCCCCCCAAAAACAAAAAAAAAAAACAACTTTTCAAGAACACAGACAATCCTTACCTTTTCTCTCATTTTTTTCACTCATAATTCATTCAATTCAACCAACATTACAATGTAACTTCAACTATTCAAAAACCTTCAAATTCAACTTTTTCAATAAATTCATCAAATAAACCCATCCACTTTTCCAACAATTCCACACTCAACTTCTCCAACAGACGCAGCAGCATTACAGTGTAGCGTAGCTATTCCTTTCATTTCCCCCGCCTTTCCCTCGCCGCACCGCGCACACCCCACACTTCAAAATTCATTCAGATTCAAGCCACCATTCCCCCCCCCTTCCCCCACCACACCCCCACCCCATTTCAAATTTTTTTTTTTTTTTTTTTTTTTTTTTTAATTTATTAATTTTTTCTCCTCCCTCCGAAGTGACCCACCCCTACCTTTAGCGACCATTAGCCTTGGTGGCTTTACCTGAGGTGGTAGGCCGGCTGAGGATGGTGGTGGAGCGGTGACCTGTCGCTTGGAAGGTGGGGAAGTGGTCTGAAACACCTAATGTGACCCCGGGAGCTCTGCGGTGGACCGTCCGCTCCCAAAAAAGCTGCAGTTAAAAGACGTGCAGGCTCCACGCGGCTATTTCTGGACGCCGACCGACGCCAGACGAGTCTTAGCATCCTAGTCCAGTTTTGTTTTGTCACTGCGAGCTTAAGCTGGCTTTAGTTGACACAGACACACCACCAAAACTTCAGGCATGAGGTGAACACTTTATTGCAATACCACGAGTTACCAGCAGGTTAGGAACACTCAAAACAATCAGTGTCTGCTGGTCCTTCTGATAAACTAATGTTTTATAAAGAAAGAGTGTGTTGGAAAGGGAAACAAGTGGAAAGAGCATTATCTAAAAATAAAGATGGAAAACAAAATGAGACGTGTTGCCGCTACTGTTTCACCCATTTCGAAGAATTGAGCTTGACAACCGTTGGGACAAAGTCGTCACGAGTCGCCAAGTCTGAGGCCACGATGTTCATCGGCGTTCTGCCAGCTTGCTGCTTCAACCAGCGCAGCAGCCTTGGCAGACCCCTGTGTATTACGTTGGGAAGGTTGTCACACAGGCGAAGGATGTACTTGAGTATCCTAGCATCCTCCGGCAGTGTCAGGTTCAGGCCACACACATAGAAACCTGCAGGTCAGATTTAGAGCAATCATCATTTCATGGAACGGATCATCAATTCGTAAAAATGCCACAGCAGCAGGCGTTATCAGGCCGCCTGGTCAGCATGGTAGCTAGAAATCGAAGCCCTAGTTAACAGATCAGTGAGCCGCATGACCAGAGAAAACTCACAATAGGTAGGCCTCGCCGTTTCCAAAACCTGATGGAGCGTCGATTCAACTTTTCTGGTGTCCATAGTGTTGCCATAATAATAAGGTATGTTTTTCCATATCTCAGGGTGCAGATCTGCCAGTGCCGGATAATCGTACGAGACTATGACGTTTCTGCCTTTGTCCCAACATCTCCTCAGGGTAGGGTGTTCCTGTTGTGATACATTGAAAGACATTATTTTGGAAGTGATATAAGCTCAAGTTATCTTTATTTTAACGCTATAATAGCTTACAGCAGGAAGGCCTACTTTAAAGGGATAGTCCTGGTGTTTTGAAGTGGGGTTGTATGAGATATTTGTGTGTATTGCTTATGGTAGATGACATTCAGCACGCCGAAAGTTTGGAGAAACGGGAGACAGAAGTGCCGGCGCGGAAGCCAAGCAATGTGGACGAGGCTATTTAACTTTGCCATCAGGCAGCCCTTTCCAACGGGGAACTAAAGGCATTTTATGCTCTCTTTAAAGCCACCAGACTCCATTGACACATTGTCATTTTACCTTGCAGAACAAGAAGTGTTTTTGTGCGACATTGATGAATCTGAACTAACCCTATAAAACACCAAAATCTCACAGTAACACAAACCGACTAACTGATCGTGTTCTGTGAGGTAAAATGACTGTTTTTGTCAAAGGAGTCTGGTGGCTTTGAAGAGAGTATAACAGCCTCAGTTCCCCATCGGAGATGGCAGGTAAAGCCTGAAAATATAGGATACACTTTTTTTTTTTTTAGGTAGGCCTGTCTTTTAGGTCTATGGATAAATACTTCATACAACTCCACCAAAAATCATAACTATGCCTTTAATGATGAGACGTGTTTGACTTATCAAGCATAATGGGAAGATTCTGTATACTTGACCGTTTTATAGAAGAGCTTGGCTCCAAACAAGGTCATGATGAAGTGGATAAGATGGCTGTGGAGCTGCTGTTCAGTCTTTTTGTCGAACCCTTTGAAGTGGGAAAAAGCCAGGATGAGGACCTCTTTGGGGTGCCTCTCTGCCCAGTCATTTATGCTCTTGAGAGCAGTCTGTTGCAAAGAGGGAGAATGGTCATTTTTAATACAGTTGGCATCAAATAAAGATATCTTCTCTGTTGTACACTGTTTTCATTGATATACTGACACGTTTTCATGTGGTCTTATTTTAAAGTAAAACACTTTTTTCACTTTCACAAAACACAAACTAACATACACAAGTATTTTAGTCACCCCACAGTACTGGTCACAAGTTCACTTTTGACTAAACTCGAGAGGGATGATGAAACATCTTTTTACCGGCTGATGTAACGTTACAAGGTTCAGGGCCGTAGCAAGAATTTTAGCGATACAGAGCTCACAAGTTCACGTTCCCCCCTTCAGACACCGAAAGTTTTTTAGGCGCATGCTTTATTTATTCGGCTACAGTTACGTTTCCTGTCATTTATTTATTTATATATTTAATAGCATAGTTTAACGATACTGGAAACCGTTCGGGTAAAAAAAACGAACCATTCGGTTCGCTAGTCACGGTTCGGTTCGTGTATGTACCGTTCGGTTCATCTGAAATAGGTTATGAGGTCGATCGTCTATTTTTTTCGTCATGTTTATTGTCACACTAGAACCCAAGGGGTATAACACATGTGCAGTGTAACTGAAGCTGAGGTTGTGCGTTGTGATTGGCTCAGTTTTGAAATGAAATGAATGTTCAAATTGAAATTGGAAACTGGCCTCCTTGCTGTACTTTAACTGAAAACTGTGACCCCAAACCGTGAACCGAACCATAAATTTTATGAACCGTCCCACCCCTACTGGAAACCTATAAAATAAAAAGATATTCTAATACTAATGATCCACAAAGGTTCCTTTCCTCATAAATATTTATAATGAAAAGAGACAATATTGTTATGGTTATGCATTATATTTCCATCTTTACCTCCACATCAGTCCGCGTATGCAGCCCATGATAAAAGTAAAGCCTAGTGGGGTCGGTGTCGCGCCTCTTGCGAGCGATCCTCAGGTCGATGTAGCGAACTCCTGCATCCAGCTGCTTCGTGATGCTCTCCTCCTGCATAACACTGTGACAGTCACACAAACACTCCCCTCTCTCATATGCACAAATACAGTCAGGTTTCAAACACCATTTACCTGAGTGATCGCCCATTTGCGCACTATTTTACGCACACAGTAAATCTTGCTCAAAAATTTCACTCTTTCGGGTTCTACTATAGAGGAGTTGATGTCCAAGTCATAGCTCATTGAGTCATGGCTACCTAGGAGATACCACACACACACCCACACACACCCACACACACACACACACACACACACACACACACATAAGGGATAAAGGTGTCAGTTTTAATAAACCTCCAATCGTTGCTGTCCAGGGAAACCAAATACTATACATACACACATACATACATACAGTATATACACACATATACATACATATATCCATACATACTGTACATAAATACATACGTACATGATACATATATACAGTATATATATATTCTGTATATATGTATGTATATATACATATACACACATACATATACATTTATTAATCCCCGAATTTCCCTCCGGGGATTAATAAAGGTTCATCTTATCTTATCTTATCTTACATATATACATATTACATCTATCTATCAACTATATATATATATATATACATATATAAACATACATAATACATATATACATGAATAAATATCTATTCAGATTTGTCAGTGGGTTTTTAAATGCTAAAAAGGAAAAAAAATATAGTATATATTTATATAAGTCTTTTTGTTATAGCTCATTAAAATGTGTTATGGTGATGTATGTTTTCTACATGACAGCGTTGAATGTAGTTGAGTGCAGAAGCAATGTAAGCATCTTCATACCTGGTATGGCCAGATTATAGAGATAAATGTCGTGGAGATCAGGTGGTAGTTGTGACATCCAGTCACAGTAGCTTGTAACTTCTCTTTTGCCTTTTTTCATCTCAAATTCTGTATAAAACAAGTCAACACTGAGTCTCTTACCAATATAGTAGTTTGTCGTTCTTAATCAATAGGTTGCCATAAAAACACAGACAAGCAGGTCAAAAGTTCAGAGAAATACAACTTACTCTGCCAAGGTGATTCCCAGCCTTCCTTGCGTCCTTTATACCTCAGATTTGAAAGTGCAGAAATATACAAAGAGCTGATATTGTCATGAACGGGAGGCTGCAGCATTCAAGTTACTACCTCAACAGCACCGTGGTAAGACAGAAAAGTGTGAGTCTGCTGTCGTCCGACAGGTTTTTCGTCCCATTGTATGAGGAAACCTAAAACTAGCACAGATTCTGAGGCTGATATGGAGCTCTTGTGAAGCTTCCTCATACCATCACCGGGCACTTAAACATTTCTGAAGATCTCTGTTTTGTTGTCTTCGGCGGCATCTATGGTTATAAGTGGTAATTGCAGGTGCTGCTGTGATTCTTCCCAGGAATGCCGCCAAAGGCTACGGAGGACGACAGATGTCACAGAAATAGTAATAAAGCATTTCATTAATTGACTATACAACTAATTGTTCAATAAAAAATGCATTTCACAAATTATTTGATTAATCCATAAATAAACTGACTAAATTACATGAATCAATTATTATTTTATTTTTATGAGAAATTGATGGATTCATATTTCATTTGAAAATTATTTTATAATTCTTGTAGAATATCAAATAATAAATTACTTTTTAATATAGTCAATTTAATTAGAGATTAATAAATTAATTAAATTAAAATTGCCTCTTTGTACTGATTTAATTTTTCTTTTTTTTTTTTTTAGCTAGGCCTGTCTTTCAGGTGGCGAACATCAGTTTTGCTGCTGCCCCCATCCGCAGCAGTACATCGCTTTGCTTCCGTGTCGGTACTCCAGTCTGTTTCTCCAAACTGGTGTCGACCATCATCTAATGTAGGTAATATAACGTCTATGGATAAATACTTCATACAACTCCACTTCAAAAAATCAGAACTATGCCTTTAATGAAGAGATGAGGACCACAGGTGTCACAGAAATAGTAATAAAGCATTTCATTAATTAACTGTATAAGTAATTATTCAATAAAAAAATGCATTAATACATTTGTTTACAAATTATTTAATTAAACTACAAACAGACTAAATTACATTAATTATTATTTTATTTTTTATGAGAAATTGACAGATTCATATTTCATTTATAAAATATTTTATAATTCTTGTAGAATATTAAATAATAAATTTCTTTTTAATACAGTCTATTTAATTAGAGATTAATAAATTAATGAAATTAAAATTGCCTCTTTTAATTGTAAAATTAGCAGAAGTTAGTAATTGAAATGAAACATTTTATTAGTCTTTCTGTGACACTTGTGCTCCTCCGTAACAAGCTTGTAATAAGTGTTTGCATCAGAGGGCCCCAGGCTCGATCAGCATTGTTTCCTCCTTTGTGTCATGTACCCAGCCTGTCAGTTAAACGTGCCTGTGTGTTTCCACATTCCCGCTCCTCCTTGTGTCCCCGTCTGTGGCTGTGAGTGTGATTGTGTGTTTGCTTGTGGGCGCGCCTCCTTTCGCTGCTCATTCGAAGCACCTGACTCCACACCGATGCCGCCTCCCTCTGTCGGAAGTAGTGCACGCTCTCGCCAGTTTGTCTTTTGATTGCTTGAATTTTGTAAAGAAATTACTCTTGTTCGCACATTTTACTCAGTGTCTGCGCCACAGTTCTGTTTTCTGACAAACCGTAATAATTTGGTGATATATGGTGACTTTACAGACATTTATTTAAATAAAAATCTTCAAGATTATTACTTTAACATTAGGGAGAGCCCACCTTTGACCTCAAGTTATTTTGTTGCACATGCTGTCTCAGAGACTGCATGTTTTGACCTCAGAGTTATTTTGTTCTCTCCCTAATGACATAATCAATAAAACACACCCATTTTACCTTCAGTTCAACACAAATCAGAAGTCGGGCATAGCCAGTAGCTTACGGTAACTAATGTTAGCTAATAGTAAACTCTGGATAGATTTTACTGTCTAACTGACATTACTTCGGAGGCCGAGAACAGCCGTGTTTGCTCTTTTTTTTTCCTTTTTGTATCGTTATCTTGAGATCATGAGTTAATTATGTTGTCATCTTGAGAAAACAAGCTTCGTTGTCTCCACATAACGAAATAATTTACTTGTTACCATCAGAAAACAAAAGGACGTTTCCTCTTTCTCTGTTTTGGTCAAATCAGCCGACGATAAATGCATTCGGACGGCCCACGTCAAGCTGACTTGGTGACTTTAGCAAAAGGATATACAGTACGTGACTATGTCTGTTTTTCAAAATAAGGTGCTGACTAACAAAATACATAAATGGAAATAAGATTATATGGCTTTGATTCAGAAGAAGTATAAACCATTTTACCTGGGCTCCATACAAATTAAAAAGAAAATAGCACAAAATTGTGTGTGATACGTCTTTATTCTTTGAGTTTTGGTTGCTGGAAAAAAATGTAATTTTAATCATTTTAATTCAGTTAGAGTTGAAGCCATCTCCAATTCAGGGAGTTTATTGTGAAAGGTGGAACAGTAGCAGTGAAGCAGTGATGCGCTGTTATTGACAAGGGTCCGAACTACAGAGCCTCCGTGTTATTAATATATTATCCTTATAAAGTTTAAGAGCAACGTAACATTCGGCTACAGAAGCTGAAACTAAAGCTGGCAGTAGACTCTGTAGTCTGACTGTTTAGGTTTACTGTTTATTAACTCTTTTTAAATAATACAGTGGCACAAGTCCAGTCATAGGACGTGACAATGAAGAAGTGTTTGGTTCCTGATGTTAGTCTACTGGTGTGAAGACAAACAGTTGTTGACTTATTTTGTCAAATAAATGAAAAGCATGTTCAAACTGAAACGGGAAATTGACCTCCTTGCTGTACCATAAATGTACCAAACTGTGACCCCAAACCGTGATATGAACTGAACTGTGAATTTTACGAACCATCCCATCCTTATTCTCTACATTACTCTTATAGATAGACTTACCTTAAGTATGCCAATCATTATGTAACACACTACAGATATAGTATATTGCACCTGTTGAAGCAGAAATATCTATTAAAAATATTACATAAACATACTGTTGTATGTACTGTATGTTTTGTTTAGAGCATCTCAGCATCAACGGGTGGGTTCTGTTGGGTAGCCATGTCTTTGTTGTCCAATTCAATAAATCACCAGTCAAACTGATTTAACTTGTATTTATTGGATTTGAGGAAATGTAATTAATTATTGAACAAAGATTTGATTCTCAGGCATGTTGGAAATCCCACTATAGCACTAAGATGTACATATGATTGTTTCAGGGCTCTTGGGCAACTTGACTTCAGGCTGGTTATCTATCTAGCCTTGGCCAGACCCACCATATTCTGGGCTCTGTTGAAGATGGAGTAGTACTGTCTGATGAAGACATCACCCAGGATCCACAGGCTGTCTCCTCCATTGCCAAAGCCGGTACGGCAGCCAGAGTACCGAGACTGAGGGAAGGATTTTAGGAGAGGGATTTATGCTGGATGTTAAGTATAATAAGATGAGAAAAGGGAAACAAACACTTACCTGACGGACGTAGGCAGAGCCTGGGATGGTGAACTCCTCTCCGTGGATGTGGAAGGTCACATCTGGCATTTGGGCAATGTTGTTACAGTTGACCATATACTGAGGCAGAGAGAGGGAAGGAAAGGAGATGAAAGAGCGCTAAGATTTGGCTCCAGTGTTCAATTTTCAGCAGGGCGAAGTAGTAGTTAACGTAAAGAAATCTTCAACCAGGAGGTCTTTTTTTACTGGACTGCAGAGGGCCAGCCCTATAAATGCTCAAGTCCGTCACTGATCGCGTGAGTGACTGACTGAGTGGTTATACAGTCGTTGATCATATAACTTCATTGGTTGCTCTTTCAAAATGAAAATGCGGGGAACAGTCCTTTACGCAAATGAGCTCGTCCAGTGTGACGTGTCCAGCTCATGAAGCTTGGACCAAGCTGTCATACTAGGTGAACTTTGCCTTTTTCTGGCTTAAAATGTTGTAAGAAGTAGATTTTGGTGGATTATTTAGACGGAATAACAGAAAGTTTACGAGCAGGCCGCCATGTTGTTTCCTAGAAAACCAGGGACCAATCAGGTGCATTCCACCATAGGGTATGTCGCCGCTTGAATGGCCAGTTGAGTGGAGCAGCACATCCACTAGTGTCCTCGCCGGACCTGGTGCCCATGTAGTGCTGGATTTAACATTATAAATATAACCACTGACTATTTGTGTAAGTTTATCCACAAATTCACAGACCATGCACGGTCCAGATATATCCTCAGTTTTGACCGAGACTTGTTAGCACTTACGTCTCCGTTCTGGCTGCTAGCTCCAACATAACGGTTGATGTTGCTGATGCTGCTCTGAGGTCCGACAATCAGAGAAGTGCCAGTGTCCACGATAGCCTGGCAACCACCATTGCAAGCCACAACCTGACCGTTGACAGTAACACTGAAAGGGATACACAATAGAAAATGCATCAGACAGATGGCACTAAACACTATTGCCCACCTCGGTTTGGATGCATTTCGGGGGTCCTGTGATGCTGTATCGTGGCTTTACCTGTCCACTGTGATCTGCCAGTACAGCTCATTGGAGAGGGGAATCCAGGAGATGGGGCCATAGTAGTGGTTGGGGTCAGTACCACCGAAGGTCACGACACTGCCCTGCTGAGAGTTACTAGGGGGGAGAGCGAGAACTTACTGTAAACCCTATAAGGAATCAGCTGTTGTATCAGTATTAGTAGTACTCGTAGTATTAGTAGTTCTCTGGATAGGATACTGAAAAGGTATGGCTGTCCTTACGAGCTCAGGTACACAGAGAAGAGGTCCTGGTTGACCAGGCCCTCCCTCATCATGTTGTCAAAGACAGGTGTAACGCCAGAAGCAGACAGGCGTGGGTATGCCAGGCCCAGGATACCATCGGCACGCATGTACTGCATGAAGGGAGCCTCAGTCTCGCTCAAGCCGAAGACCTGGTTCCTCACAGCGATCCCGCCCACCTTACAGACAAACACAAAGACAATATAGGGATTTAAAACAAATTAAAACATAAACTTATAAAACATATGTGACCCAACAGGCTGGCAGGTATTTAATTGTGAAGGAATCCAGCTATACCTTTATGCTTTGAATGTGATGAGACAAAATAATAATCAGTGTGAATCATGAATAAACTACTGCTGTCAGTCGATGAAAGTATGTAGTTGCAATTACCCGCATGATTGTCCATAGTTATCACGATTAATCACACATTTATTCACTGTTCAAAATGTACCTTAAAAGGAGGTTTGTCAAGTATTTAATACTTCTATCAACATGGGAGTGGACATTCTTGCTCTATGCAAATATCCAGCCATCCATCGTCAACCGCTTATCCCGTTAGGGGTCGCGGGGGGGCTGGAGCCGATCCCAGCTGGCATAGGGCGAAGGCGGGGTTCACCCTGGACAGGTCGCCAGTCCATCGCAGGGCACATAGAGACAGACAACATATAGACAGACAACCATTCACGCTCACATTCACACCTACAGGCAATTTAGAGTCATCAATTAACCTAAACAGCATGTCTTTGGATGGTGGGAGGAAGCCGGAGTACCCGGAGAGAACCCACGCTTACACGGGGAGAACATGCAAACTCCACACAGAAGAGCCGCAAGCTGGAATCGAACCTGCGACCCTCTTGCTGTGAGGCGACAGCGCTAACCACTGCACCACCGTGCAGCCCCTATGCAAATATATGTACTCTATATCTATGTTATTGTAAATCAATTAATAACACAAAACAATGGCAAATATTGTCCAGAAACCCTCACAGGTACTGCATTTGGAGCAAAACATACTGTATGCTCCAATCATAACATGGCAAACTGCAGCCCAACAGGCAACAACAGCTGCCAGTGTGCCAGTGTGCTGACTTGATCCAAAGTGCATGTGATTATCATTAAGTCTGTAAAAACGAGACTGGTGGGAACCCATAGAACCCTTTTCATTCACATATCTTGGGGTCAGAGGTCAAGGGACCGCTTTGAAAATGGACATGCCAGTATTTCCTCGCCAAAATTTAGCACAAATTTGGAGTATTATTTAATTCCTCCTTGACAAGCTAGTATGACATGGTTGGTACTGGTGGATTCCTCAGGTTTCTAGTTTCACATGATACCAGTATCTTCACTCTAGCTTTAAAACTGGGTCTGCTACAACCTAAAAACCAGAAGTTGCATTAATGCGTTAGAGCTTGAATAAATATTCATTTTCCGGTTCAATGTGATACTAAAATATGCTTTTATTCTCACCGTCACTGTGTCGTATCCAAGGAAACCGGTCATGCTGCCGGTGCCGTAGCGGATACTGAGAGCACCGCCGTGGTTCCTGTAGGTGCTGCTCATGCCAGGGTTAAACTTGTCATGGTTGTCTAGAAAGGTACAGATGTGCATGAGATTATGTAAAATAATACATTAAAAATATATATAAAAGTGGAGTAAATGATGCAAATGAAAAATAAAAGTTAACAGCTATGAATCAACATGAATGTATTGTCTGTAATCTAAACTTTGGAACAACTGTATGAGGACCCTAGATCTGGCCTAAAGGGCTCACAAGGCCTCTAGGCCTATAACTAGGTGCAAAGTCTTCCTGCATCCCAACCCGTAACCCCAACCCTCCTAATCTATACATTAGCCACTCCCAGGCTTCCCTGAAGCCCCGTTTACACGACTTCTTCAAAGTCGTCACATCGCTGCACTGGTTATACTACACAACTTGCTGTCTTGTAATGGGGGGGTTTTCACACTACATGACTGACCGGTGTCGGGGTCACACACTACAAGATCTTTAACGTGGGAGGAACCCCAGATGAGGTCTCCAAACTACACTTTGTCCTGAAAACACATGCTAGAAGTGACATGGGTATGCTTGTTGATAGTCATTGGCACACGTGTTCACAAAATAGCCTGTTTCTACATAGCTTTAGCATTTCCCCATGTAGACTTTTTTTTTTTCCAAGTGACCACTCACAGTATTATGGCAAAAAATCCCCCTGCACCCCAAAAAGCATTTTCCCCATAGATCCCCATTGTAAGAGAACTACACAAAACTATTGACAAGACACCAACTGCAAAAAAATGTAGTTATGACTCTTTCTATTATGAATTTCTAATCCACAGAGGTTTTATAAATGTAAAACGTTCCTCAGAGAAAACTGATTTAAACATCTGTGACAAGACATCTGTGGCCAGTGGGAGAAACACTAGTATTACTGGTAGTACTATAGTCAATGGGCAGCAAAGTAAACCCAGAAGCTGGAAAACGTTGGGAGCGTATGAGCCATGCGAGCAGTTCTCACCAGAATGAATAGACGCCATCTTTGAGCAGTTAACACATAGTTTTTGAGTGCGAGCACCGTGCCGATAAGGATTTTGCCTCAGCTCTTGGGCTTTTGTGGAGGAGATCCAATTGTAATGTAGCCTGAACTAGGCATTTGAGATGCATATCTTGATCTCTTCAGCATTATACTACCTCAGGTTCATATACCTTTACCAGTTATCCCCAAACATTCACACTCTGGACACCAAACTTGAACCACTTGCTCTTGAATGGCACTAAAACCTACTTGAGGAGTATCAGGACACTCTATCCTTACTCATGGTACTACATGTAGTGTGGTGTATTCAGTTCATAGATATCAGTCAAGACGGTGTCAATGCATCAATAGCTTTACATACTGCAGGCTGGACTGCTGCAGTAGATGGAGGGCACCCACAGGTTAGACGAGCCGGTGTCAAAGATGACCTTGAAGGACTGAGGAGGAGTTCCAATGGAGATGATTCCATAGTAAGCCAGCTGGAGACGAAGATGAGACGATGAGGTTATTCAAGGCCAAAATGAGCCGTTTGTCAACGTTCGTCTGTGAAATTACTCACATCAGCGTCGTTGGTCATGGGCTCGCTGCCCACGGCGAAGCGCTCGTCAAACTTGGCCGTGGGGTTGTATGGGTACTTGAGTCTGTACTCCTCCCACAGACCCTGCTCCTCCAGGATCTCCCTGGCTGTCTTACCCTTCTCCAGAGGGACCCTAGGTGTGACCAAAGGGAGCAGGTTCATTTCTAAGCCTATTATTTGACCTATATAGTTTATTGCTCATGGATCCTTCCTCGTGAAACTCTCGGTACTCGTAAATGAGGAAACCGAGACATTCTCCTGACCCAGTCCTCTTTACTCAAAGGGGCGGGTCATCAGCATTCTGTTCGCTTTTTTTGTCAAATGGAGCAAAAAGCAGTGACGTAGTTTACCAAAGCAAACTAATCAAAGCTAATCAATGAGGTTCTGAATAATATGAATGCTAACACCAGCTGAGTCAAAGTTAGCGGTGCTAAGTTTGGAAATAACTGAAAGGGTTAGTTTTGATTTTCTGAAGTGGGGTTGTACATATACCGTAGTTTCCAGCGAGGTAAAATGACTGTTTTTGTGAAGTCTGGTAACTTTGAAAAGAACAATATAAAAGCATCAGTTCACGGCTGTAAAGGGCTCTCTGAGAGCAGCAATAACATATCTTAGCCATCTAAAAAAAATCAGTATCAGTTCAAGTTTATGTTATATTCAGGCTTCTGTTTCACCTCGCAGGAATTGCTGGTCTGTATGCATGCCAACCGCCATCTAAGTTACTGTATGTAATACACTGACTATAAGAATGTATATATACATATACCATATACTGTATGTAGCAGTGTCATCATGCAGAAACCTACATCAGGTCAAATGAGAAAAAGCTGAGAGAGTGGCTCTGGAAAATCTCATTTCGACACAAAAACATACATATTTTGATCAAAATTTTAATATTTGGATTTGAATACAAATCCAAGCGATTGAATGAAAATAAAAAATTGAACATGGAGGTTCAGGGAGGTGTTTAAGTGGTCAGGCTGACTTACTGGATGAGGCACTCAGACAGTGCCACCATGGCAAACACAACAAAGGCCCACTTCATGGTCTCGGCTCGGCTATCGACTGCAGCTGAGCAGAATTTAAGCATGTCACTAAAGTGGATCACAGTACAGAACCATTCACACTGAAATACTGCAATACTAATATAATAGTATAGTAAGTCTGTGATACTCACCTGTAGACTCCAAAACCTGAGTGGTGACAGACAGGCATGCATCCTCTTTTATACGGGTGGACTGACATTTTACCATTTAACAAAGATAAGGCAATGCACACAAACAAGTGATAAGTGCAGATAAGTAATGGAAAAGTAATCGCTGACCTCAAGACAATGTCAATTATATGATTATTAAAGGAAGGAACACAAAGTTTTGGATAAAGCTTGCTTAACTGCTGTATAGTATAATATTTGCTAACCGCCAAAAGAAACCGTAAAGGTTCTCTTAGCAAAGTCAAAAGGTGATGATACAGCTCTAGCACATATGAAACTGTTCAATTTTAGTGTTTTATTTTAGGTAATGTTTCAGTTTTGTGCATATTTTATTTTTATTTAAAGCTTTTTATATTTTCTTTAGTTAAAATACTCTTCATTTGTTGACTTACGACCCCTCACAGTAGTGACAGTACAGTAGCAGTTACACCCTACAAACCCAACATTTAAAAAAATAAAAAATAAAATAAAATAAAGACAATAAAATACATATATTGAAAAAAAGAAAATAATAAGAAATGAACTCAAACAAATAATAATAATACTAATAACACACACACACACACACACTAATACGTATATACCTAAAATGAATACAAATACAGGTTTTGGCTCAGGGAGTATCTTAAAGTATATAGTTTTATTTTATTTTTACTACATGGTTTTGTTGAATACTCTATTCTGATTAGCCAATCACAGTCTGTTATTTCTTTCTAGCACACCATTGCTATGTGTAACAGACCATGGCTATGTGTAACAGACCATTGCTATGTGTAACAGACCATGGCTATGTGTAATAGACCATTGCTATGTGTAACAGACCATGGCTATGTGTAACAGACCATGGCTATGTGTAACAGACCATTTCTATGTGTAACAGACCATTGCTATGTGTAACAGACCATGGCTATGTGTAACAGACCATTGCTATGTGTAACAGACCATGGCTATGTGTAACAGACCATGGCTATGTGTAACAGACCATGGCTATGTGTAACAGACCATGGCTATGTGTAACAGACCATTGCTATGTGTAACAGACCATGGCTATGTGTAACAGACCATGGCTATGTGTAACAGACCATTGCTATGTGTAACAGACCATGGCTATGTGTAACAGACCATGGCTATGTGTAACAGACCATGGCTATGTGTAACAGACCATGGCTATGTGTAACAGACCATTGGTATGTGTAACAGACCATGGCTATGTGTAACAGACCATTGCTATGTGTAACAGACCATGGCTATGTGTAACAGACCATTGCTATGTGTAACAGACCATTGCTAATGAGCACAGTAACGATGCCGGACTTTGGCAGACTGTTTTTGTGTC
The DNA here is from genome assembly GCA_947000775.1 of Pterois miles. Taxonomy (NCBI): domain Eukaryota; kingdom Metazoa; phylum Chordata; class Actinopteri; order Perciformes; family Scorpaenidae; genus Pterois; species Pterois miles. The sequence goes on along the minus strand of CAMQGK010000525.1, from coordinate 776,073 downwards.
ACATTACTGATTTTTTAATAGTAGTATTTTTTAAAAGTAGTCGTGTATTAAGTAAGATAATGTACAGCCAATGGACATTGTTGTGAAATTAATCCCTTCAGGAGGATGTAAGCCCTGAGCCCTTACATAATGTTTGTTTTCTGAATCCTCTTCCATCTCATATCAAACTATTTATATAGGTCCTTATTTCTGTGATTTATTATCTTCATTTTAGAGATTTTATTTTTCATTTTTAATTGTGTCATTTGTCTCCATTTGCTTTCTTAAAATTAAAGAGTAGCGAGAGAGTAGAAAGAGTATTTTATACTTTCATTTTATTTAATTAAAGATGTTTGTTCATGTTCACACTATTACTCTACTATTAAATCTGTATTCTTTGTTTTAAATGTTTTCTCTTTTGTGTATTGGCCAAAACTGACAGTCAGTCACCTTAACACACGAGTTTCACTAATACCAGTATTTACTGCTACGTTATCAGGTTTACTCTCCTATCAAGGTCTTTTCCTTTAGATAAGTAATAATGTGAATGGCTGCTGATAAAACATCCCTAGAGGTGTGTTATTATTCAAACTAAACACATTGATAAAAGTGCTCACAGTACTGTTATATTAGAGCACTGTTTTCCTAATGTTTGAAGAAATGAAACTACTTTCTGACCAAATTATCTCATTTTTATTTGTCTGTAGGGTCAAATATCCCCAGAGTCTCTTACAAAAGTATGTCAGCTTGTTACTGTTATTTACATTAACAACAAAAACAAGACAACAGGGAAACTGTCCTGAAGTGACCATTAAATATTACATTCATTACCCCTCTCTCTCTTATGTATACTGTTGTCAACTAGCTTTTTGGTTGAAATAATTACTAGGGTTTGGAGAATTACTTCCATATCCATTATGTCCTCTGCAGGAGTGTGTATTGGAGTTCATTATTTTGTAGCAAATGAAATCCACGCACACAAGACAGATTTATTTTGAAAGGACTCTAACGAAGGACAGAAGGGAAACTTAGTCTGATGGATTAATTCAATAAATGTCCTTTGTGTAAGAGTGTTGTGCGCTAGAATCTCCTTTTTCTTTGTGAAACAGTAGGTGACAAATTGTGTTACTCCTACTCAAAGCTTCAAGGTTGTTTTTCTTTGGAAGATTTTACAAAAACTTCATAAAGGGTGTGTTTCAGTCCGTAAGGCCTGAAGTAGTTTTGCTGTCTGGAGACATGTCTGGTGTAAGGTACAGTCCTCTTTAAAAGTACTGGAACATCCTTTATTTTTGCTGTACACTAAAACATTTGGGTGTACAGCAAAAATAAAGGGATTGGCCTCACTGTTAAAATATTTTTAGAGGGGACTGAAGTTACTGGTTACTGGTTATGAACCACACACACCATTATATTGTCTCGTCACACTAAATAGAGACAACCCTGCGGGAAGGTAACCTTGCGCGGCATACGGATTCACGTGAAAATCGTGGGATCACATATCACACGGAAATCCATCTTGATCACGGACCAGTCACCTCCTGTGAGGAGCTACTGGCCGCTATGGGCGTGGTTTAGGTGTGTGTGGCGGCTCCTGAAGAGGTTAGCGTAGATGTCGCAATAGCATCAGTTCTATCAGACCTGGAGAGTTTTCTTCATTGAAAGTAGGGCAAAGAGCGGCATTGTTTTTGTCTTCGGTTAGTTTCTAGTGATGACTTCTCAGATGGATCCGTGGTACAAACACTGAGACAGGGTCAGGTAGGCAGGAAAGTGCCAAACTGCCAGATTTTGAACGAATGCAGCCAATGCACATGACATCTATTGCACGTCTGTCCATCCTGGAAGGAACCCTCCTCAATTTTTTGGGGAGGGAGAGTGTATCCTCATCCGAGAGGGTTGTACTGTAAAGAATAGAGGGTGTCCTATCCTGTACAGATTGTAGATTCCCTTGAGGAAAATCTGGGATTTGTGATATTAGGCTCTACAAATAAAATTGACTTGACCTGACTACTGTCTGCACTGTCTTTATTTATGCCGCTAACTCCGATCTAATTTTCCATGAAGTTGTGGGACCCTATATGGGTCAAGCTACAAAATGTGAGATCTTCCAAGTACCATAATTATAAGTTCCTTCAATAGTGGCAGTGGCGGCTTTCACTTGACTCACTCGGACTGGTAAATCGCCACGTCTTTCAAACTCCACACCCCTATTTTAAAGAGGATTTGTTTTAAAAATCAGCGGTCTTCAACCCCAAGCCAAGATAGCCAATGCTAGTCCAGTGCATTGTAGCTGCAAACCACTGCAGAGATCCAGTCTGATCCAGATCTAGGTTCACTCCCAGAGTCAGTCTTGTTCAGTCCAAGCCTTCCTCTTCACAGGGACTCCATCACTGATATGTCGCCTCACCCCTTCTTCACTCCTGGGTCTGCTGTTAGTGAATGCTAAATATTCTCCTCCGTTGCTACATGGAGCAACTCCGCCTTGAGCCTGGAAGATCCTCTGAGCTGCATCAGCTGAATGAGAGCTCCCAGAATGCCAAGCTCTTCTCCTGGGGAACCCGCTGTATCCAGGAGAACCCGCAGGGTACAAACCGTAGATTCCAAGCTCGGCTGCCTCAGAAGTGTGGTCGCTGCGAGGCTGGAATGGTACTGATTCAGACTCAGAGTAGGTGCTGCGTGTTCGGGGAAAAACGCCGACTGATGCAGTGGAGGAGTGAAGTGAGGGAAGCGAGACTCGTGGCTTGGGGTAGAGAAGACCTGTCTTCCTTTGTCTCACTTCTCCTGTTCCCCTTCCTTTTTCTTCCAGTTCCTTTGGCTTCGCTGACTCTTCGAATCTTTCTGCACCTTTGTCCTTGTTACTGATCCACTTCTTCCTCCTCCTTGTCTGAGCCTCTTCCAGTTTCATTTCCAGGTTGTGGACGTCCTCAGTTATCTGATTGACCTGATCAAAACGAGACAGCAGCGCACTGACGCAGGGCAGCAGGCGGTCCAGGTAGGGCTGGACGTCGAACCCAGCCTCGGATGCCGACGAGTCCTCGGACCTCATAGAGAGAGACGAGGACAGCGGACGGGGGGATGAGAATGAGGAGGACAGGGAAGGAGAGCGGGAGGAGGGGAGGGTGGAAGACAGGGTGGAGAGGCGGGACTCCTGGGACGACCTGGAAGGAGGGATGTCCATACCTTCGAACTTCACCCTGTGCCTGAACTAGAAAGGAAAGGGAATGTGTGGAATCGGCAACATGAATTGATTGTGGAAGTTTTGCACCACAACTAATGAAGTACCTACCTCTTTAGCTTTAGTGAGTCCCATCCACAGTTTGAGTCTCTTGATGAAGAACTCCACCATCTCATAGTCCTGAGGTTCAATGGTTGGACGGTACATCTCAGCCTGCTCTGCCCTTCAGGACACAGCAATAGATAGCAATGAGACCCCTACCCAGAATCAACTCCTCGTTTGCACCTGGCAAATTAGGATCATACATTTGATTTTAATCCTTAAAAATTTTGGAACCACCTGATGTTTCCTCTAGTGCCACCATGAGGTTTACCTTTGTGGTTTTGATTAAAATGTCTCTACATTTGTTGGATGGATTGCCAAGAAATTTGGTTTAGACAATCATGTCCTCCACAGGATGAATTGTAATAACGTTGGTGATCGTTTCACATAGCGCCGTCTTCAGGTAAAAATTTAAGTAAACCTAATGAAATTCCCATCAGCCTCAGCTGTACTTTGTGTTTAGTGGTGGGTAGTGACGCCTGTTACATGCACATGGGTATGAAGTACAATTTATTTTAGGAGTAGTTGCTCTGTAGAATTTTTACTCTTACTTGAGCATATTTGCAATAAAATATATGTACTTCTACTCCGTTACACTGGGCTACTACACATTATTAGGTACATTTACTGATGTGGCCCTAACCCCTCCACGACCCCCCTTTAATAGACTACTGTACTAGCTCAGGGACATCTGTGTCAAGCTCGCTCTGACTTGAAACGTGGAAATACTGCAAAATTTACAAGACAAACTTCCAACATTTTAATTGAATTAGGAACTTGTCATGTCAGACAAGGACTGACACTGTGAGTCTTACCCACAAATCTACACAACCGTACCACTGGTAATATTGTGTACATACTTTACATTATTTACCTGTATGTGCGGATGAGAACAGCTCCACAGAGTCTGGCCAAGAGCCAAACACCTCCCCCCATCAGTAGCAGCCCATAAAGAGGGCCCAGGACTGGGTGGACCCTGCAAAGTCTTTGGAGAGCCAACCGGCCCCGCAGGATGGACAGCACGGAGACCCCGCTTTGACGTACTGACAGGAAACCTTCCACTGAGCCGGAGAAGAGCTGAAACAAAGACAGAAGCATATCCAATACTTAAATTTCTGTGTCAGAAACATTGGATTCAGCTGTAGTCATCTTCTCGTACCGTGTTTCCGAGGTGAGCGCAGAGCAGCAGCAGCAACAGCAGCAGGGCAGTCAGAGTCCACAGCTCCCTCCAGGCTCTCTGCAGCACTCTACCTAACACCACCCACCTCCGCACAAACCTCAACGTTCCCAGCAACTGCAACACGCAACAGTGGGAATTTAATAGAGTGGGGAAACCAGTGGAGAGTCTAGAGTTGTATAATGATGGAGCTCTCATTTACCTGTAGAACTAGTAGAGTGAGCAGGACAGCGGCACACTGAGAACACCTCTGTGCCAGGAGGGCAGCACTGTGGAGGTTGATGAAGCTGTCTGGTTGGGACTGAAGCTAAATGACACATACCGGTTGATATATTGTCACCAAAGCAACACATAGAACAGTTCATTTTTACTGAAATAGTCATTTGCTTTAATGCTAAGTTTGTCCTTCAAAAACAAGTTTTGTTGTAATTGTTGAACCTCTCTTTACACTCCAACAGCAATCAATAAATCAAATGCTCTGACTAAAAAAAGAATTCAATGCGGTATATGTGGCTGTCGCAGGACTCTAATAAGCCTGTAATAGCCATGTTTGTTGTTTATGTTCATGATGATCATTTTGGGGGAGTATCTTTGGACGGAGACCTGATGGACGGACTGTCAATGTTTCTCGTTAGATTTAGAGACTTTTGTGCTGTTAGCTAATTCCATTTGAAAAGAGTTGACAAGTTGAATCATTTTTAAAATGTAGTGTACTCTTTCTACTTTCTAAGATTACCAGCCCTACCTTTAACTATTGTAATCTATTTCTTTGTCATTATAATGTATGAATAAAGGGTTTGGGGTGTACTGTATGTACACGTTCAGGCTTAAGTAGCATTTGGCCCCAAATCTGCTAAATTTACCTACAATTTTTTTCTCCCTCTATTTATTATTACTATTGATATTATTGAATAATTGCTAGAAATGATTAGTATATGTATTCATTATTATTATTATTATTATTAGGTGTTTTTATGCACAGGGTTTGACAAATAAAGAATATATCACAATAATTTAAATGAATAGATAAATAAATTTACCTATCAATGACAAGGGGACAAGTGAAGCACTGCCATTGACCTTTTAAATGCAGGTTATCAGACTAACACTAATTGGTCAAATTTGGACTTGTATTAGATAATAAGGACATGCTCAGGTGACACATGTTGGAGTTTATCTCAGTGGATCTTAAAAGTTTTCATTTCGTACCTTGGAAACACAGCAAGAGGCCTGAGACAGGAAGCAGAGCTGCAGGATAGCCGTTGCCAGGGACAACAAGACCAGCAGAAGCTGGAACAAGCGTCTGCGCTGACGCGGATACTGGGCACGCTCAGTCGCCATGGACCACAGCTCTCCGAACAAGACGAGGAGAGCGGAGATGAGAAGGAGGACCTGCGGTATGAAGCAAGAGGATTTCATCACTGGAATTATTTTCGAATCGTTTAATTGAGAATATGCATCAAGCCTAATTATTCTTTATGTCTCTGAAGGGACTACGGTGTCTGTTACCGTAAGGGCCACCTGCAGGTCCAGTCCAGAGAAAGATGAAGGGATGAGGAGTGGATGGATGGAGAGAAAGGGCGTGACTCTCTGTGCCTGAGCCCACTTTAGCTGCATGGACACACATACAAATAAACCAGACTCTCTGTGGTAGTGTGTGAAGTCGATAGAGAGACTTTTAAACCTGGGATGAAAAAAAGGGAAAATCTTAATGAATGCCAACTGAATATGATAATATACTGTACATTGTAATTCAATACTGTATATACGTCTCTAAAAGTATAGATTTCATCATTACAACAGGATTAAAGGGATAGGTCTGGTTGTATTAGGTATTTATCCATTAGTCAGCTACAGTGTTGGCCCCTGGTTTGGAGAAATAGGCAGGAGCACCAGCACAAAAACAAAGCAAGCTAGTGCTGTGGATGAGGCCTGCAGCAACACATATTATAGCCACCTAAAAAAAATCACTATCAGTTTAAGTGTCCTCTATATTTTCACCAGTTTACATTGCTGAGAGACAGCTACAGTCTACGTTTCCAAAAAGGTCCACCTAAACTCTTGCCAAAGCAACCAGACTCCATTCAAAAAACCCAGTAAGTTTAGAGTAGAGATGCTGGTCTACTGCTGCCTCGATGAGTTTTTTCAATGGAGACCAGTGGCTTTTGTGAGAGCATGGATGATACAACGGCTTTGGTTCCCTGTCAGAAAGGGCTGTCTGACGGCAAGGTAAAGCAGTGAAAATATTCTACATATAGTGTACACTTAAACTTTATTTTTTAGGCGAGCCTTTCTTTTAGGTGGCTAAAATACATTTTGCTGCCAGCCCTATCCACAGCAGTACATTACTTTGTTGCCATAATGCCAAACTGTCTCTCCAAACCGGGGTTGTGCTGACCATCATCTACTGTAGGTAATACACTGACTGTGGATAAGTACCTCAAACAATCCCACTACAAAACACCCAAACTATCCCTTTAAGAGGATGCAAAAAAATCACATTAGAAGACACAGTATCCCATGCAAAATAGTTTGGTAATCTAAATCAGAAAGTTATATAGATTATGTTGTTGCTCCATTTGTTCCCGGAAGAGAAAAAGTTGCATACTTTTGTTTTTTGGCAAGTTTTAATGGGGTGGCACGCCTTATTTTCAAAAGTGTAACATAATCTTGTCTTGTTCTCAGAGGATTCAACAACTGAACAATGAAGGTGTTAATAAATACCCACTCAGCATGTCTTGGAGATGCGGTCACCTTGTTGTAACTAATGCACTTACTGTTTCTTGCTCCAGTCTGCCATGTGCATGTCAGCTAGGAGCTGGCGTGTTGTCGCACTGCTGTTTTCCAGAAAGACACTTGCCAGAGGGCTGAGAGGATGTGCATATTGCAGGCGTGGCGATCCAACGAGGTGCAGTGTCGGGTTTTGGTGCAGGTGTGGCACCAAGGTGTGGTTGATCCACTGCTCTGCATCGGACCAGCTGGATGAAGACACAGTCGACATAAGCTTGGGGTTGTGTGGTTTTTCCACTGGATAAACCCTACTAACACCTAGCTCTTCCTTTCAGTGGGAAAAGTTCCACTCAGCCGTCACAGGTAGTAGTAGTCACCGTAGTCACAGTGGTCACCAAGCAGCAGTGATCAAAATATGACATCTGGGTGGAAAAAGCTAATTTTCTGCCCTTTTCTGGTGTGATGTCATGGGATGCATGTTGGAAAAGCATTATAGTTTATTAACGTACAGATCATGCAGTTACTGTAATATGCTCTCCTCAAAGCCACCAGACTCCACTGACAGAAACAATTTTACTTCGCTGGTCACTGAAACACACTTCATTCAAACTCAACAGAAACAAAATAAAAGTAACTGAAACCAAGTGGGTCTATCTGTGGGTCTCAAATGGTCGCAGTTAGGTTGAGGCACCAAAACTTGTAGCAGCCAAAACTACTGTTTTCCAGCACATTTTTCACACCAGAAAAAAACAGAAAGGCGTACTTCTCTAGTACTTGTCTTCTGGAAATAAACTAATCTATCACCTGTTTTTTGGCAAAAAGATAAACACACACCAAGACGGAAAAGGGTCTGCAGTCTAAAAGTCTACACAACAAGCCTACTTTACTTCTCAAAAATGCCACTACTACATGACAAGCCCCCTAAGATGAACTTTCAGGATTGCCGTACATATTTTAACCCAAACCACAATGTTTTTCTAGACCTAACCAAGTAGTTTTTGTACCTAAACCTAAGAAAATAGTTTTGACTTCATTGCGATGAGTATTGATGAGTATTATTTTGTTTCTGTCAAGTTTGAATGAAGTGTTTTCGATAATCAACAAGGGTAAGACAAGGTAAAATTATTGTTGTCTGACTTGAGTCTGAGAGGACTGTATGTTAATAAATTGTAATAATTATCCAAATCCGTTTTAATTTAATGTATTATATATTCACTTCAACACCCATCAGATAGCATAGCGCTGGAAAAGGGATGAAAATTAGTGGGTCCACCTGGGTGCCATGTTTAAATCAATGTCGTTCAGCGCTGGAGCCGATAAATACCTGCGACTACTGCAGAGTCATTTGTCCTGACTGAATGCCACTAAAGATATAGGCCAGATGTTAGTGGGTGCTAGTGGGTTTTTTATCCAGTGGGAGAGGGGCTTATGTGTACATTAAAATGCAGATATATTCAGATTCACGATGTACAACATCAGGACAGTCCCAATTTTCACGCTCACTTAGAAGTCATGTAAAGTAATATTAAGTGAAAAAATATCATGAAATCAAACAATCATGATTTATAGTCACATTATAATGTATTATAACAGTAATTATAATACATTAAAAGAAGATTATAATATATTACAACTACAGGAACTATAATCCATGGAATGGAAAATAATATCAGTGAGTGACTGGCAACTATGAAGTATTATGATACTTGAACTTATAATACATTATAAAATGCTTTATAATGTATTATGATTGTTGCAGAGTCCTACAGTATGCTCAGGGGTTTCTCCCCAGTTCATTGGGTGTGTGGCTGCATTTGGTATGGTGTCATGTTTTGACAGCAGGAAGCTGAGTGTTGCCCTTACTCTCTGAGTGAGGTGAGGTTAGGGACCCCCAAGGGTGCCGTGTGAAGACGACGCCTGATAGCGGAGTGCAGCAGCCTGCCCTGCCTCTGCTCTATGCCGCCCTGGTAGTTCACCATCAGCACCAGCAACAGAAATAACAGCTGGCACACACAGTGCTACAGAAAAGATGCAGAGGATAATTAACAGCAAGATGCTTCTGGAGACAAATTGACACTAAATTTGAAAGTTTCATTCTTACCTTCATTAGCGATCGCAGAGCTTGGACTTTGCGGGCCTCCTCTTTAGCCTGTAGCAGCCCGTAGCCACACGGAGGCCGGACCTTCCCGCCGTGCTCCCCAAATGGCCTCACCACAGTGCTCCCTTGAGCCAGCTGCTCCTCCACCTCTGGATCAACAGGCCTCCACAGCACTGTGTGGATCAATGCCCGCACACACACCTGAGAAAGAAAACAGATCAAATCAAAGGAATTATCCACCAAAGATCTACGCGTTAATTAGATGAACTCACCTTGAGAGGTTCCAGCAGCAGAGCAGAGGTGAGAAAGGCGGAGAGAGCGGATACCAGCCACATGACGACCGCTGTTCTGGACAAGAAGCTGCCGTAGAGTCCGACCACGGCCAGGCACACTCCCAGCAGCACAGCCACCAGGGGGTAAATCACACACAGCGCCCAGGGAGGGAGCAGCCAGCTGGGCTGACCTCGAGCGACGCCTGGGATGGAGGAGTAGAGCAGCAGATACCTCAAAGGCTGTTCACACCAGGGACTTAGTGTTCATTTTAGTCAGTAAAGTTAACCACAAGTCTTAGTCTTCATCTGTTTTCATTATCTTTAGCTAATTGTTGGCTAACTATTTTTACCATTTATCCATTACTTTGAGCTAACTATTTCAACTGTTAACCCATGACTTTGAACAGTTTTTTTGCTAACTATTTCAACTGTTTATTGATTACTTTTAGCTACTTGTTTGGCTAACTATTCAAACTATTTATCCATTACTTTAAGCAGATTTTTGGCTGTTTCAACTTTTATCCATATTCGTAATCTTGAATGTTTAAGCCATGTTTAACAGCTGTAACAACAGTTGGATTTATGTTGTTTACCTGTTCTGTTATTTTCCCCCATAGTTGGTGTTGTTGTTGCATCTGCCATCCATTATTTTCTGAAGTGTCTGATTTCACCCATAATGCATTGCACAACAAGCTATCAAAGTTCACTCAGTTGTTTTTTTACACAGTACATACATGCACAAACAAGACCTACAGTATATACATGCGTTAATGCGTCAGAGCGAGGGGACTGCCCCTGACAGGTGCCTTGAGCAGTTGGAGGTTTGATGCCTTGCTGCCTTGCTCAAGGGCACCTTGGCAGTGCCCAACAGGCAAACTGGCACCTCTCCAGCTACCAGTTCACACTCAGTTCTCGGCCATGTGGGGACTTGAACCGGTGACCCTCCGGTTCCCGAGCCAAGTCCCTATGGATTGAGTATATGAGCATGTCTACAGTATAGAAAGCAAAAAATGTAAATTTAAGTGTTTATATGACTTAAAGTTATATTTAAAGACTATGTCTATTTTTATGCAACTAGCCCCTTATCACCAGATGTAAATAAAAAGATACCGGTTGGGTATTTACTGGGTGGGTTATCCAGTAGTCTAGTACAGGGATGAGAGTCCATCCAACGGAGCTGTGGAATTAGTACCTATGCGTGTGGTGGAGGAGGAGCGCATGGAGTCAGGGGACAGGCTTGGCAGGAAGGTGCTAGCCACCGAGTCTACGGATAGCACGGAGGGACACTTGTAGAGTCCTGCGCCATGCAGGACAGCACAGGACTGTGGATCTGGCTTGTAAATCTCTGCACCGTACAGGGACTTGTCCTCACTTTGCTCCGACCAGCTGCTGCAGGAAGTACTTTGGCTAAAATCAGAAAGTCACAGTCATGTGGAGTATTCTAAGTAATGGCATTTGCATGATCACAGATGAGATCCTTACGTGTTTGAGAGCGAGGAGACGGTTCTTGGGGAATCGCGGCCGCTGTCTGAGTTGCCGTTACTTATACCTGCTGTGTCCTCTGCTGCTGCTGCTATAGACATCAGCAGATCTTCCTCTGGTGTCAAGCACAAAAAACACACACACTTGAGGTCACGAAATGATACCGTACTCACTTTGACTTGACAACTTAGAAACTGATAGCTGGGGACACAAGTTTTTTCAGATGTTGCTAATTAATTCAAAATTTCTGAGTTTATTTCAACAGTTTCTCACCGGACAGAGTTAGGAGTGTTGTCAGATTGTGGTGGTGAGCTTGCACTAAATTGGAGACTTTTTTGTCCAGTGCAGCAGGGGCTTGGTAAGAGCAGGAAATGTCTTTTGCAAGGGGATTTGTGCAAAGGGGAGAGGTGAGAGCAGCAGGTGAGCCAGACGAGGACGGTGAGGCCAGGCGGAGCTGCATCAGGGCCTTTTTTCTCCTCAGCTGGTGTGTAGGGCCCAAAGCAGGTGAATCCTTGCAGAGGTTAGAGGCTGGAGGCGTCTCGGGGAGGCACGGGCCTACAGGTAGATTGAGTAGGCTGTCGCATGAAAGCCATGTCCCCATGACTTCCTCTTGACATGCTCCATCTGTCTGGGGCACCAAGCCAGACGCAGCCCAAAAGTCCAGAATGCTGGAGTCAAACGCCTTGCTCTCCAGCAACTACAGGAACCAGAAGAACACTGAATGAGACGGGGGGAGAACAGCTATTTGTGTGTGTGTCCATGTGTGTGTTAGCTCACAGATGAAGGACTGTCCCGGACTGGGCCAGAGGAGTCTGGCAGAGACAGAAAGGAAGGGCCAGAGAGCTCCGATTGACCGAGGTAGACATCCATCTCCACAGAGTGACAAACAGGAGAAGGGGGGACCGACATGTCCACGGCTACCTGGGTTACACACACATAAACTGCTGAGTGTACATTCAGATAAATGGGAAACTTTCACTTTAATTGTTTCCACACTGAGATAAGACTGTTTGACAAACAAAGCTTGGACGCACATCCAACACATCACTGTAATGACCTCTAATCAGCAGCACACTGAAGGCGAGAGCACAACAAGAAACAAACCCCACCAAAACTACATCCGTGAACCTTTTTAAAATAACACATCGTGTCAAACTAAGTCATAACAAACTGATTCAGGTCATAGAAGGCAACACTTTTAGTTTTCAACTAGTCACATAAGTACGCTTGGTCAGAAACCTCCTGAGGTCACTTTGTAAACTCACAGGCTACCATTTCAGGGGTACATCATCTTTTAAATGCAGGGTAGTAAGATAGACTTCCCCATCTGCTTAACGTGAATTCTACCTAAACTACTTGGTTAAGTTTAGGAAAAGATCATGGTTTGGGTTAAAATAAGCATGTTTGTTACGTAAGTTAAATAAGTGACGTGAGGTAAGTTATGTATGTGATGTAAGTTAAGTATGCGACGTAAGTTAAGTACATAACAACATGTAATTTAAGTATATGATGTGAGTTAAATATATGAAAGTTAAGTACATTACAAGATGTAATTTAAGTATATGATGTAAGTTAAGTATGTGATGTAAGTTAAGTACATTACAAGATGTAATTTAAGTATATGATGTAAGTTAAGTATGTAAGTTAAGTATGTTACAAGATGTAAGTTAAGTATGTGATGTAATTTAGTATGTGATGTAAGTTAAATACATTACAAGATGTAAGTTAAGTATGTGATGTAAGTTAAGTACATTACAAGATGTAAGTTAAGTATGTGATGTAAGTTAAGTACATTACAAGATGTAAGTTAAGTATGTGATATAAGTTATGTACATTACAAGATGTAAGTTAAGTGTATGATTTAAGTTAAGTATAAAAGTTAAGTACGTTACAAGATGTAAGTTAAGTATGTGATATAAGTTATGTACATGACAAGATGTAAGTTAAGTATGTGATATAAGTTAAGTATGAAAGTTAAGTACATTACAAGATGTAAGTTAAGTATGTGATATAAGTTATGTACATGACAAGATGTAAGTTAAGTGTATGATGTAAGTTAAGTATGAAAGTTAAGTACGTTACAAGATGTAAGTTAAGTATGTGATGTAAGTTAAGTATGTAAGTTAAGTACGTCACATAAGTGATGTATGTAAGTTAAGTATGTTGCAAAATGTAAGTCAAGTATGTGATGTAAGTTAAGTATGTGATGTAGATGATGTAAGTTACGTGTGTAAGATAAGTATGTTGCGTATGTGATGAAAGTTAAGAATCTAAGTGAGGTATGTTACAAGATGTAAGTTAAGTACATGACGTAAGTTAAGTTTGTGACGAAAGTTAAGTATGTAAATTAAGTATGTCAAGTGTGTGACGTTAGTTAAGTATGTGACATACATGACATAAGTTAAGCAAGACAAGTATGCAATATACTGTACTTAATGCAAATTAAATACATTATGTAAGTTAACATAAGTTAAAATAAGTCAATGTTTTTGGTTCACATGGAACACTAACAGCAGTCTAGGTGAACGTCCTGTGTTTGTTAGACCCATCCATCCACCCTGACGTTCTCCCCATGCCCACTTTGCCACTCTATAGGCTAATATGTATGTATAATAATAATTTACTGCTGTCTTAATTACGACGGCCGCTGGAGGCAACCCTGCGCATGCCGAACTCACACTAGAGGTGTATGTGGGGCATCACAGTTTGACGCAAAAGGGCCGCCAACCAAGCTGCCGTATTTGATGAGTGAAAGCGGGTTGTATGAGCACAGGGTTTCCTCCAGCAGGAAAGTTTAGCATGAAGTAGCTGTTCTCAGTTACCTGACTGTGAGCTTTTCCGAACAGGAAACAGAGGAAACACTGGAGAGGAAACACCAGTGCTGCGACAGTCATCCCCGTGGCAACCGCCTCCACATTAACCAGCAGCTTGGCTGACACCGGTCCCCTTGTGGCAAAGACACAAATTAGCTTCATCCTGTCAACTCTGCACAATCTACTCACAGTCTGTTTATATCTGGAAAATGTCGCATTTAATGTCATATATGAACCAAAAAAAAATACATAATATGCCTTTGAGTGAGACAAAAACACTAATACATAGCGATAGCAGTGATTATTCAGTTTTAATTAAGTTAGTTAAGTCATTAGAATGACTGTATCGTTACTGAACCATCATGGGTTTATATTGAGGCCTATAAGCCGGCCTACCTGTGTCCCTCGGTGCCAACAGCCCCGTACCACACGGCCCCCAGTGCCAGGTAGAGGTGCAGCATGAGGCCGCTACAGGTAACCCTCTGACCCCTGGTGAAACGGCTGTGGGCGGGGCGTTCCCATAGCGACAGCCACAGGTGGTGCTCAGCCATCCCAAACGTTAGCTGGGAGGCAAAGACCCGTCGAAACTGAGAGAGCTCCTCAGGACCTGGGGAGTTGGAAGAACAATACACTGCACTGGACTTTGTTAGCAACAAAAGCTGATGTACATGAAGTACATACAGTAGTACTCAGTTGAAAGTAGAAACTTACATGAGGCTAGAACTTCCTTCTCCACGGAGCCGTTCTTCTGATGCTCCACGGAGAGCCAGTCCTCCAGCAGGAAGAAGAACATGTGGTCTGTCTGAGGGTCCCAAACCACCACATGCTGAACATACCAGGACGGGTCCAGACCTACAGTTAGAGATGATAAACAACTACATCCACATGTAGTCATCCAGACTACTTATGGCCATGAGCGGATTATGAGCCAACGGCCCTCTGGGGCCTCTCCCCTACGTAGACACAGCCATTGTTTAGCCTCCGTTTGTGTTGTTTTGTGTCTTTGTCGTCATTATGCATCTCTTCGTGATTGTGTCTCTTTGTGGTTGTTCTGCATCCCTATGTGGTCTTGTATATTTTTGTGTTCATTTTCAAGTCTCTTTGTAGTCATGTTGTGTCTCTCTGTAGTAATTTTGTGGTCATTTTGTGTCTCTTTGGCTTAATTTCAAGTCTCTTTGTGGCCATTTTGTGTCTCTTTCTAGTTGTTTTGTTGTTTTGTAATTGTTTTGAGTTTCTTTGTAGTTACTTTGTGTCTCAGTAGTCATTTTATGTTTATTTGTGGTCATTTTGTGTCTCTTTGTGTTAATTTTGAGTCTCTTTGTGGTCATTATACATCTCTTTGTCGTCATTTTTTAAGATAGAAGAAGAAGAAGATCTACCTTTATTAGTCCCACAATGGGGAAATTCAATTTACACTCTGTTAAACTCATACATGGTACATGCAGACCTGAAACACACATACATGCATTAATGGAGAGGTGTCAGAGTGAGGGGGCTGCTCCTGACAAGCGCCCCGAGCAGTTCGGGGTTTGGTGCCTTGCTCAGGGGCACCTCGGCAGTGCCCAAGAGGTAAACTAGCACCTCTCCAGCTACCAGTTCACACTCAGTTTTTGGTCCATGTCGGGACTTGAACCGGTGACCCTCCGGTTCCCAAGCCAACTCCCTACAGACTGAGCTACTGCCGCCCCCTTTTGTGTCTCTTTATAATTGTTTTGGTCTTTTGTAGTCGTTTTGAGTCTCTTTGTAGTTACTTTGTGTCTCAGTAGTCATTTTATGTTTATTTGTGGTCATTTTGTGTCTCTTTGTGTTAATTTTGAGTCTCTTTGTGGTCATTATACATCTCTTTGTCGTCATTTTGTGTCTCTTTATAATTGTTTTGGTCTTTTGTAGTCGTTTTGAGTCTCTTTGTAGTTACTTTGTGTCTC
Source organism: Pterois miles (assembly GCA_947000775.1). Lineage (NCBI taxonomy): Eukaryota > Metazoa > Chordata > Actinopteri > Perciformes > Scorpaenidae > Pterois > Pterois miles. The sequence continues at coordinate 760,323 of CAMQGK010000525.1, read as the reverse complement.
AGTAGTCATTTTATGTTTATTTGTGGTAATTTTGTGTCTCTGTGTTAATTTTGTTAATAATTGTTTTGGTCTTTTGTAGTTGTGTTGAGGCATTTGAAGTAATTTTGAGTAGTTCTTTTGTAGTCAGATTGAGTCTCTTTGTAGTTACTATGTGTCTGTAGTCATTTTATGTTTATTTGTGGTAATTTTGTGTCTCTTTGTGTTAATTTTGTTAATAATTGTTTTGGTATTTTGTAGTTGTGTTGAGGCATTTGAAGTAATTTTGAGTAGTTCTTTTGTAGTCAGATTGAGTCTCTTTGTAGTTACTTTGTGTCTCTTGGTGGTCATTTTATGTTTATTTATGGTCATTTTGTGTCTCTGTGTTAATTTTGAGTCTCTTTGTGATCATTTTGTGTCTCTTTATAATTGTTTTGGTCTTTTGTAGTCGTTTTGAGTCTCTTTGTAGTAATTTTATGTTTATTTGTGGTTATTTTCTGACTCCTTGAGGTCATTTTAAAAAACTTTGACTGTGTTTGTGTTAATTTTTCTGTCTCTTTGAGTCATTTTGTGTCTCTTTTTGGACATTTTGTGTCTCTTGGTGGCCTTTTTGAGTCTCTTCCTGGTTGGCAGAGACATTATGTAGGTGAAGGCCAAGGGGCCCCCTGACACTTTGGGCCCCTGGGCATGTGCCGGTTAGGCCCACTGTAAACCAGTCCAGGCTCACAGTATCAGGTGAGAAGGTGGGTTTGAGCTCTTGTTCCCAGACATAGCTGTGGATGAACTGTGTCTGGGATGAAACGTGAGATTACTCAAGCCTCATACCTGCACACAGCCACACAAACTGTATGCATGTAAATACACATGCATACTTTGCCAGTTTTTTTTTTTTTTTTTTTTTTTTTTTTACTGGAATCAGGTGCAGTGATATATTCAAAATATCTGATTTTCAGCAAATTTGATCTCGTACTACCTGTGTTATCATGCCAGATGCGAATTTTCCAAACTTCTCCCAGGTTGTCATCTGTCTCCAGGTGAAACTGGTCCAGGCTGCCACGCTGAAAAGCTCCATCTCTCTGCAGATGGCGAGAGCCGCTCTTGTTCACACCGTACAGACTGATGCCAACATGTGCTGTGGTGCCTGATGGGTGCAGTGCAATCATATCATATCATATCGTATATCGTGAGAGGTTTCATGAATTCAAACATGACAATGCTTTAGCTACTTATATTTTTGTCTTCACTTCCCATTTCAACATTACATTGACATGTCCTTGCTGACCTGCTCCTCGTCTCCAGCCAGTCTTGACCAGCACTCTGTAGTGGTACAGTCCCGGTCGGCCACACATGGGGACCTGGCTCAGTCTCAAGCTGTCCAAGTGGTCTAGTTTATGGGCGATGAGCCCCACCAGCAGGTGGATCAGAACCAGGACAGCGCACACAATCCCCACCACCATGTTACGCACGGGACCGCCTGGCTGCACGGATAAGACACGGATAGAGGGAGAGAGGCAAGAGCCTGTTGATGACTATTCTCTTTCTAATGCTGACTTTGCATTTGGGGAATGGATTATGTTTATTGTTCAGAACATATGTGCTTTGTGTTCTCATATACCGGTGGCAGCAGAACGACGGCCCCAGGATGAAGAAACAAGCTGGCCCCAAACATGGTGAGGTGCTGGGTGAGGCAGTGGGCTGCGTGGAGCGTGCTGCCCTCCAGTGGCTGTAGTCCCTCACTGCTCCAACGCCTCTCCTTCACACTGTAGTACCGGCACAGAGAGCTGAACACGCACACCGCCGCGTGGACGGGACCGCCGTCGACCAGAGACGAGGTCAGGTTGACAGACAGAGGCTGGTTCGTGCTGTCCAAACTGTGGAGGAAGAAAATTCAGTCGTGTAAAGTTGTCAGCTCAATGGGCGATTGTCAAGAGCACAGAGATGCAGAAAAGACTCACAGCGGAGACAGGAATATGGTTTCCTCTCTGGAGGTGGTCGGAGCAGAGAGGGTGAGAGCCCACTCTCTCACTAGGGAATCCTGGGATGCATTAGTCCCCGGCACTGCCGAGTTCACTTCTATCTTGACATGTCCCAGACTCACTGGAGTAGCTCCTAGATGTGCATAATGCAGTTTGAAAACAGCCTTTCTAATTTATAATTCATACAAAAACACACAGATATACAGTAAGGTTAATTATGTAGGTGCTGCATGATCGACCTTAAAGAAAGTTCACTCAAATTATTAAACAGATGACTTTAGACATCCTAAAATGGCATGTGTACATCACAACTTGAATTGTCACAGCTGAAAATGTATTCATACTTGAATGTAAAGTCTGGCAGTCATTACCTTGTCCAAGACTGAACTGAAGTCGGGGAGCCCACTAATAATTTTTTAACTATATTATTATTATGTTTGTTAAAAAGACAGGAAGCTAGTCGGTTTTAATTCCTGATAAATGTCATTTAAAGGAGCAGTGTGCAGGATTTAGTGGCATCTGGCGGTGCAGACTGCAGCCAGGCTTTGAACCTCTGGGGAGAAGGGGCTATATTTCTAGGGGTTCTGGTGTAAACAGCATATATCCAGGCCCAGACTTCCTCTTCCATGCGCAGCTTTGTTTATAGTCTGATGGTCAATGTGTCCCACCTTTTTTCCTCTCCACACCGACTGTTTACCTGCATTCAACCAAAGCCTGCTTGAATGTGATTTGTCAATACTACTACGATGACAAACAACCAGAAACCAGAACACTTCCGATACCAAAACCTTGTCCCGTTGCCTACAGATTCTACACATGAATACCTCTCTCCACTCACTCCTCCCTTTTCAAGCATGTTAGTGAAGTATTGCAGCCTTCAGGGAACAGAAAAACACAAGTCTCTCTAGAGCCAGTGTTTGTTTACTGTATTTTTTATCTGTTTATCCGGATTTATCCGTTCTGGGTTAATTAACTTCTTTAATGCATCAACGCAACTTGTGGTTTCTAAGTTGTAACTGGCTCAGTTTTAAAGCTTGAGTGAAGATATTGGTATACGTAAATCTAAAAGAAAACCTAAGGAATCCACTGGTACCAACCATGTCATGCTAACTTGTAGCAAATGAGGCTAAATAATGCTCCAAACTTAAGCTAAAATTTGGTGAGGAAAAACTGGCATGGCCATTTTCAAAGGGGTCTCTTGACGTCTGACCTCAAGATATGTGAATGTAAATGGGTCCTGTGGGTACCCACCAGTCTCCCCTTTACAGACATGCCCACTTTATGATAATCACATGCAGTTTGGATCAAGTCATAGTCAAGTCAGCACACTGACACACTGACAGCTGTTGTTGCCTGTTGGGCTGCAGTTTGCCATGTTATGATATGAGCATATTTTTTTATGCTAAATGCAACATTTTGAACAGATATAAAATTTAATCATGATTAACTATGGACAATCATGCAATTAATTGCAATTAAATATTTTAATCAATTGACAGCCCTACAAAACAGTTCAATTGTGGGCCATAAAACGAAAACAAGGAGCTGGAAGACACTAAAATGCTGTATGGAGCTGAAAGGATAAGATAAGATAAGATAAGATGAACCTTTATTAATCTCCGCAGGGAAATTCGGGGAACTCCAGATACTACTGATAATTCTCTGGGTTTGTGACAGTTATTAAATTTGTACATATACTGTACTCATTTGACCCATTGTTAATACAAAACGTTGGTTACTGCAGCTTTAAAAAAGCTGTTTTGAAAAAAAGCTGTTTTGAAAAAAATTTGAACATTTCTGACTTTGTGACTCATAATAATAACATAAAAAAGACACTATGGCAGAAAATAATGCCTTAGTTTTGTACAAAAACTACCTAAATTTAGGTCATGAGAGTTCTATCACTGATATGATAGACATTTCCCATATAAGAGTTTTAAATAGATCAGATTTGGTTCTGTACCCTTCAGATGTTGGTCCATAGGTGCATAGCAAGAAAAAAAAAATAAAAAGCAATAAAGGCCAAATGGTCATTAACATTATACCAAAGTGCAAAGAAAGAAAAAGGATCTACTGTACCTGGATCCAGGCTGAAGTTGAAGGACATATATAAACCTGCATGCTCATCCAGTCCATCCACAGCTTTGACTGTGAGGTTCAACCTTCCTTCAGTGGGGAGCATCACAGTGAGACAAGTCCCATTCTCAGCTTCACCCGCCCTCCCGTCTCCACTCCCGTCATTTGGCCCCATGGGGTATTTGTTGGGCAGGGTGACCCGTATGGCCTGTTGGGGATCCAGATCCTGGATGGGTATGGGTTGGCCCTGAGGTGTGGTGAGCTCCATGGCAACCACAGCGGTGGAAATGGGAGGATCTGCTGCAGTCAGCAATGGGTTGGATCCCAGCTCTGCATCGATGCCAAACAGAACCTGCACCACCTCAGACTTCTGACTCTTCAGCTGAGCAGTAAGGGAGGTGGGGATGTGAAACTGACACCGGTGAGACCTCTCGGGCTTGTCAGCAGACTGAGAGGGGACAATCTGGTCTTGGTCTTGATGAGTGCAGAGGAGGTCCGAGGGGTCTCCATGGAAACCCACTGTGTTGATATAGTTGGTGGAGAGTGAAAGGGGCGCCTCGCCACGAACACGTGAACGCATCAGAGAGCGCATTAGGGCCCCTGTGTGGTCCAGCGCTGACAGGGTGACGGTGGAGGCTGACTGCAGAGAGCCTGAGTAGGCTGGGTGAGAACTGGAAGCACTGACAGACTCAGGCACAGCCGCCAGGCTGCTACCTGAAAGCAAAGAGAGCACACAATATTCACCCATAATATTCACCCATTCTATAAAGTTCACCATTGTTTCATGCAGGAGATAGAGGATGACCAGCACCTATGATGTTCAGGATGTTCCTTCCTGTTTCCACAGCTGATAAAACACCAGGACTCATCTGCTCCTCCATGACATGGATCATCTTCCCCACAGCTTCCAGAACCTTCTCCTGGCACTTTTCACACAGCAGTTCACTGGGAACGGCCTCAAGAAAACAGAGAAATAAAGATGTGTTTTAAACACAGTGAATGCTTGAAAGGCAAATCAATATCATTTATCACAGTCTTGGAAAATAAATAAATAATAGCACTGATTAGCAATAATATTAATTTTGAGATAAAAAAAAAAACTCCTACTTGTAACCTTAGAGGACAAAAACTGCAATAAGAATACTATATATACATTTATTTCCACTGTCACCTAGTTACATTTTTAAACTACATCAGTCCTGATCATAACTATCAAATATTAACCCGATAGATGCCGGTTTGTTTACATTATACTGCTGGTGTTATGACACCCCCCAACAAATACAATTATTTCCTGTATAATAAATCATAGGAGGGTTTCTATTTTTCATCGTCTGGGACATGTCTATTTATTTAAAATAAATAAATAAATAATTATCAGCAATGATTAACAATAACATTATTGTCATGACTAAAAGAACTAGATCTTGGGTACAAGTGGCTGAAATGGGTTTTCTCAGGATTGTGGCTGGTGTCTCCCTTACAGATGGGGTGAGAAGTTCAGCCATCCGTGAGGGACTCGGAGTAGAGCCGCTGCTCCTTTGTGTTGAAAGGAACCAGTTGAGGTGGTTCAGGCATCTGGTTAGGATGCCCCCCTGGGCGCCTCCCTAGGAAGGTGTTCCAGGTATTACCAGCTGGGAGGAGGCCCCAGGGAAGACCCAGGACTAGGTGGAGAGATCATATCTCCACACTGGCCTGGGAACACCTCAGGATCCCCCAGTCAGAGCTGGTTAATGTGGCCCGGGAAAGGGAAGTTTAAGGTCCCCTGCTGGAGCTGTTGCCCCGTGACCCGACCCCAGTGAGTGATGGGTGTACCTCAAAGAGGGGAAATGGCTCAATGTGGTAGAAAAGGTAAAAACTACAAGTTTGAAGCCAGAGCTCTGGATTGAAAGCCTGATACAATAGAATGCAATGATTTTATGCTATAATGAGAGCGGAATCAAAAATTGTTGTTTTAATGGGTTTCAATGGGGACATTTTTTTATCCTTGAAGGGCTGAGTGTCTGTATATTTGCTACACAATTTATAATAAATTAAAAAAAAAAACTTGTCAAAATTTATACCATATTCAACATTGATAAATAAAATTATAAAGGCAAAAATGTGCCTAGTGATGGATACGGGATAAGCTCTGATGTAAAATGTATTTCTTGACATTTTGGTCTCTTTGTGTGTCTGCATTTGCACAAATTACTGTTGCTGCCAATATGACAATGTTCTCAATGGATTCAAAATCTATGTCTGAGATCCTGCAGCTGTCTCCTCCGAAGCTTTTCCAATATTACTGATTACTTGTTAAATATTCTGGGCTGAGACTGATGAGGACACAACGTTGGCCATTACTTACAGTAGACTGTGACAACGCTGAGCTGATCTGTGCAACATTCAGCAAGGAGGACATGGGCAGAGAGGTCAAGGCTCGGGTCACATTTCCGCGGATCTCCCTTCTGTCTGTGAGCTCCATGGCAGTCCGTCCAGACATCTGTGGACAGGTGGTCATAGTAGTCATTAGCAGTCAGTTCTTGGTTCATGGCAGGACTTGAACCGGTGACCCTCCGGTTCCCAAGCCAACTCCCTACAGACTGAGCTACTGCCCCCCCCAATGAAGTTGTTGTCCCACTTCTGACAACTGGAGAGGTGCCAGTTTACCTCTTGGGCACTGCCGAGGTGCCCCTGAGCAAGGCACCAAACTCCCAACTGCTCGGGGCGCTTGTCAGGAGCAGCCCCATCACTCTGACATCTCTCCATTGTTGCATGTTTGTGCATGTGTGTGTTCGGGTCTGCATGTACCGTGTATAAGTTAACAACAGAGTGAAAAAATTGAATTTCCCCTCGTGGGACTAATAAAGGACTATGTTCTTCTTCTTCTTCAGTCATGTCGTTACATCTACTATGCCCATAATCTTCAGTTGTTCTGTTATAGATAATCATAAGCAGCTTGACGTGTCATTTCATGCACTGGCAAACGAGATATGATGCTGACGCACGACCTGATTGAGCTGGCTTGTGAGGGCAATGGAATAAGGGATGATCTCCTGAGGGTTGCCATGTTGGACTACAGCCCACAGCTCTGTCTGGCTCTTGTTTCTGAGCCACTGACTGGCAACTTCGTCCCTTGGAGGAGTTTCAACTGTCAACATTCTGGGGAGAGGAGCAATTCAGTTCACTGAAACACGACAAAAACATTTGGTGTAATGTATAATAATCAAAATGATCCTTCTAACCTTTGACTGAAAAATAAAGCACAGTGACTGCATCACATCCTGGGAGCTTACCTGCTCAGAGCGATGACCTTTGCCCCCAGATGGTCCTCTACCAGTAATGTAACTGTGACAACTGATTTGCTTGTTTGTTGCCCGAGACTTCCTACTGGAACCAGGCTTCCATATGTTGAACGAGTTCCCCTAGGGAGGGAAATGAAGACATAAACGACAAACAGGGGAAGTTTGACAGGAAGTAAATCCAGATCTTAATTCTTATGCAGTTTCTAATATCCAGGTGAGGATTATGCTTTCTTATCTAACACTAGCTGTAGATCGAGGTCTGTATTCACCTGTACAGAGTGAGCAGAGGGCATACCCTGCCAGTGGGCTGCCATGGTGCTACCTGGAAGGTATAGATCAGCTGAGAGGCCCTATTTTCACCATCTTGCCACCCTGCCAAAGGAGAGCAGATGTTCATGGAACACAGTCAATTTAATGCAACAAAATCGTCCGAAAAAATGTTGCCGTTGTGCGTGTCTACAAACCACAGGGTGCACTGAATGACATTTCTGATATGTTTCTAACTATCACCCTTTTATCATGCTTGGAGAAACGCACAAGGCCACGGTTATTATTGTGAAACAATCGGTTAGGTTTAGACAATGAGACTACTTGGTTATGATTATTAAAATTTGATTTAACAATGTAACGTCACAGACGTAACAACATAGCTACCATAAATAAATAACATCTACCTGCCTTAGTGGACTTTCATAAGTAACGTTATGTAACAAGCATGAAGTCAACATTAACACCTCGAATCCTCACTGTTTTGTCTGTGTCTGTAATTCCACACAATATACAGAGTTGTGTTGGTGTTCAGTGCAAATGAACGCATCTCTTTTGTCGGAGGGATAGAAACACCACTGCAGATATGGGAGAGAAGTTAGTTTAGTCTGTTTTTCACTGTCCAGAGTCACATTACATTATTGGGTCTCTTTTGTGTGGAGTTTGCATGTACTCCTTGTGTTAGCGTGGGTTTTCTCCAGGTTCTCCGGTTTCCTCCTACAGTCCAAGACATGCAGGTTAACTGATGACTGTAAATTTCCCGTAGGTGTGAATGTGAGCGTGAATAGTTATCCGTCTCTTTGTGCCCTGTGATGGACTGGCGACCTGTCCAGGGTGAACCTCGTCTCCCCCCAGTGTCAGCTGGGATCGACTCCAGCTCCCCCCCGACCCCTAACAAGATAAGCGGTTGCAGATGGATGGATGGTAACATGCTAGCTGTGGAGTATAGAATGCAGGTACCACGGTTTATACGTCTTTTAACAAAATATTTCATAAAACTGGCTAAACATGCAGGCAAACTTATTAATTAGCATAGCATTTTATGATAACTTCCTGTGGCACACAGTGCGTACAGTCTGTCTGTAATCTGCTGCAAAAATTCAAATTTTTCAATGTACTCAAGCAAATTATGGACCCCCCCAAAAAATGAATGCAATATGGATTTAGTACCACTTCTCCTTTGACCACAGCGTTACCTGAGCAGTTGTAGGTGACTACTGTCTCTAGTAGACGTATATCTGACTCCGGACTGAGATGACACAGGCCTCCATGTGGCGGTTTATTAGGTAGTATCATCAGGCTGGCGCTACCCCAGCGCCCTCTGACTGGCTGGGATATGTTGAGAGTGAAGTTATAACTCTGTCCCGGCTGCAGGACATCCGAACGCACCACCAGGTTAGGAGAATGTCTCCCTGTAGAGGTGGAGACCTGGTTAAGGTCAAGGGTCACCCCAGTCTGGTCCTCAGCGCTCCAATTGTACTGTGAGGAGACACATATGTGAATCATAATACTACAGAATGGCCTATTGTCTGTGAATACGTGTATATAACTTAGCTGCAAATTATAAATCACTACTGTTTTATCTTTCCAATTAAGCAGCATTTCTAAGGTTGAACCTGGATTAAACTGTACAATCATAAATTAATTCTCTCAGCAGATAAACACCAAAATTAAGACGATGATGAATAGCAGCAGAGACTGCAGCAGGGTTTTCATTTATCAAGTGTTTTGTTTTACGCTGACCACTGTTTTACAGAATATTTCCCACCAAAATATCTTATTTAATTTACTTAAAAATGACTTTACATGTAAGCTAGAAATGTCTAAATCCTTACCTGAGCCTGGTCGTCACACTGTCCACATTGTCCAGAAAGGATAATGGGGCTGGTGTAACTAACATGGTGAGGGGAGGACAGGACAGAGCAGGACACACATTCGACAACCACAGGAAGCACAGGAGCTTCACACACTGTCACCTAGAGATAAGAGACAGAGGTATGCCTGATAAGTGTCTTATTCAACTGAATCTGAATGGCAAGTTATAGCTTTTCTCAACCGAACTGCAGGTACAATAAAAAATGAAAATCCATTTTAAAGAGATAAAGCATGCTTTTGTGTAAGAATGAAGTGGGGTTATGGGTAATACTCACTGTCTGGTTGACAGAAGCAGGTATCCTCCCTGCTTTGTGTACAGTGAGGGTGAATACATAGACTGTGCCTGGGTGCAGCTGGGTGCTGAGTACAGTCATTGTGCTGCTGTTAATCCCCTCGGGCTGCTTTGCAAAGTGAGACTCTGTTGAGCTCTGAAAATACAAACACCCAGGTGTTAGTATCAGCTACAAACAAAAGATATCAAGTGGAGAGGTGACTGTGAATCAAAGAATTTGTCTTATCTTATACATCCTTATCCAACTCATAATAATAGCAATTAATATAATTTTCATTACACTAAGGCTGCTTTAAAGGGATGATTCAATTTTGAAATGGGGTTGTATGAGACACTGGGGTTGTATGAGAGCCATAGTCAGTGTATTTCCTACAGTAGATGATGGTCGTACACCCCCAGTTTGGAGAAGCAGACAGGAATTACCACATGGAAGAAAAACAATATACTGCTGTTGATGAGGCTGGCAGGAAAAAGTCTTGTAACCACCTAAAAGGAGAGTCCTTCAATTTAAAATCAGTTTAAGTGTATGCTATATTTCAATTATTTATGCTGGTTTACCTTCCTGTGAGACAGCGATACAGTCTATGTTTCCGATGGGGACCTGAAGCCCTTATCTATGCTCTCGCCAAAGCAACCAGACTCCATTGAAAAAAGCTGTCATTTTTCCTTGCAGAACACAGGAGTTGTTGGTCTACCGCTGCCTTGATCGGTTAATTTGTTTGCGCTATTGTGTCAAAGTAACGCAACAACAAATTACAGGTTTTTTCACTTGAGTCTGATGGATTTGGCGAAAGCATAGATGGATACAGTTGCCTCAGTTCCTGTTAGAAAGGGCTGTCTGACATACATGGTAAAGCCATGAAAATATTCTAAATATAGCATACGTTTAACTGACATTGAATTTGTTAGGTGGCTAGGTTAGGTTGCTTCTGTGAGGTAACTCCTGTCTGCTTCTCCAAGCTGGTGAGCTGACCATCATCTAGTGTAGGTAGACTATGACGATGGATAAATTGCACATACAACTCCACTTTAAAAACACTCAAACAATCCCTTTAACATCAAGAGGCCTTTACCACCTTCATAAATGTCCAGTGGTATTGCAGTGTATCCTCCACTCCAGACTCTACATCAGGGTCTTCAGACTCCGATCCGTCCAGGACGAGGTCACTGACGCTGGGCCACAGTCTGTGTGATCCTCCCTTAATGACAGCTACCAGCGTTGAATGGACCACTGTAATGCTGGTTTTTCGTTGGACAAGTAGAGGAGTTCCCTGGAGTGAAACGGTGAACACCAGGCAATACTCTCCGATATCGAGAGCATGCTTTGGGAGCAAGAGAAAAGGGGAAGAAACATCTACCTGACTTCCCAGATTGACTTTGTTACCGGAGAATTCAAAGCTGGTACAATCCGACTCACTGAGTATCTCCCATAGATACAAAGCTTTGTAAGCAGAGCAGTTAAGGTCCACACTTGCTTCAAAGAAACTCAATCTGGACCTGAAGATTTTAGTCTGGGTCTGGACAAGAGAAGCCCGAGGACTTGAGCACTGGGGCTCCTCCACCTCCGTGTGTAGCTGTGTGGACACATGGCTGATGCTGTTGAGGACTTTGACCGTAACGCTGTATTTCCCAGGACTATAATAAGTATGACTGACTGTGCTCAAGTCTGTTGCCGGTGCTTCAGTGGAGTCTCCAAAGTCCCAGAGGTATCTGGGATTGCTCCCTCCATTCACCTTTACAGAAAACCTGACAGCATGCCCAACAAATATTCTTTCTGAATGACAGACAAGCTTGACCTTCTTAACAGGCCACTGGACTGTGGCAGTATGGTTCACCGTCTCGGAGCAGATTCCATTGGTGGCAAGCACACTAACAGACAATGAACCACTTTCTTGCGGAGTAAAGATCACTTCTTGTCCCATGAGCCAGGTGGGCTCAGACCCCACAGAGCGAAACATCCAGGTGTAGTTGACTGGAAGTCCACTTTGTATTTCTGCCTTGAACTTGATTCCTTTCAGAGCCTCTAGAGCGTCAGAACAACAGTTCACAAGTCGCAAACCTTGAATATTCTCAGCGATCATGATGTTGGAAGAAACTTCAGCGCTACTGACCTGGTTCCAACCTTTCACTGTGACTAGATGTGTCCCCGCTGACAGGCTTGATGTGGTGAACCGCCCTTTGAGAATTCCCTGATTATGAACCCAGTCTTTGTTTCTAAATGTTATAGCAAAGCTTACATTGCTTCCTTTGGAGATTGATGGAATAAAAGTAACTTGTTCATCTGAGCAGAAAGAAGACTTGGAAATGTTCAGCCTTAGACCTTTGATTGCATCCTGGACTGTGACACTGTGTGAAGCCACCTGCCAATTTACCTCATTGGACACATTCAAAGATACCTGATAGATGCCTGCACATGGAAATGTGTAGATAAAGGTCTGATTTGAAGCATTATAAAGTATAGCACCTCTAACTGTCCAGTTCCAGTATAGATCGCTGCCCTTCCGAACAAGCCCATGGAGTTGAACGGCCGCACTTGTGGTGCTATAAAAGGGATGCATCTTTCCTTCAATGTCAAAGTCCACCTCTTCGACCTTCTCCTGAACATTAAACTCTTTGGTGACATTGCTGTGGCTGAGGATGTTTTGAACTGAAACTCTAACAAGACAATGACCAACACTTGTAAACGTGTGGAGAAGAAAGGGTGTGTGTGTCTGCAGGGGTGGAAGATCAGATTTCATGTACCAAAGGTACTGTAGGTCTGACCCGGAAACCACGGATACAGAGATGTTCACTAATTTCCCTAATGCCACAATGGTTGACTGTGTTGTAATGCGTGCACCCGTTACAAGCTGGATAGCCACGAAAGAAACCACGCTGGTGGCCTCACCCAACTTGTTAGAAGCTCTTAGCCGAACTGAAATCCCACCAGGAGTTTCAGCTGACACATGAAAAAGCTCTCTGTCGCCAGTAATTTGCTGGTTTATTGTGCTCTGCGTAGCAAGCCAGTGATAAGTGACATTGGAGCCCTTGGTGACTGAAGCAATAAACAGCAGATCCTCTTGGGCTGGGACGTATTTCATGTTTGTTAGATTATGACATTCAATCTGAAGACCCTCTATTCTTTCAAAAACCTCAATTAAAATAGCTGCCTCCTTTCTACTCACCAAGTTCTGCGCTATAACCCTCACTTGATACACTCCTGGTTTCGGGAAAGCAAATTTAAACTGATAAGTGCCCTGTTTGGTTGAGGCGATACCGTCCACAGTCCAGTAGTAGTTGGTGCTACTGATACCACCACTAATCGCTGAGATAAGAGTTTCTTCTCCTACAACAGCATAAGGCTGGTTGGTTTGAAGTGAAAGGTCTAAAATAGGAAGTACAACATTGACTTTAAGGGTCACAGAATCTCGGCTAACGGCGTTAAATGCTGTGACAGTGACTGCAAACTGACCCGTTGAGGTGAAGACATGCGACGCATTTTGCCTCAGCTCTACCGGCGATCCATCGGCAAAGTCCCACAGTATCGACACATTGCTGCCAGCGCAACTGCCAACCCAAAATGATGCTAATGTATTGACTGCCAGAGTGCCACTTTGACTATCATGTGCCACAGACAGCTTACTTACAGGGTTTTGAATGGTGATAAGAGCTCTGGCTGTTTTGTTGCTGACTTTGTTACTTGCTGTTACTGATACCTCTTCAACGCCTTCATCTTTAAAGATGAAACACTTTTGAGCATTTTCTGTCATTGCATTGAGACCAGAGGGGCTGATAAACCACTTAAATTGGTAACCCCTCATTTGTGCAGGGGAAATTAGCAACCTGAAACATACCTCTTCGCCTACTGCCGCTACTTCCTGTGATGACTGCACTGTCATGTTGGTTATTGCCGCTTCAACACAGATACTCATATTAAATGATACAGATGTAACAGAACTAAACACAGTCAGACTAATATGACAAATCCCTTGGCTTTGAAATTTGTGCATGGCTGCCGACTGTCCCCTCACTACAGTCAGAGGTGATCCATCTCCAAACAGCCAATGGAAAGACAGAATGGATATGTTCCCATTCACCAGAGCGGTAAACTGTATGTCTTTTCCACTCATGATGCATTCTGTAGGGAGAACTCCTCTAACAGCCAACTTATAGACTTCTACACTGATCGACTGATGAGCTCGGCTGACAGAGTTCGAGACGGTTACAACTACTGTATAGTTCCCTGGTGACTTATAGACATGGGAGATGGAACCATCTGTAAGGTTTTGATGCAGGGACCCATCACCAAAGTCAAAATCCCACAAGAGACTCGTGCCAGTGGTCACTGTAGCTCTGAAATCTGTAGCAGAGCTTAGTTCACTGGGTCTGCTGGAGCTGACCGTTAATCCAGAGATTTTCTCCATAACTTCCACCATGAGCCAAGTGGTCAGGACTGAAAGAGTGCTGTTGGCACGCACTGTGACGTTATAAACCCCTGCAGATGCAAACGCGTGGTTGACTTTACGGTGGTTGCCCTGGACAGCTTCAGAGCCGTCGCCAAAGTCCCACGTGTAGGCAACGGCATGCGTGGAGGGCTCTGTGGAAGCTTCCAAAAGGAGAGTCTGTTTAACGAGGGGCACGGGAAGGGAAGAGGAAACGAGGAGGCGATTTAATCGAGAGCGGACGCTTATCTTCATAGACACGTCAGTGTTGTCATATTGGTTGGAGACTTGGACATGAAGCGTGTAGTCATCTGCATAAAACAAGACATAGGACAAAAGATTTTTTTAATTTAATGCCTGCATAATTGGCTGTATCTTTTGACTTTTTGGCCATTAGGGGGCAGGAGAGATAAGCTGCAAACACTGCACTTGCATATAAGCCCTAAGCTGATATTGTGTACTATTTTAGCGCATTACACATCCAGCCAACCCTGTCTCCAACAAAATTACATTCCCATGCAACTAAACTGCATTCTCAATTAGGTTTTGGGGAAAATGTATTTTCAACCTTCTGATTATGGTTGCAGTTTTTAAGAGTTTTAAACATATATAACGTAAACTGAAACAAAACAAAACAAAACAAAAAAAAATAAAATGCAACAACACTACTTGGTTAGGTTTAGGCACCAAAACTACTTGGTTATGGCCACCCAGGAAGTCTAATATTCAGTCTCCTTTTAGCTCTGGTTTGGTCTGCACCAACTCTTTAGGGGAAATATCTGGCTGCTAAATACTCCACTATGTTCACCAGTTAGATGCTAAGTTATTGTGTCTGTTGTTTGGTGCTGGGCAGGTAGCAAGCAGTGGGTTTCCCCCTCTCACATTCTCCATAGTCATTTGTTTCGTTGTATATAAAAATGTTAAGTGTGGATTTAGCTGTGATAATTTTTGTGAGTGCGTTTACCTGGGATGGGATATGTATAGTTCACCGAGTCCTGGACATATACTTGCTTTCCTCCTCTCTCCATAAGCCCTTCCATGGTCTGACATGGAGCAGACTGGGTGTGGATCACCTTGCTACTGCCATCTCCAAAATCCCATCTACGTACATTACATAAACCAATTTAGAAGTACATTTTGAGTGGTAGTCATTATTTTATAATTTATAAAGTATGCCATCCCAGTGAATTTCTTTGAGGATTTCTGAGGGTTATTTATGAAAAATGCAATGTCTTACCTGAAGGTGACTGGTAAGGAGATGTCCACTTTGACCCTGAGGGTGTAGAGGTGTGCAGCGTCCACAGCTATGACTTCCTTGACTAACAGGAACTCTGGCTCAGCCAGCGGTGCCATGTCATCAGCAGTCAGGAGGATTTGTTGGCTCTGGGAGCTCACATGATTGGAAGCTGTCACCTAGCAGAAAGATATCAGGTTACTCTTCTTGCCAATGTTAATAATATAATAATAAAGTATCATCAAAAATAAGTAACTGAGCCAATTCAACATCATATAGACGGTTAAATTATGTTACCCTGAGCTTATACTCAGCAGGTTTCTTGAACACTACACTGTAAGAATCTCCTTCATGGGCGAACTTCTCCAGGTCGTCAACCACCCATGTGAATCTGACTGAGGAACCACTCTCCACTTTGGCTATAAATGACTACAATGTAAAAAAAACAGCAGAAAGATACAAACGTCAGATAATATATAAGCAAATTAAGGTACCTTTTTGCAACTTTGCCTCTGACACAGGGAGAAAGCACTATGCATCAATGCATCATTGCTCACAATGACAATGTTAACATGCTAACGTGTTGGTCTCACAAAAAAAGTACTTCTTTATACTACAGTTGCTGGAGTTTTGACCTTGTTCACCCAGTTCACCATCTTTGTGTATCATGTTAACATGTTAACATTCGTTAATCATAACTGTGCAGTTGAAGCTGATGGGAACGTCTTTTCTTTTGAATGTATTTGGTCATAAATCAAAGTATCAGATATATTGAAATTTTGACCTGATGGTGGTGCTGCATGGAAGAGAGGATCACCAAAGTTATTACAAACTATCCTGTGTGGATCACAAATGTCAGTACCAGATTTCACAAAAATCAAATTTTATCTACCAGCCCAACATTATTTCTCCCAGCTCAGCTTAATCAAAGGTAGAGTGGAAACCAGCCCAATGTGGAAACACTGATGATAAAGTGTATTTTACATGATAAGTGCTAAATCTGAGCTCCTGCTGTCAACAGGTGAAATGTGGGGATGTCCAAAATCTATAGGATTCTCTGAGGACAATGAAATTCAAGTTGCAATCTGTTTAGTAGTTGCTGAGATATTTCAGTCGGGACCAAAGTGGTGGACTGAACAACCAGCAATGCAATCTCTGGCCACGCTGCTAACATGTTCACTAAAAATAAAAAATTAGTTATCGCAATGATAGCACGTTAAGGCAAATTCATTTTACCCAATCGATTTTCCAGAGGTTGTAGCGAGCTCAGTTTTAAAGCTAGAGTGAAGATACTGGCATCATATGAAACTAGAAAGGAATCCATCGGTACCCATGTCATCCTAGCTCGCGAAATAGTTTAAATCCTCCAAAGGCTCCAGTGTACAGTTGCAGTACCAAAATGCTTCAAACTTACACTAAATTTTGATGTGGAAAAACTGTAATGGCCATTTTCAAATGGGTCTCTTGACCTCTGACCTCAAGATATATGGATATAAATTGGTTCTTGGGTACCCACAAGTCTCCCCTTTATAGACATGCCCACTTTATGATGATCACATGCAGTTTGGGGGAAGTCATAGGACTTGAGTTTTCCATGTAATGATTTGGGCATATTTTGTCATGCTAAATGCAGTACCTGTGAGGGTTTCTGGACAATATTTGTCATTGATTTATGTTGCTAATTATAACAAATATGTACAGTACATGCAGTATATTTGCAATAAAAAGTATTTTTCCCACTCCCATGTAGATAAGAGTATTAAATGCTTAAGTGACATTTTAAACAGATAAGTAATGTGCAATTAATTTGCGATTAATCGCGATTAAATATTTTAATCACCTGACAGCCCCACTAAAAATATTTGATCAAATAAGCAGAATGTGTGGTGTTTGTTGTCATGTTTGCAGTCTCACCTGTGGAGTGTCTACGAGGGTCCTCAGGCACCCATGTGGCTCAACAGTAAGCCCTGTCACTGCCTCGTAGCCACAAACCTGAACCCTCACACTCTGAGAGCTTACTGCATCCATCACACTGATGTTCAGCGTTTGAACCCCGACTGAGGGCAACACAAGGGTCACAGAGGAGAACCAGGCATTGTGGGACTGTCTCTGACAGCCAGCCCAAGACTGACCCACCTCTTCGGGGCAAGATGGAAGGAAGGGGACCCCGGTCTGGAGAACTGGGGCTGACCATGAGCTCCTGGCTTTCTCTCCAGACTGGACCCTGACAACAATGAGTGTTGGGGCGTTGATTTGGACATGAATCTGGTTCTTTTCATCAGGCACGGGGTGGATGACTTTAAGTCCAAATTTAGATCTCAGGCTCGGGGTAGGACCAGTTGTCAGGGCCCACATATCTGGGGCTGTGGTTGCCTCTCTGTGGGTGAAGCCAAAGTTATCATCGTGCTCGGTACCTCTGTGGAGATTGTCCTCGTACAGCATCCTCAGATCACACACCACCCCGTCCACCCACTGGCCTCCCTGGGGCAGAGATGTGAGGCCTCCCTCCCACCAGCCTCCCCACTCTGAACTCTTCAGGGACATGTAACTCTGGCGCCAGGGAGAGTTTAGAGAGGCTTCATTGCTCAGGCAATGCAGGAATGATCCAGAGTTGCGAGTGTGCTGTATCGCCACAATGTCATCAGGGTACACCATGATTGCTCGATCTGGAAGAAGCAGCTGTTACAGAAAAAAGCAGAAAAAGTGTTAAGAATCGATCTTAAATATATTTTCTGTTCAAACATCGTGAGTCCAGAATGGCTGCAGGTTGACTCACGCTTAGAGTTTTTAGTTCAGAGATAGGGTTTATTCTCAGAGGCAGGTCTGCCACCAGGTGGTAAAAGGGGGGTATCGCAGGGTATCTGGGTGGTAAAGCAAAACCCCGGGCCCCTGCTGCAGCGTCATAGGGGCTGCAGGGACTGACGGTGGGCACACAGGCCTCCAGCAGGTGGCACCAGTACTGGCCCATGCTGCAGCCTCCTGTGGTGTTACACAGCGGTACCGTGGAGCAGCAGCTGAATGGATTAAGGACAGAGCTGCAACCTGAGGAGTAAAGAGGAGATTATTAGCTGCAGCACCGAACAAACAAGAGCTCCCAGTTCAGAGTAGCTGCTATACTGTACCTGGAGGTACCAGGTGGTGGTTGGGGTTGCAGTAGGGCCTGAGGATCTGGACACGGGCCAGAGAGGATACCGGACTGGGCTGGACCACCAGCTCCACCGATATCAGCTGCCCTGCATGACTGAACCACATCCCTGGGAACAGCTGCATCTGTTGGTGTCAAAGGTAACAAACAAAACCACCTCTGAAAGTCCGCACTCAAGCATGGGGGAACACACAGTGATAATATACCTTTGATTTACATACTTTTGAAGCCTTGAGTTCACATTTTGGCTGTCGCCATCTTGGTTTTTTGCAACCAGAAGTAAAATGAGAGGGTGGAGCCAAGTACAACTAAATGCTGAATAACTTTAATGATCTGAAAACATACTTTAAAAGTGTGTAAAGTTGTAAGACAACAACACCATGGTAATGACCTGTCAATTACAAGGTAGCCACGCCCTAAAGCATACCCTGCTTTATGGTCCATCTGACTCTAAATGGGACCATAATTTACTAAATGAACATCATGCTGTTTTGAAGAAGACTTGAAACTAGTGATTGAGACCATAAACTCATATTTACAATGTTTACTGAAGTAATAAATCAAGTGAGAAGTAGGCTCATTTTCTCATAGACTTCTATACAATCTGACTACTATTTGCAACCAGAGGAGTCGCCCCCTGCTGGCTATTAGAAAGAATGCAGGTTCAAGCCACTTCTGGATTGGTTTCACTTCTCAGAACCGGAGGTTACCCTGTGGTCCCATCCCTCCACCCCATATGGAGTTTCATGCTGGCTACAGCTGACTTCTGCTTTTGCTTTTGTCATTTTGCTACAGTTGCTAGAGGTTGCTGTAATTTATAGATTCTATGATCAATGAGAAATTGATGATAAAACCTGCTAGTGGGTGTAGAAGGCCCCTACTGACTCACATCTATGAAGCTGATCACCATTAATAACGCCCCTTTAATGACCTGACAGCAATCTAACTGGCTGGACTCCCAATCTTTTCTGAGCCTTTACAACCAAGCAGTGCCCACCTGTTAACCCTTCATTAGAGCTTGTTTAATACTTTTTCGTCTCTGGTTTATCGTGCGACCCCTTAGGTTTGTAACCTTTGTGTTTAAAGTGACACTTTACCGACCTCTACTGAGAGTTGTCCGATCTCTGGGACACTGAGGGCGGGGTGGATCTGGGTCTGAGCGTAGGTACCGGTCATAAGAACCAACCCCGTCAGGTAGCTGTCCATGGACGGTAAGCACTCTGCATGTAGAGGGATTAACCAAAGTCAGCGCTTCTGTGAATACGTGTCTCTGGTGGTCTCCAGTCAAATAAAAGTCTTACCGGTTATGTCTTTTTCACAGAGGAAGAGGTATTGTTCAGTACATTGAGCCTTCCTCCATCGTCCTTGTGTCCCCAAGGCCATCTGAGTACACCCCTCCTCACTCTCACTGCCTCCGGTCCACCATGCAGGACTTACCGACTCCACAACCTGGTCAGTCCCTTCTCCTCCCAGTCTCCTCAGCCATACCCACACAGTGGTTTTCCTAAACAACGTGGAAAGGGTATATTAATATAAGTATATAAACACATGAAATGAGACATGTTTGCAACACTCACACTGGAAAGGAGTGGTGGATGAAGTCTCGCAGCTCCAGGTTGTCAGCAGACGCCAGGTCTCCTCCCCGAGTCTCTCTGCATGAATCCTGCGCCTCAGGCCACGAAGACGTCATCTCAGACAGCCAATAGCATCGCCGGCTGGCCAGGTGGATCCGACCACCTTTAGGACAAGGGACATCCTCTGGAAGGCAATACACACACTGAACAAATAATATCAGCTTTACAATATATGAACTACGGTCATGATTTAATGTTTTTTTGTTCAGGGTGTCAGTTAATTAAACCCGTTGAAATTATAAATCACATGATGAGAGCAGGTTTAACTCTTTAGTCACATGAGTTGACTGACTGTATTATGTGGGAAAGATGCTTCACATTTCTCATATTTTCTTTTTTTTTTTTTTACACACATTAATACAATTTTGAGATTTTATTATTGCCTATTAACTATTGTGACTTTTAACCGCCTGCTGCTCTAATCAGGACATTTGAGCTGAACACATCAGACAGTAAATAATATGATAGAAACCCTGCTTGACTACTGAAACGCCGGAGAAGCAAGAGCCACAAATGTTTTAAGTGAGAACATTTTAGACGTAATTCAAGTTGTAGATTTAAAGGATGGAGAAGGTAGAAGCCTACAGCATAAAGGTACATAAGTATTATCTGAAAAATGTACCTAAAGCTAGAGTTAGTAATCTTCTTCAAGATCATTGTTGTTATATTTGTTAAAATTGTCTTTAGCAATCAAATCAAATGTGCTGATACAGAAAAGAGAAAATCTCCTTTATTGACTGTCTCAGGACAGTAATAATCCTGTCCAATCATTTCATTTGGCCCGAATGAGATGACTGGACGAGCTACCTGCCTGTCATCTGCCTACCTGTCTACCTGCGTGCACTGTTTCCGTGCACTCATCGTGTATCAGAGTCTTCCACAAGCTGCTAGCTTGACAGCTGAGGACTAAAAATAGCCGTGTTTGTTGTTCACGATGGAGGGACAGACGGTCAGTGTTGGCAACTTGGTGACGTTCTCTCTAGATTCGGTGACTTTTGGGCTGTCAGCTGCTTCCATTAGAAATCCAGTTGGCAGCACTGGGCTGGGTTTTAAGCCGGATGATTTTTTTTTAATTTAATGTAGTCTTGTATTTTAAGATCACCAGCCCTTGTTTTAATGGGTTTAATGTGTCTAAAGTGAAAATACTTATTATGCAATGACTGATACATTATTGATGCATCATACTATGGAAGCAGAATTTCACTGACATGCTGAATGTTGTGCTGCTAAAATGTGAAATAATGTTTAAGTGAATGTTGTGAGTCCCAACCTGAGGACCGGAACCCCTAAACGGGTCCCACGATAAATCTCCGGGGTCACATGATGATGAAAGACAGGAAGAAAGACAGAAAAAACAGAAACACAGATGTAAAGAAAGAAGAAAGACAAAGAGAAAGAACGACATAAAGACAGAAAGGACAGAAAGAAAGAAAGATAGAAAGGAAGAAAAAATACAGAAAGAAAAAAGGTATAAAGACAAAGAAAGACATAAAGACAGAAAGAAAGACATAAAGACAGAAAGAAAGATATGGGGACAGAAAGAAAGACATACAGAGAAACAAATAGAAAGAAAGAGAAAGAAAAAAGATATAAGGACAGAAAGGGAGACAGACATAAAGAAAAAGAAATGCATAAAGAGATAGAAAGACATAAAGACAGAAAGAAAAAAGGAAAAACATGTTACCTTACCCAAATTATGCTTATTTTTTTCACAGTACTAAATATATTTACCTCCTCAGGTTTTAAAAATATCTGAATCTGAAAGGAGAAATAACTTTCCTCCGGGGATTAATAAAGGTTCATCTTATCTTATCTTTGTGATGTCAACAGTAGATCGTTCTGCATTTTAAGAGGTCCAAAGCCAAAAATGTTCAGAGACGTATGGAAACTACTGAGATATTACTAATACTGTGTTACACAACGCCTGCATTACCACATCAACCTTTCCTTCACTGCACCTCCTCTTTTACTTATACTGTATTCAACAATACTGTTGTTGCTGCTGCTGACACCTGAATTTCCCTCTGGGGGTCAATAAAGGTTCATCTTATCTTATCTTATCTTATTAACCTCTACCATCATTACCATTTGCCAGAACGAAGCTGTAACAGCAGTCAGTCCTGACCGACTTCACATCTCAGTCAGTAATCACAGGTCTCCTCCAGGGTCACCGATCAAAACCAGCAGTCTCCACAACAAAACGTCACATTTTTAGTCTTAAAGTGAAGCTTCTCACCTGCAGCTGCTGCAGCGAGCAGCACCGCACACAGAACCCACAGTCTCCGGTTCTGTGGCGCCAGACTACCTGCCATGTTGAAGACAAGATCTCTGCCAGATCACCACAGGACAAACCAATGGACTCCCGTCATTACACTAAACATGCTCCCCTCATCCTCATCAGTGCTCTTGTACAAGCTCTCATCTCCCTCCACTAACACCCTCCGCTCTCATGAGTTATGGTGCTGTCGGTGATTTAAAGGCCTCTTCTCCACCCTCCCTCCCTCCCTCTCTCTCTCTTTCTGAGCGCCTGGGTGACTTCTACTTTGTCTCTCAGCAACAGCCATAGAGGCAGAGTGGACAGAGGAGGCCAGCGCTGCTCATTACCATGTTGTAAAACCCCTGGTGCTCAATAGAGTCAGTCAGTGAGGCGGGATGCAGCTCAGGGTCCTGACAGAAACAAGCCTCAGACACCAAACAAGCTTTGTAGTATCAGTGTCGTTTGGCTACAGATTATTTCTTTTTTTTAAATATGTTTTAGGGATTTAGTGGGATCCGTATTTTCCGCTGATTTGCCAAAGGAAGACGTTTCTAACGTCTTCCTCCTGTTGTCCCAGCACTAACTCCGAGACCTCGCCGCCAACCGGACAAAGGCTCTGTGACGCACAAGAAATAGACCTGGTTATAAAAGAAAGGATGCCATCAGGGTTGCCTGGAGAGGGGACAGATAAAGCTGAAGGCGATGATGAGGCGACCGTAGCGGAGTATTGTCAGTCTGTTGCCATGGATACCGTAGTGTTTCTCTTTGTGAGGAACCCTCACACGAGATCCTGTAAGAGCGAGCTGTGTTGGTACATTGAACAGAGGCTAAATGAATGTGCTGGCAGTCACGGGGTTATACTCTACTATATACTATACTATACTGCTATACTTATATCCGTGAGATGGAAAAACTAGTCAGGAATAATGTCGGACACAAACATACAACTTTTATGTTGTTGGAATAAATTCAAGAAGGTTCCTGTAATAAATATAATACACTAAACTTAACTTATCACCACGTTATGTCACTAGTAGTGAAGAGACAACTTACTGAGCTGACTGGAGGAAAGGCAACCCCGCTCTCCTGCTGGTCCTCTATCTCATCTAGTCCCCTGGTCTGTCTCCTCTGGTCCTCTGGTCGTCCTCATCTGGTCCTCTGGTCTGCTTATCTGGTCCTCTGGTCTGTCTCATCTTGTCTGTCTCATCTGGTTCTCTGGTCTGTCTCATCTGGTCATCTGGTCTGTCTCATCTGGTCCTCTGGTCTGTCTCATCTGGTCCGTCTCATCTGGTCCTCTGGTATGTCTCATCTGGTCCCCTGGTCTGTCTCCTCTGGTCCTCTGGTCGTCCTCATCTGGTCCTCTGGTCTGCTCATCTGGTCCTCTGGTCTGTCTCATCTTGTCTGTCTCATCTGGTTCTCTGGTCTGTCTCATCTGGTCCTCTGGTCTGTCTCATCTGGTCCTCTGGTCTGTCTCATCTGGTTCTCTGGTCTGTCTCCTCTGGTCCGTCTCATCTGGTCCTCTGGTATGTCTCATCTGGTCCCCTGGTCTGTCTCCTCTGGTCCTCTGGTCGTCCTCATCTGGTCCTCTGGTCTGCTCATCTGGTCCTCTGGTCTGTCTCATCTTGTCTGTCTCATCTGGTTCTCTGGTCTGTCTCATCTGGTCCTCTGGTCTGTCTCATCTGGTCATCTGGTCTGTCTCATTTGGTCCTCTGGTCTGTCTCATCTAGTCCTCTGGTCTGTCTCATCTGGTCCTCTGGTCTGTCTCATCTAATCCTCTGGTCTGTCTCATCTGGTCCTCTGGTCTGTCTCCTCTGGTTCTCTGGTCTGTCTCCTCTTGTCCTCTGGTCATCCTCATCTGGTCCTCTGGTCTGTCTCATCTGGTCCTCTGGTCTGTCTCCTCTGGTTCTCTGGTCTGTCTCCTCTGGTCCTCTGGTCGTCCTCATCTGGTCCTCTGGTCTGTCTCATCTGGTCCTCTGGTCTGTCTCATCTGGTCTGTCTCATCTGATCCTCTGGTCTGTCTCATCTGGTCCTCTGGTCTGTCTCATCTGGTCCTCTGGTCTGTCTCATCTGGTTCTCTGGTCTGTCTCATCTGGTCCTCTGGTCTGTCTCATCTGGTCCTCTGGTCTGTCTCATCTGGTTCTCTGGTCTGTCTCCTCTGGTCCTCTGGTCGTCCTCATCTGATCCTCTGGTCTGTCTCCTCTGGTCCTCTGGTCGTCCTCATCTGATCCTCTGGTTTGTCTCATCTGATCCTGTGGTCTGTCTCATCTGGTCCTCTGGTCTGTCTCATCTGGTTCTCTGGTCTGTCTCCTCTGGTCCTCTGGTCGTCCTCATCTGATCCTCTGGTCTGTCTCCTCTGTTCCTCTGGTCTGTCTCATCTGGTTCTCTGGTCTGTCTCATCTGGTCCTCTGGTCGTCCTCATCTGATCCTCTGGTCTGTCTCCTCTGGTCCTCTGGTCGTCCTCATCTGATCCTCTGGTCTGTCTCCTCTGGTCTGTCTCATCTGGTTCTCTGGTCTGTCTCATCTGGTCCTCTGGTCGTCCTCATCTGATCCTCTGGTTTGTCTCATCTGATCCTCTGGTCTGTCTCATCTGGTCCTCTGGTCTGTCTCATCTGGTTCTCTGGTCTGTCTCCTCTGGTCCTCTGGTCGTCCTCATCTGATCCTCTGGTCTGTCTCCTCTGGTCCTCTGGTCGTCCTCATCTGATCCTCTGGTCTGTCTCCTCTGGTCCTCTGGTCTGTCTCATCTGGTTCTCTGGTCTGTCTCATCTGGTCCTCTGGTCTGTCCTCATCTGATCCTCTGGTCTGTCTCCTCTGGTCCTCTGGTCGTCCTCATCTGATCCTCTGGTCTGTCTCTCTCTGGTCTGTCTCATCTGGTTCTCTGGTCTGTCTCATCTGGTCCTCTGGTCTGTCTCCTCTGGTCCTCTGGTTTGTCTCATCTGGTCCTCTGGTCTGTCTCATCTGGTTCTCTGGTCTGTCTCATCTGGTCCTCTGGTCGTCCTCATCTGATCCTCTGGTCTGTCTCCTCTGGTCCTCTGGTCTGTCTCATCTGGTCCTCTGGTCTGGAGTAAACACATCTTGAAACAGAGTGAGTAAACCTAACAATCTTTGAGTTACTGGTGAGTGAGATCAAGACTTTCAGGAGTTAATAGTGTCGATAATTGTTAGCTCACCTGTGGTTATAGACATGTGGAGCTGAGTTTTAAATCTCAGTGAACAACAAGAGCCCTTGGGCGAGACTCTGAGCCCCACGTTCCTCCCAGTGATGAGGTCGGGCCTTGCATGGTAGCTTGCTGCTATTAGTGTGTGTGTGATGGGTTAGTGGTTCAACAAGCCCACGGTTC
Source organism: Pterois miles (assembly GCA_947000775.1). Classification (NCBI taxonomy): domain Eukaryota; kingdom Metazoa; phylum Chordata; class Actinopteri; order Perciformes; family Scorpaenidae; genus Pterois; species Pterois miles. The sequence continues at coordinate 734,548 of CAMQGK010000525.1, read as the reverse complement.
GGTTCGTATTGTGGTTTTTGGGTCTTAGTTTTGGTTCGTTTTTTTACGCTTCTGTTTTAAACAGTTCACTTTGTTATGGTTTTGTTTTTTACAGTTTGGTTTTGCATCCCTAGAGTTGGTGGAGGAGCAGAAGCACATGGTGGAAAGTGCTAAATAACTGCAATCAGTTTACATTACCAGTGAAGAGAAGTATCATTTAAAAGAGAAAATGGTACAAAATGGTACAAGATGTTACTTAAATCATCACCAACCCTGCCAGATGTGTGGGATTTCATTTTACACAAAAGAAGAGCACAATCTAGTTATCATTTTTTAGGATTTTGTTCAAACAATAATGATATACAAGGACAAATGAGTGTTTTTGCATTTTCCATTAGTCATTAATCAGTTTGTTCTCAGCCTTCTTTAGAGCAGCGGTGCAGTGTTGCCAATTTAGCGACTTATTTGCTATATTTAGCGAGTTTTCAGACCCCTCTAGCGGGTCTTTCAAAAAAAGAGACTAGCGACAAATCTGGCGACTTTTTCTGGTGTTTTTGGAGACTTTTGGAGACTGATGTGAAACCAGGTATCATTCTTAGTCTTCTCAAGGATTGTCAAGGAGCAGCGGGTGCTGCCGTGGACCTCTTGCCATCCTTAAGCACTCCCAGGCAGCCCGGTCCTCGTCAGCAGTCAGAGCCGTTCACCCCTCCGCATCCAGACTGAATTAATCCTGCATGCACAAAGCTGCCGCTGGCTGATGTAAATGTAAAATTTTGGGAATCAAACCCTGAATTTAAAAAAGTAACTCCACCAGAGTGTCTGTTTTGGGTCACTTTTGCTGGTCCCAAGCCCGGATAAAGGAGGAGGGCTGGAATAGTGGCATTAAAAACAAACAGAATCTACAGAAAAAAAGTTCATTCGTAGTTATAAACATATTTAGTTTTTTTTTTTATTATTACTAAAACTAATAATCAAATACAGAGGCATTTTTTAATATGATCAAGAGTAGATTTATTTATCTAGTCTTACAATTACAACCGGCCCTTTGAGGGCAGCCATAACGCTGCTGTGGAGTTTGACACCCCTGGTCTAGACTGACTCACTTTACTTTATCTCATTTTATTTCATGATATCAATATTTTGATATCATTGTAATTTTAGTTGCGCATGTTGTTTTTGCCATTTAACAGAATAATGTCCACTGTGGGGAAGACCCTGTGAGGTCTAAACCTGTCTGCATTTTAATATGCACAACTGAATAAAGGATTTGTATAACGTTTCCTCTTTTTCTGCGTTGACAAAGGTTTTTTTTCTGTTAATTGTATTTTTTCTGTATGTATTGCAACCACATAGGTTCAAATAAAGGAAGTAAATCCTGTGATATATTTCTGCGTAATTTACCTAAAGGGCTTTTTCATTTAACAGTTGCAAAACACAGAGGACAGGCTATGGGAAATGACTGGTGATGAATGAGTGCATCAAGCTAGACACAGAAAATACTTGCGGAGTACTGAAGAGTAAGGTAACTTAAAGTAGGAGGGTTATTCCCTCCGAGGTATATTTGATTTGTACAGGAAAACAAAGAAATGCTGAGTTAACTGAATATTGCACACAGGACATTACTGTGCATGAGAAGGCTCAGTTATGGCACATAGTGAGATGAGCGGGATTAATAGAGCAGTTGTATGATTATTGATGATTGTTTGTTGCAGTACTGGCTCTGGGGGAAAAAGCTGTCCCTGAGCCTGCTTGTCTGGGTTTTATGTGACCTATTCATCCACTGGCAGATGGGGGTGGAGATCACCAGGTGGGACAATTTCTGGACCAGGATCTCCACGATGATGTGGCTGAGGGCTGAGCTGAAGTCCAGGAAGAGCATCCTCATGTAGCTCCCCAGGTGACTCAGCGCGGTGTGGAGCGCAATAGTTATAGTGTCCTCTGTGGATCGGTTTACCCTGTAGGCCAGCTGGTGGGGGTCCAGAGAGGGAGGCAGACAGACCCTGATGTGATGTGAGACCAGTCTTTCAAAGCACTTCATGACCATGGCATAAGTGCAACAGGCCTGTAGTCACTCAGGCTGTCCACTGCTGACTGCCTGGGGAAGGGGATGATGACGGAGGCTTTAGGGCAGGGTGGTGTGACGGCCTGTAACAGGGACAGGTTGAAGATGCTGAAAATAGGCCTTTTGTGTACATAGAGAAAGTCTTCGATGTTTGACTTTAGCACATAAAAAAATGGGAAGAAAAAACAAAACAAAAAAAAAACAAAAAAAAAACAAAACAAAAAAAACAGAAAATGAGCATTAAAATTTTAATCATTAAATATCTAATATATAATTAAATACAATAAAATAAGTTAATATGAAAACATTATGATAATGAAATAATAATCATAATGTAATAGTTAATTAGATATTTCACAGAATTTATGAATGTGATTATTTCACATTTCTTTTTTCAGATGTATTTAATATTGGACTCCTTTTGGATTCGTAAATTTTTTAACTTTATTATTTTGACTTTTATAATGCAGCCTCTGGATGGGAAATTAGTTTAAAAATACACTGTATGTTTATAAAGGGCGCCATGTTGTTATAGCACTTACAAACACTAGAGGGCAGCAGCGCCGCGTTAAACTGAATGTGAGCCGCAACACAAACCGACGAAGAAGAAGAAGAAGAAGAAACCGGAAGATGAAGGAGGCAGCTGATGGTGACCTGACACATCCTGGGTAGGCTATATTAAACGATGAAAACACAACACGACAGCCTCTTTGTACTATCACAAGTTATTTCAAAGCAACGAAACGCGAAATTTACAGTTTAATATCTTACTGGCTATATTTATTTATTTTTTTGCTGAATATCAGCGAAGTCCTTCCTGTTGGGGGGCGCATTAGCATGACTGTGAGTAAATAGCTCCTGTGTATAAGGAGCATTTTCAGCCAGTCATTCAGCGTTACACCAAGTCGCAGTCTAGCTACATTTTATTTCACAACACCGCCTGAGGAAACGTACATTTTACAAACTGGTATTGCCCTTAATAATGTAATATTTTAGAGATTTTTTGAACCCGATTTTTCCAGGAAACCTTAATTAAGCGGAAACGAGAGTAGGCTGTGACCAGCTGACTGTGTGTTTTAGTCGATAAGTCATTCAACATTAAATTGTGTGCATTTTGAAGGGAGTTTGGTTTAGTGGGTTACTGTGGAGGCGCTGCAGCGCGTACAGTGGGTCTTGATACATTCTGCGCTTAAAGGAGTAATGCCTGCAAGTTACTGACAGTACCACCGATGGATGTAACTGCTGGTGAAATAGGTTTTTAAATGGTCACTTGCATGTAGAAGGCATTATTTTACGATGGGAATGCCATCCTCATTCAAGATCTGAATTGTCTTCTGTGCAGTTTAAATTATTATTTTTTTTGTGGGGTAGAAAATGAGGCGATAGCTACAGAAAGTGACTGCACTTGGTGGGGGCCCCCCCTTGTTTCCCCCCGCCCCACCCCCCCCCCCCGTTGACCCCCCCCTCTCTCTTTTTTTTTTTTTTTTTGTTTTTGGTTTCTTTTTCCCTTTTATATTTAAAAGGGAAAAAATTTTTTTTCCCCCGTGGATAATAAAGAATATCTTAAAGTAAACCTTTGTCAAATGTATATTTGGTAATTTTTTACATTTCCAGCAGGTTCTATGCTCCAGTTAAGGACTTCTGCAGAAGAAGAGAGCAGTTGTGAAATTTCCCAGCTCAGACAAGTAGTGTTACAAAACAATGACAGACTCCTTGATGAGATGCTCTGCCAAGAAGTCTACAAGAAGGTCATCAACTGCAGAGGCGGCTGGGGTATCGCAGGTACGCCTCTACACGCCGCCGTGTCCAAAGGTCATCTCAGCTGCCTGCAGGTCCTGCTGGGCCACGGGGCCCTGGTAGACTCTGTGGACGTCAAGGCCCAGACGCCTCTCTTCGCAGCAGTCCGTGGGAAATACCTGGACTGTGTCTTAGCGCTCCTCCGAGCTGGCGCCAACCCCAACGGGAACGCATCCAACAACTGCTCCCCCGTCCTCACCGCTGCTCGGGAGGGCGACGTGGAGATATTAAAGGAACTGCTCAAACGTGGCGCAGAAGTGAACTCCCGCTCCAAAGTCTTGCTTTGGACCTCCAGCGCCAGGGTGTCCAGTGGGCCGCTGTACCTGGCTGCCGTTTATGGGCACATGGAGTGCTTCAAACTGCTGCTCCTCTATGGGGCGGACCCAGACTACAACTGCACAGATGCAAAGCTGCTGAGTTCTATCAAGCAGCCCAAAACAGTGGTGGAGATGTGCCTCAGGCACGGCTGTGGCGTGGAGTACATCCAGCTCCTTATCGACTTTGGTGCAAACGTCTACCTCCCAACGCTGATCATTGAGAAGTCCACGAAGCAGAATGAGGCGGTGGAGCTGCTTCTGCGGGAAAGAGGTATCATGCATTTTACATGTTACTTCTTCAATCCTATCCTCAAACTGGATGTTAGGGAGCAACAGGTCATCCTGAACAGGTTGAATCACAAAGCTCTGGAAGACTGAAGGTCATTGCATATTTAAAGAAGTTGAGCAGTTCTAATCTTAAAATTTAAATATGGAAATAATGTATTAAATAGTGTATTAAATCTTGTTAGGACTTTATTTGATGGGTCTATAATCTAAAGTTTCCTAGGAAGTCCAATGTAATTTGGTACTCATTTTTGGGAAGAACAAACTGTTTTCAAATGAGAGATGTGATAAAGCCGTACATTGCCGTACACTGCACGGTGTACCATAGTAACACTACTTTAGGAGCATCAGAAGTCAGACGGCGGCTGGCGGTACCATGGTTTTGCACTCTACTCTCACTTTATTGCAGTTTCACAAGCGTATCGGAGAACTATGTTGGCTTTGAGGTCACGTTAAAACACAGTAAAGTCTCTTTAGATCCAGTGTTTGGTTTGTTTGTTCTGGGCTGCTGTAGAAACATGGCGTTGCAACATGGTGGACTCTGAAGAAGAGCCGCTGCCTATATAGATATGAAGGATTCATTCTAAGCTGATGAAAGCACAATGATTCTTAGTTTCAGGTGATTATGCACTAATGAAATCATAGTTATTATTATATTTTCTAGCTTGTAGATCCCCTGAAATGTTACGCACAGACTGTTCTTTAATCGGTGCACAGCAGGTCATGACATTTTTAAAAATTTGTCTACAGGAAAGATACAAATTTTAAGTGAAAAATGGCTATTTTTAGGGATGCAAAGATCCTTATCTGGCCGATACTGACTCAAATAGCTGGATTGGATATCGGTGACATGCACGTACCACGTCATGCATCAGCAGTTGGCAGTAGACATATGGACATAATTATAGGTTAAGTTAGCAAAAGAAGCCCAAGAATTACATGTGTTAAAGGGCACATAGGTTGTTGTGGCTTAAACTGTGAGATGAAACATCACAAACAGCCACAAGCAGATCTTGTTAGATAAAGGAGTGCTAAAAGTTTTTTTTTTTTTTTTTTTTAATCATTAATATGTGTGACCCAAGTACTAACTTTTTCCTGTCGTCTCCAGGAAATCCAAAGAGCTTGACTTCACAGTGCCGACTCGCTGTCCGAGGACACCTGAAAAAAATCAACAAGATCCACTGTATTGACCAGCTGGACATGCCAACGAGTCTCATTAACTTCTTGCAACACAAGTCTGTCCCGGTAACCTTTCTGTAGTCAAGTGAGCCGGAGGCACATCATGTAAATTCATTTTTATTTAACTCTATGAACCACCTTTGTTTTAAATGTCTTTTCATGTGCTGTTCTGTTACGACTGACTCTGAAGTCAAAACATTAAATGTGTGTATAAATGGTGTGTACATATGTTTTATTATTAGTACTCACCCTGTAGCTACTGCAGGAAGATCTCTCACATGTTCATCACAAGACCTGTGAAAACTAAACTATTCTTAAATAAATCAGGGACATTATGCTCATTTTTAGGTGTAAAAATGTTAAAAATAGCGTACTTCTAAGTCTTAGAATGAAGAATTAAAGGCACGTATAACCCTCTCAAAGTGTAAAGACTTGCTCCTCACGTCTCCTCAGTCGGTTATACTGTATATACTCACAACATATACATGACTAATTCAGACATTACCAGTAAATTACCTGTTTTTTTGAACCCGTTTTTCTGTTTTACAGCCATGCTCCTGTGAGGCTAATGCTACCATCCACATATACAGTTGTGCTCAAAAGTTTACATCCCCTGGCAGAATTTATGATTTCTTGGCCATTTTTCAGACAATATGAATGATAACACAAACATCTTTTTTCCACTCAGGGTTAGTGGTTAATACCTTACCTACCTATTCTTAATACCTTGTATGGCCCCTTTAACATCAATGACAGCTTGAAGTCTCTTGTGGTAGTTGTGGATGAGGCTCTTTATTTTCTCTGATGGTAAAGCAGCAAAAAGCCTCCAGTTCCTGTAATTTCTTGGGCTGTCCTGCATGAACTGCTCGTTTGAGATCTCCCCAGAGCGGCTCGATGATACTGAGGTCAGGAGACTGAGACGGCCGCTCCAGAACCTTCACTTTATTCTGGTTTAACCAATGACAGGTGGACTTGTGTTCTGGATCGTTGTCATGGTCCAAGTACGTCCCATGAGCAGCTTCCGGGCTGATGAGTGCAAATTTTCCTCAGTATTTCCTGATAACATGCTGCATTTATCTTGCCATCGATATTGACCAAGTTTCCTGCCTTTGAAGCTCACACATCCCCAAAACATCAGCGATCCACCTCCATGTTTCACAGTGGGAACAGTGTGACCGTGGTTTGGTTTCAACAGAATCCCTCACTTTCCACTCCTTCATCAGAGTTTGAACACTGCTGATTGGCACTCTCAGTTCCTTGGATATGTTTTTATATCCCTTTCCTGTTTTATACAGTTCAGTTACCTTTTCCCGTAGATCCTTTGACAGCTCTTTTGCTTTCCCCATGACTCAGAATCCAGAAACGCCAGTGCAGCACTGGATGAAAGATGCCAGAGTTTGTCGGCAGCACAGAAACTCAAAGACCTGCACACACATTGATTACAAGCAAACAGCTCACAGGTGAGGACGGTTACCATTAACTGCCATTCAAACCTTTTTGTGTCAGCTTGTGTGCATGTTATCAGGCCAAAATCACCAGGGGATGTTACGTTTCTGTTGTCATTATGATTTAAAAAGACAATAAATGGCTTCACCCAACCACTAACCATGAGTGGGAAAAAAGTTTTTGTGTTATCCTTCATATTCTCTGAAAAATGGCCAAGAAATCATAAATTCTGCCAGGATGTGTAAACTTTTGAGCACAACTGCATCTACATTATAGAGCATTTCTTAGACGTTTCATACATTTTAAATTTAAATACATTTATATATATATATACAGAAGAAAACTGAGAATCAGTTGGTTGTTTAATTATAGAAACACTTCACATGTGATTCAGCGTGAACTTCAGCATTTAAATAATTAGACATGGACCACAAGTTGTGATTCTTCCAACTGGCCTGTAGATGGCAGCAGACTCTGCCCTAAAGAGAGGAAGGCACAACGTGGTTGAAAAAGAGACTGTAGTATTTGGGTTTGTTATGGAAGATGATTACCGGTAAGTCAACAAATTACTATTATCCTCAGACTCGTACCTGTGTAGACAAAAAAAAAAAAAAACTCTTTTGGAATAACGAAGTAAGCAAAATGGATTCATTCAGTGACGGACAAATAAAACACCAGACTTCAAGTATTGCCATTGTTAGGAAAGACAAAAACTGGAAGAAGTGAACAAAAAAATAACATTCATTTAACTTTCATAACTGCAAATGTTTGGTTTAAAATGAAAAGAAGAGCTCAAAAGGTCAAATCTCTCAACAAAAACATTCACAAGCTCTGGAATCAGAATATTCATTAACACCATAATAAACATTTATAAATGAGAAATTAATAGTTTATTAAATTTAGTTTATAGTGATTTTACTGTTAACTAATAATGACATCATGTTTACAAATTATTAGTAATGCTATGATTTATGTCATGATTTAACAGTAAAATAACTAAAAATAAATTAGCTATTAATTTACCATTTATAAATGATGGTGATTATAAAGTGTTATTGAACAGTCATTAAATATTGGTAGAATCACTCCTGAATTAGATGTCTGCCATTTGTAAAAAAAAAAAAAAAAAAGTGACAGCTGCTCTCGCATGAAAACAAAAAACACATTAAAGACTTTTCAAGTACAGTCATCCTCAGCTTGAGTTACAAAATAGCTCTGTGTTTCTGTTATCACTGCCGACTTTCAAGTAGCGACAATTCAAAACAAACTGGATTAACAGCATTTCACAATAAAACGCTTCATTTGGTCCCCTTCTAAAAAACCGAGGTCAGCAGCACAGTGATGACATCACGGCCGTTGTGTCGACGCGGTGAGCTCAGCCCAGCCCAACGTCCAGTGACATCATCACTACGAAGCCCAGGATGGAGGTCCAGGATGCCAGCTTCCCGTTTCCACTGGTGACACAGAGTTAGCGAGAAGAAACGTGAGATTAGGTAGAAACAGACGCCGAAAGATTCACTCAAATCCAAACTGTGATCCGACCCTACTTCTTTAAATCTACTTTAATCCCTCCTTTTCCTTCTCACCTGACTTGAGCCTCAGGTATGATGTCGTCCACCACCACGTAAACCATCGCCCCGGCAGCAAACGCCAACGCATATGGCAGCAGAGGTTCTGCCAAGACGACAGCGGCGGCGCCCAGCAACCCAGCAACGGGCTCTACCATGCCGCTTAGCTGTCCATACCTGGTGGAAAACAGTAACAGTCAAGTTGCAGTGGCCAGATTTAAATTTATACGTGCTAAACGAGCGAGATCGGGAGCATTTCTGTTGCTTCCGCACGGCTCTCAACATGGCGACAACAGAAGCCCAGTTTATGCCCCCTGTGGTGAAGCCGGAACGAGGTGCGTAAGCCAGAAAATTACTTCAGCGCGGCTTCCGCGTGGCGGCTAAATGCTAAAGAGAAACATCCAACACAGTGGAGGAAGAAGAGGCTTTTAGCTGCAGGCTGTGAAAGTATATGATTGTTTTGTAAAAGCTAAAAAAAGGTCTCATGAAAACAGTGGCGAGCTGAGGAGAAGCAACGAGAGATGAAATAATTTTGACTTCGACACTTCTTGCTTATCCACAGAATATTTTGTTTGAACGCCTCCTAGCGTTTCGGAGCATATTGCAACAAACAACGCCACTGAGAATGAACGCCTCTGTGCATGCTTGTTGATGGACATCATTTACGGAGGCCACGGTGTGTCGCACGAGTACAAACGAAGCGTGCACGTGGCTACGCAGATTTAGCCGGAATACGATGGAAACTACCACAAAGAAAAGAAAGAGCAGCTACAATGACAACTTTGAAACTACCGTATTTTTCGCACTATAAGGCGCACCTAAAATCCTTAAATTTTCTCAGAAATCGACAGTGCACCTTGAATTCGGTGCGCCTTATGTATCAATTCTGGTTGTGCTTACTGACCTCGAACCAATTTTATGTGGGACAGGGCGCTCAAAAATCTGTCAAAATGTTTTATTATGACTTTGGTAGCTACGAAGCCGCACCGCTGGATGGATTGTCGGAGATTTATGTTAAGATTTATGTTAAATTTTTTCTTTTTCCGCAACTCTCCGTCCCTATTGATCTGCGACTCCATGCGAGCCCATCTCACCGACACTGTCAAAACGAAAGTGAAGAAAACTAATTCGTAGCTTGCCGTCATTCCGGGTGGATTAACTAAAGAACTCCAACCGCTAGATATCGGTGTCAACAGGTCGTTCAAAGTTAAATTATGACCTGCGTGGGAGCGTTGGATGACAGAAGGCAAACACACATTCAGCAAGACAGGGAGGCAACGCCGGGCGAGTTACTCCACTATCACGAGACGAGAGCGCCTCATGTATGAAAACAGACACGTTCATTGATAGTGCGCCTTATAGTGCGAAAAATACGGTATTTATAAACCGCTGGAAGGCGAGTCTCAAAGTTTTTTGTGAATTTATTGTTTTTCAGTTTCTACGCTTTCAGTTTCTATGCTACAAGATAAGGGGAAGAATAGAAATGTTTAAGTTGGATAAAATTGTAAGATAAAATTGTACACTACTGTACTATTGTAGACTAGATTGTTGGGATTTGGTCACCCTTGACATTGTTTGGGACGGCGTTATCAGCTATAACTGCTGTATGAGAGCAGTGCAGAGTGACAGCTGTGAGCTAGCCAGTGGGGCTAGTGTTAGCGCTAACATGCGCTAACATGCACTAACATGCACTAAAAGGCATGCACGGCCGGCTCAGTGATGTCAACAAAGCACAAAGAGGAAGACAGACTTCATTTTCTGCTCAGGTAGACATTACTCCTTTGAACCTTTACATAGCAAATAGCTGTTTGCTGCTGTATTAATGCTCTGAATATCATATAGTGCACCTTTAAACTATCTGTACTCAGCCCAAGCCTTTGCAAAGAGTTGCTTGATTATTGTTTTATTATTGATATATTATTGCATTATTGACGTGTTTTTTCCTTACCAGAAGGATCTCCATGTCGAGACCCCTGAACCCCGGAGAGGCAGGCTCACTGCCAAGCCTTCTGGGAAATTCTGGATGCCAATACCGATGGCCAGATTTCTGAGGGAACAAAATAAACACACACAAATAGAAAAAAAAAAAGTCAGACCACATCTCTTTCTGAGAAATACCAACAACCTACCTCTTGAGGACCTATAGTACGGCAGATTTTGTGATATAGTTTCACTAACTAACATCATATATTTACCGGACACATTATTCTACATCTACCAGGTTCACGTTTTGAAGTTTAGTTTCTGTCTGCGTGAAACTCAAAAGTAAAAAGAAATACAGAATTACAGTTACTGAAACCATTAACAAAAAAATCACACCAATGAAGGGGAAGAAGAAAAAATGGTTGGTCTAGAAGGTAACCCACAATTTGCAAAGACCTGGTCTTCACAGTTAATGCCCAACCTTAACCATTCACGGTTAATGCCCAACCTTAACCATTCATGGTTAATGCCCAACCTTAACCATTCACGGTTAATGCCCAACCTTAACCAGTCACGGTTAATGCCCAACCTTAACCATTCACGGTTAATGCCCAACCTTAACCAGTCACGGTTAATGCCTAACCTTAACCATTCACGGTTAATGCCCAACCTTAACCATTCACGGTTAATGCCTAACCTTAACCAGTCACGGTTAATGCCCAACCTTAACCAGTCACGGTTAATGCCCAACCTTAACCATTCACGGTTAATGCCCAACCTTAACCATTCACGGTTAATGCCTAAACTTAACCAGTCACGGTTAATGCCCAACCTTAACCAGTCATGGTTAATGTCTAACCATAACCAGTCATTGTTAATGCCTAACCTTAACCAATCACGGTTAATGCCCAACCCCTTCCCCTCCCTTATCCCACCATACCATCTTTTAATCCTACCTTAACCAGTCATTGTTAATCCTAACCTTAACCAGTCATGGTTAATGCCCAACCTTAACCAGTCAGAAGCAACCACCACAACAACAACCTTTTTTACCCCTCCTTTCCCCTCCACTTTTAATCCACCATCCACTTTAATCCACTAACCAGTCATGGTTAATGCCTAACCTTAACCATTTTGTGAGACTTTCTCGGCACAACCAAGAAAACAAATGAAGAATCTTGAGCCAAACTAGAGGCTCTGTGATACTAACCTCAGCGATGCTTAGCGCAAAATGCTAACGTCAGCATGTTAACATGGTCTGTACAAAGTGTTGTACAACTCCATCCAGTATACAGTATATTGTGATATCTCACAAGACAAGAGAAAGCTTTGACGTGCTGGTGGCATTAAATTGAGTCAACGTATCACCAAAGTCAGGAGGATTCATCATCTGGGAACCATGAATGTCTATACAAAATGTGGTACCAATCATTCCAGTAGATGTTAAAATATTTCACGGGATAAGTGAAAACTTTGACCTGCTGGAGGCACTACTGAAAAAGGATCACCAACATCGCTAGGATTCATCATCTGGGAACCATGAATGTCTGTGCCAAGTTCCAGAGCAATGAATGTGATAGTTGTGAAGACATGCCACAAAAAACACAACTCTTCATGCGTGTCAACAAGCGTAACAAAAAATTCACAAAATTCAGAAGGCTTCATCCTCTGGGGACCATCAGTGTCAGTACAAAATGTTGTGACAATCCATCCAGTAGTTTTCAGTCTCGTTCTTAATGCTGATTTTATTGGGCATTGTGGGAAATGATGCAAATCAATTAGCAGGACTTCTTTACGGAAATGCTGAATCTATAAGACTTTTGATCAGTGTGTTAGTAGTAGTTGTATTTTTCAAAAAAACAAAAGCAAAAAAAGTAGACTGTCCAAAGAGGACTTTAATCCTGGATTATTTACAAGTATAACAAATCAATATGAGATGTATTCTGACATGAACGTCCCAACAATGGTGCATCAATCAACTTTCCCCAACTGTTATTTGGCACACTTGCCAGTGTGGAACGGTGAATCTACATCCGGATCCAGATCAGTACTGTATCAAAAAACAAATATTGTAAGCAATGTATGAGATATATTATTAGCATATAGTTGGTTTGTGCGTGTATAACAGAAGTTATTGCCCTCTCTTATCTCTTCAATATGTCAACAAGCCTGATCAATGGTGCAATGTGAACCTTTAACCACTCTGGTTAAACTCTCTACAGTTTCTACTTTTTAGACTGAAAATATACCAAACCTGCTCAGACCGAGGAACCATCAACCACTGGTCCGTCGCTGATTGATTCTTTTGACATTGTCCTCTCACTAGGTGAGTTAATACCTTCCAGTGGTTCGTGTTTTTATTCCCATTTGTTTGTTTGATACTCTGTTGGACCACAGCAGAAGGAACAAGTAATTAGGGCTCAGTACGAATCCAGAAATCTGGATCTGGAAATCGATTTTTATACACTTTTTACACAATTACAACAAGACTTGAGATTTTTTTTTTTTTCTGGTGATCTATTTTGTAAGTCTGATTTGAATTATTTTCCGAACCAACAGACGCAAAGGTTAAGTCGACTGTAAAGCTACATTCGTTTACTGCAACTAATCTTGCTTACAACAATGTCAAATATGTGGGAACAATCACAGTATTGTATCAAGATCCCAAAATAATGATACATTCTCTAAATAACTGCTCTAAAATCAATAAACTACGAGAATTCCACTGAATATAAAATAGGCGTATTTAATATAGTATGAGAAATTATTAATGCTAATATATCAAAAGGTATTGAAATTCATTCTTTGATATCCAATTCTTATGACTAGTATATTTTTAGTATAGAAAATAATTTAGAACAGACATAGAAAATGGATCTAAAGAAAAAAAAAATTGTCACAATAGCAATAGGTTGCACATACTTGCTGATTTCATGTTTACTGCCTTTATTTTGATTTGCATTGTGAAATTTAAATAATTTTTGGGAAATACGCTTATTGACATGAATCCATCCTCTGCGCTTCTTGATTTTAAAAAAAAAAATACAGCGAAAGAGAAAATGGGCCAATCATTGTCTCCAGAGGAACGACTGGCGGAACTTGACAAGTACTCTGAAGCACTGTTTAATTCACGACAATGGCACGGTTTTGCGATTGATCGGTAAGTATGTTCACTGTCTAAACGCAAGCGCATGTAATTTGTAATTTCTAACATTGGTTGATAACCACAAACCTGCAACATTCCCATCAAATAGAAAATGTTAGCAAACTAGCATGCTAAACTGAGATAGCGAACATGGTAAACATTAGGTCTATATCTGTCAGACATCATCACGTTAGCCTTGTCATTAGCCGTGTTTCCATTCACTTGTCAATTTTAAGCAAACTTTTGAAATACCACAAAAAGAGAAATGCAAATTAGGTCTTCAACTGGTTTTGAGTGAATAAACTCGGCTATAGCATAGTTTGGTAAGAAGTTGCCACTATAGGCTGTAATTCGCCAGTAAACTGACATAGGAAACAACTGATCAGTCCATCCATTTTCACCCGTTTATCCCGTTAGGGGTCGCAAGGGGGGCTGGAGCCGATCCCAGCTGGCATTGGGTGAAAGGTGGGTTTCACCCTGGACAGGTCGCCAGTCCATCGCCGGGCACATAGAGACAGATAACATAGAGACAGACAACCATTCACACTCACATTCACATCTACGGGTAATTTAGAGTCATCAATTAACCTAAACTACATGTCTTGGGACTGTGGGGGGAAGCTGGAGCACCTGGAGAAAACCCACGCTTACATGGAAGAACATGCAAACTCCACACAGAAGGACCCCAAGCCGGATTCGAACCTGCGACCCTCTTGCTGTGACACTGTTGACAGTGTTAACTACTGCACCACCGCGCAGCCCGCCTAGCTGATCAGTCATGTAATCGAAATGTTTGCTAGTTATTAGGCAAAGCTGTTTCCATAATCGATCGATCAAATCCAACTGAGGAAGTTTCATTCAATTTTGCTTTTTCTGTACAGCTTTTCTAACGCAATACTTAAAATGCGCATAAAAATATATGAATGGAAATGCGGCTATTGTGAGCATGCTAACACCATGGACTGGATTATTAGAACTGGATGCCGGACCCCAAGATGGCGCCTATTCATTCCAATGACAACTGCTCGCCTGGCACATGTACCAGAAATTTTTCTAGCTGCCAGGGGATTCAGACTACTGAATATGTAGTAGCAGTAGTAGTAGTAGTAGTAGTAGTAGTAGTAGTAGATTTTTAATCACTTTTCTCATATCGAGGAAAGTTTTACAAATATAAAACCTCCATGGATCAAAAATCCATAACAGAAAGAGTCATAATTGACCTTAAGACACCTCTTTTATAGTGGGGGTCTATGGGGAAAATGCTTTTTTTGGGCCACAGAGGGATTTTTTGCTGCAATCCCGCGAGTAGCCACTGGACAAAACTGGAAGCAAGACTGAGCGGAAGCACCGTATCCAGGTCTTATGATACATCCGTGCTGCTGTTAGCATTTAGCTCAAAGCACTGCTGTGCCACAGTGCAGCTTCACTTTCAGAGATGCATGGCTGGAATGGATGTAGTCTCTTAGACTTACGTCACATTCAGCCTTTCAGAAAATTACCAACGACAACACAACCGCATAATCTAACAGATATTAATACAGTGGGGCAAACGTATGAATTATAACAGTAAAAAACAAGTTTTGTACAGCAGTTTTGAAGTAACTAAATGAAATGTTCAACTTCTTTTGTATTCCACCAGTCAAAGTTGTTATTTGTCAAAGACTAATGCATTTACCTCTGCACTCAGCTCCCTGCTAAGTTACTCTGGACTCAATTCAACCGAAGTGCTGGATGGTTATAGAGACCAAGTCTTATACAGCGGAGAATTCAGTGATGTTGCAAATACTGTCGAGAAGCTGGGTTCTGCACTGGGTGGGCTCACCTTGGTGCCCAACGCTGTGGGACTGGGGGCTCTCATCATTTCCATGATCTTAGAGACGGTTGGGAATGCCTTAGGGAAACAAACCATGGGCACGGCTGAAATGTTGCAGAGGGTTTTTGCACAGGAGAAGGCCAATGAGGTGAGACCCTGATCTGACCAGCAGACCAGTGTGGTCCTGTTTGATTTAATTCTGGTAATATTTCATGTTTTAGTATTTTAAATGCATACCTTTGATTTCATTATCTAAGAATATATGAAAAACATTTTTGTTGACCAACACTACTCCCCTCAACTATGGAGGTCCGAGACCTGATGGAGGAGTATCTGAAGCGTCTGCAGATCAACTTGGGGAAGCCACAGCTTCAACTAGCTGAGACCCGGCAAATAGAGGTCGACCTTAGCGCCCAGCTTACACGTCTGAAGGTGCGAAGCAGTCATTTTCTAATGTTTAGCTCTGAATCTTAGCTCATGACTTTTAAAATTGAACAGTGCAATTTCCCTCGACAGCAGAATGTAGATATGAACATCGATGTGTTATGCTGTAAATTTCCTCTCTCTTTCTAAGAATTCCATGCTGATAGATGGACACATGAACACTCGGTTTCTCAATCAGTGGGTGAACGGAGCTTCTTTCCACACCCAGATGTTGATCCATCAGGCTCGTCTAGAGGGGGCAGCCGGGTCAAGAGCCATGCAAGCAGCGGGGGTTTATCAGCAACAGCTCAACCGTATTCTGGAGAAGTACAAGAGTTACCTCGAATCGGTTATATTTGTGTCTGCAGATCATGATATGATCAGTGTGTATTGTTGTCTGAGGTTCAGAGAGAACCAGGTTTTTTACATGCCAGTGGATTGTTTCCATGCGAAGGAATCTTACTGTTTCCAGGACAGTGAAATAGTTGAGACTATGTTTTCGAAACATCAGATTGCCTGGGCGAAGAGCTATTTCTCAGACTTAGCATCAAATGTTCCCACTCTTGTGAGGCAAAATGGCTCCTTTCGTATCCAAACCTGACAAACACCATCTACAGTATGTTTGTGAAGCCATGACTCTGTCAGAAATTAAACCTTGTGGCGATTCATAGGAAAATCCTCACACTAAATATGAAGTTCCAATAAAATATGACAGATTGAATTTGTTTTTGTCTTTTTTAATTTTGATCCTGGAGTATTTTTAATAATCAATGACCTCACAGGGGATCAATCTGGTGGTTTTACACTCAACAGCTCATTTTACTCCACAGATTTTGTTAATTTGACACAGACACAGAGACACATAGATGACGATGACCATTATATTAAAAATGACAATCTGGTTCCACCTGGGTGGGTGGTTAAATCAGAAAAGACCAGAGTGACACCTGCTTTGTATAGACAGGGATCTCCCGCCAAACAACTGCCACGATGTCTGCAGTACTGTCACTTAACCACTAGATGTCAGAGGCACACAGCACAAGACCAGACAACTGCTCTATTCTGTCCT
This sequence comes from Pterois miles, assembly GCA_947000775.1. Taxonomy (NCBI): domain Eukaryota; kingdom Metazoa; phylum Chordata; class Actinopteri; order Perciformes; family Scorpaenidae; genus Pterois; species Pterois miles. Next base: position 717,542 of record CAMQGK010000525.1, on the reverse strand, counting down.
GCTGTCCAAACCTCAAACCTGAATATGCAGAAAAAGGGCCCTCTTGGATGGTAGATGAGACATGATAGAGCTGCTATAGGGTGCCCTTTCACTGGAGAAAGCATGATGCAGTTCCCTCTTGGGTGTCCTTGCAGTGGAGAAAGCATTTATTTGTCCAATATCTTGGTTTATGACCAAATACCTGCAAAACTAATGGCACCCCCATGAGCCTCAGCTTTACTTTGTATTTAACGATAATTAGCTCATATTAGCATTCTGCTAGACTGATAGACTGCAAGACTTGTGTAATGTGAGCTGCCAAGTGCAAAACTGTGACAACGCCGTGGTATCTTCCAGGACCTTCGTCTCACCTGCTTTAGGAGCCACGGTACCACGGTTTTACGCTTGGCGGCTCTTGTTTCTGCAGTTTCACAAGTGTTTTGGAGAACTACGGTGGCTTTCAGGTAACACTAAAATGTGAAAGGTTTGATTTGTCCGTTCTGGGCTACTGGAGAAACGTGGTCGAGCAACATGGCAGACTCATGAGGAGGACCCGCTCTCTATGTAGCTATGAAGGGCTCATTCTAAGCTAACGAAAACACAACAATTCTTTGTTTCAGGTGATTATATACTAATCAAAACATAATAATGAATATTATAATCAATTTCAGCCAAAAAAACCCACCCAAATCCTGCACAGTGGACCAGTGCAGCCTCATGGAGCGGGTAGCGCGGCTGTCATCTTGTTAATCGCGTGACGGCCCAAACTTGTGGTTCAGCCGACCAACCGCAGCGCCTCTACACAACACTGCTGGTAATCATCAGGTGCAATACTTCACTATGACCACCATTAGTTTAGCTGTGTCTGACAGAGGGATGATTCCCAACGATGACACATCAACCAACATAAAATGTCTCCACATCACATAAACACATTTTAACCGCTTCATTTCTCAAAATGTTATTTGACGCACTGCATTGTCGACAGATGATAAACTAGACAACAACTGCACAGTACAAAGTGCATTTTATTTCTTCCACTGGACCTACATTCACTTACCAGTAGGACGTGTTGAGTATTTTATTGGTACCTGCTTCATACAATGAAATTACACTGTAAACAACAAGCTGTATTATAAAGTCTACCCTCTTTGCTATGGTTTCTCTCTTTGATACTCTTGGTCTCTTGGTTTCTCTGGGTCCACAGAGACCAGATGCTGGTTCACTGGACTGGGTGGGTTATAAAATGGGGTATGACCAGGGTTCTACATACTGTATCTTCCTACCACTACTTCTGCAGTATTATAATACAACCAGTAGATGTCAGCAGCACTCAATAACAGCACAGTTATGAGTACAGTACCTGACCGTATTCCTAACAGTGACCTTTACCTAATCGGCTAATTCCAAATATATTACCTTTATGCCTAAATTTAACTTTCTCAAGGCCGATGCTGTGCAGAACGTGTGCTGTTTTTCCATACTCAGTGGGGAAAATGTGTGCTGCATCTACTGTTTCTTTGCCTTGATACCAATCTTACCTGGCGCTTTCAAAAGTGGCAGATGAAGTCTTTCCAATGGCTCCAAATCCAACGCCCACAGCCAAACCCTCTGCAGATAAAAAATAAAACACAGTCAATTGATACCTGTTACTCTGATTTGCCCTTTGACTTCTTTGAAGCACTAGTAGGAAAAAACATTTAAAGAGAGAGAAAGGAGCAGTGTTGGCAATAAGAAAATAAGTGAACAAATCCATGTGGGTGGGAACAGATATTCAGAGAGTTTGCAGAGTAAAAAAAAGTATTATAAACTGATATGTGATTTAAATGAAGGCTTTGGTCTGTTCTTTCAGACAGAACGCTGCGATCTTGCAGTAACAGTCTGGATCTGCACTCAGACGACACTGTATTCTTTTATTTGGTCGTCTTTCGTCAGGTTTCTACTGATGCAACTTCGGTCTGACAAAGACTTAAACTTTGGGAGAAACAGCCAATATATCACAGGTTCTGGTGTGCTCAATTATGAATGCTACTCAACAGTGTCGCAGGTTTGAATCCGGCTTGGGGCTCCTCTGTGCGGAGTTTGCATGTTCTCCCCGTGTTAGCGTGGGTTTTCTCCAGGTACTCCGGCTTCCTCCCACAGTCCAAAGACATGCAATTTAAGCTAATTGATGTCTTTAAATTGCCCGTAGGTGTGAATGTTGTCTGTCTCTATGTGTCCCGCGATGGACTGGCGACCTGTCCAGGGTGTACGCCGCCTTCGCCCAATGCCGGCTGGGATCGGCTCCGGCGGTTGAAGAATATCAGGGTAAGCCAATCAGAAGCAGAGTAGGGTGGGACATGCCTTCACTATTGTGGGATTTGTTGTATTGCTTCTGGTGCAGCCAACGGATAATGAATATCTGGATAACGAATATCTTAAATATCTCGGCAAAGGCTTCGTTTTCTGGTCATTGTTTAAGGTAGGATTAGCAACTTGAGACGCAAGAATGGAGTTGGAGTTGAGAGACTATATCTACAACCGATTGTTTCATAAGTAGTATTTTTTTAGCTGATAATCGTCGGATGATAGCCGTTGGGTTCCCAGACTGCATTTCAGTCAATGTGTTCTGCCTCTTTTGCACACCACATGGACTGTTTACTTGCATTCACCCAAAGCCTGCTGAAATGCAATTAGTCAGTACTACTCTGACTACAGCTGAACTACAAACGGAGACCGGAAAGCAGATATCTGTTTCTAGAGATTACTACTGATGAAACCTGAGATTCCATCTCCTTAAACACACCTGCAGAGGCAGCCCTCGTGGACTCTAGAGAGAAACATACTCGCTGAACAACTCAGCCATAACTGAGAGATAAATTAAGCCTAGCCTTTTTTATTGTAAGGTTGACCTCCATGGAGGACTACAGTACTACAGCAGTTGTGCCATTCACTTTTCAGAACAAGTTGTTTGTATAACTATAGCGCAGAACTTAAACTGTCAACAAAAAACTACGATCCCTCTGTGCACAATTACGCTAAGGAACGTTACCATTAGCCCTGGAAACTGGCAGGTTTAATGCCACTCCAGAGCAGGGCAGACTGTTGTGTGAGCGAAGTGAAACCGAGAATGACGTCCACTTTGCTTGACTGACCTGTCTATGAGGACATAAGGGACGTACTGTACTTTTTAGTAAAATGAAATCCATTTATATTGATTTCTTTTGGCTGGATGACGAATGAAAAACTTTGTAGCAGTTTTGTTTGGGACAGAGTGGTAAAATGACCTGTAATCTTGCAAGTGAATGAAATGTTGTGGTCAGTGGTAAATGGACATGCATTTATATACACCTTTCTAGTCTTCCGACCACTCAAAGCGCTTCACAGATTCACCCACTCTCGCACATTCACACAGTGACGGCCTCCGGGAGCAATTTGGGGTTCAGTACTTTGCCGAAGCACACTTCGACATATGGACTGGAGGAGCCTGGGACCGAACCGTCGACTTTCTGATTGGTGGGCGACGCGCTCTACTTCTAAGCCACAGCCATCCGGTTATGACATTTTTGACCCCTTTTTGGTGTCTTGTAAACACATGAGGGTTTTCGTGCAGATGTGACTGCTGTTAAAGTACCTGTCTGCTATCTCTGTGTATGCTCTGTACACCCTGAGCAGCATCCCTCCCCTCTGACGTCCCATTTGCTTCATTTGAAACGCCTGCCATGCATACTTAAAGTCCACACCACTCAAATTAATACACTGACAAGCAGCCACATCCTGTCATCCCACTGACAGCTACAGCAGGTTATTACGATGCAAAAACATGCTAAACACCAAAGGAGTCGTACCCACAGATAGTGGAGTTCGCCTCTGGAATCACATGTGACCCCACTGATCAAATCCTAAAACACTGAAAGTACTCTGTTAAACTAACATTTTTCTGAACTAAGATAAATTTTGAAGTGTCATCCTATTAGTATGCAGACATGGCATGCTAATTTGTTAAGCCTTTCAATTTGCACACGGCGACCTCTGGAGCCACCTTTAGACGATGTGAATCTTTTAGCCCAATTAGTGGTAATCACCTGAAAAGAGAGAAGACCTTTCTCCACTTTTCTCATGTTCAACAGTTTTGTTTTATTGCTCTTAATGAGCAGTAAGATACTGCTAGAGAACAAACGTTTAACCCTGCATGGTGCCACAGTGGCTACTGCTACTGGCCACTTCAACTAGATCCACACTTTTCCATACACTACATGTACTTCTATCCACCTGCTTATGTCATCACATCATATCTGAGATAGGCTTGTAGCTTAAAAGAGGGTATCTCAACACTAATGCTGCCTTAAGACGGACTTTGTGAGCTTGTGGTTACGACACAAGCTGTGTGCACAATATGCTTAGAATTCAAGTGTTAAGTCGTGAGAACACCTCTGCTAGGCAACTCTAACCTTATATGACTAAAATTCTAATATGTTAAGCTATTATGCACTGAAAAATGACCTTCCATTGCCTCAAACACTTCTGACGTCAGCAATCACATCAGAAATCATGAACTTTCCGCTTACGGAGGTCGTAAATACTAATATATATATATATAATACTAAAAGAAGGAGGCGTGCATATGGACTCTTCTCGTGAACACAGCAAACACAACCTCAATTGAAGGCACCAAAAGTTGCTGGGTAACCAGCGGGGATGGACCCAGCCAAGAAATAACCTTAACCCCCCGTAAAATGTGTGTTCAATGATATATAATGCGTTGATTGGTGAGACATGGAGTTGGTGATGGATTTGATTGAACATTTGATTGAGTCAGAACAGCTTTTTCCTTCAGTTTCCTGTCATGCTGGCATCATATGGTGAATAATAATGGGCAGCTGGAAGAAGTTTAACAATCCTCAGCTTAGATAAGAATCGTACATAGGGGACTCCTCGCCAGTGTCGTTGCTGCTGACCTTGGGGACACGGCTGCCACCATGTTTTTGAACCTTTGTGTAACTGCAGACTTTTAAGTTTTGCTGAAACTATTCCTCTTTTCCTTCGGGAGTGGAGTCAGTGTCATGAGCAACAAACAAAAAGCGGGGCTTTTAAGGCCTCAAAGTGTGTATATATAGTAGTAATTGGCTGTCTCTTCTCTTTTATGCAAGAACAACTGATCTCTTTCAACAACTTCTTTCACTGCATTATGTCTCTCTCTCTTCCTCCAATATTAATAGCCTACATCAAGCTATACTACCTTAAAAAGTTGCCAAGATAAAGATAATGTTAATAGAAAATTAGAGAATTAAGAAGAAGCAAAACAGAGAGGAAAGAAAGAGTAGAGAGACCAAGCCTGACGGCTCTGCAGCTGCCCAAAGGCAACTTCATCATAATCTAACGCCCATCATTACCTCTGATAGCAATGCACACCAGTACTAATCTATGTCCCACCGGCTCATTACAGGCTGACATACAGTATACTGTAGAGCCATTAGGGGCAAAAACACCCGTCAGTTACACTGTGTGTCCCTTTTACTATTCATCTCAGTCCTCTGGACCTGTCTGAAATGCCATGGGGCCAGTAGAAACTCTATCTGCACTGAAAAACCTTCAACTTATTTTGAATAAAACATGAGCTGAGAGAGTGTCAGTGTTTGCCATTTGGCACAGCTGGTACAAGGCTAGCCCAGAGCAGAGATTTTTAAAGATCTTAACTGATTTAAAGACCACAACAACGAGTTTTCTTTTTTTTCTTGGTCAGATGGTTGGAAAATGCAATATATAAGTAAGAAAAATAGTTTTATCATCTGCTCTTTTGGCTCAAGAATAAAGGTTTTCTGACAACAGCTGCTCACCTGTAGATGTGCTGCACAGCTGGAAATGTGAGCTGGGGGGTTTGGGATTGTTTTGCAAGTCCACTGAGCTGGAAGTTTTTGTTCCAAAACAGAGTCCAAGGCTAGTTAGGGAGCACTAAACGCCCCCACATCTGTCAGCTTTTACCCGAGAGACTCGTGTTTTAGTGTCTTTGCCGGCATCGCATGGCAGCTGAAGGAATAGCTCATGGATTGTTAGAATACTGAGGAAAACTGCACTTTCCTGGCTTCGGTTGCAGCACTGCTGACCAAGCTGACAGTCGTGGTGGAGGGGAAGTGTCGTGGCTCCACATCAGATACCTCAAAATGTATGCTTGATGTGACATTGATGAGACTTCAGAGTGTTGTCAGTGTCCAAAAACACCAGAATCCTGTCTTTCCTTTGCTTTGTCCCTTTTGAGTTTGAATTTCCATCACATTACATTAATTCGGCATAATTCGGATATGGTTTTACCAGTACTGGTTTGTCTGACAGTCCACGACTTTAGTCCTGGCGGAAATCTATAGGGCGAATAGTCATTAGCTTCAATTCAGACATTCGTGATCCCCAGAGGGGGAATCATAACTTGACCTGTCAGATGGCTTGTTACACAGAACCATCTGAGAAGCCATCATTGGAAACTGTTTGAAAAAGGGCAGGCACTTTTAAATAATACTTGGCAGGTGACTGGATGAATGATCTGTCAATCAAAATCTTGCCGAAGCCAGTCAGGAGAAGAGCGGGAACATCTTTTCCACTGAGAAAAGCTTTACGTGCCATTCTTTGCTCTAAGCCACGCCTGTAGCTGCCAGTCGCTCCTCACAGGACACTGATTGGTCCATGATCTGGCTTGCAGGACATTTGGTGATTCCCTGACTTTCCTCCAGCACCATCATGAGGTTGACATTGTTTGCTTTTTATTGAAATATATCTCAACAATTGGTGCAGATACCCATGGCCTCTGGAGAGGCTTGCTTTGCTGATCCCTTGATTGTTCATGTAGTGCCACTAGCTCAAACTTTTAACTTATATATCATAACATTTCAACTATTTGATGGATTGGCACAAAATTTGATATAGACAATCATGGTTCCCAGATAATGCATCTTTGGAGATCCCCCGACTTTTTCTCTAGTGCGATCATGACATTGACGTTTGTGTTTTTATGTGAAACCTCTCAGCGACTACATTACCGGCTGGATTGCCATGAAATTCGGTACAGACACTCATGTTCCCATCTAAATTTTAACCCATCAATTATTTTGGTTTATAACCAAATACCTGCAAAACTAAAGACACTTTTTTGGAGCTAATTAGCAAAAGCTAACATGCTAAACCGAGATAGTGAGCATGGCAAACCTGCTAAACATCAGTATCTTAGCATTGTCACTGTGAGCATGTTAGCATGCTGACTTTAGCATTTAGAGTGTGTCATTCATAGAGCTGCTAGCATGGTGGTAGAGATGCTTTGGTGCATGTTCAAATAACCACAAAACCAGCCTTAAAGTGTAAGCTTTATATATTTTTTAACCTTTATTCCCCCGTTTTTGTGTCAAAGTGTCTGACGGGGACAAAGATTTTTGACATTGGTTCAGTATTATATATTGAGGGATAAAACTGTTACCGAAAGCCGCGAAACGAGCTGTGAGGGCAAGTTAGCAGCAACAGTGTAATATTACCTTCCATAAAAGTGGTTGTTTTTACCACTAACAGGCTAAGATTGTTACTGTAAGTGTCTGACAACATTATGGAAAGGACCCCGCAGAGAAATAACCTAATCTTTCACTTGATCTGTCCTGTTTGTTATTGTATCCAAGTCCCACTCGAGGAGAAGCTTTGCCGTGAAATCTAAAATAAATTCAGGCAGCCATCAAATTGAAATACCTCGTCCACATTGTTGAAATTATCTACTTATTCAGCCATGACGTTGAAAATATTTCAGATAACACTACTGACACTTGGATGTGTTCCCTGATCTCACCTCACATGGCTAATTATTGTGCAGAACAATGCGATTAGTTGGAAGAAAGGATTTCATTGGTCAAACATATATTTCCGCAGGGGGATATCTGCATGAATGTTCCGTAGGGGTGTATAAGCATAAGCTTTCAGTCATGAAATGTCCCTACTGTGTCAGAGGGTTTTTCAAAAGCACATGGATAACTAATCTAAATAAACTTCAGTATAGAAATACTGGTGTCACTGGTGAGCAGCGAAGACCGGTTCGATGTCTCTTGAAAATGTAGTTAAGTGTGAGTCATCTATTCTGTCAGCAGAAATCAGAGCTGTTTACATTGTCGTCTGTGCATGTCTCATTTTGTGTTTTTTACACTCCCCAGAGGAAACTCAGGCTGGTTGTGTGTGTTGTGTTGTGTGTGTGTGTGTGTGTGCATGCTCACAGCGGTGGATCCTATCAAATTCCTGCTTAATGTTATATGCTCTTTAAAGCGAGTCTGAAGATACAGCTGCTGACAGCCCATTGTCACAGCAGCCACTCATTTCCGCAGCACTTTCCTTTAATCTCTCGTCTCCTCACATGTCTGCACTCCTTTTTTTCCTGCTGAGCCTGCCATTACTGCGCATCCTCTCTCAGCTCCCTCTCCTTTTTTTTCTATTGCAGAAGCTTAGGGTAGTTTTGTGATGGCATGTTACTTTCAAGCACATCAAAGTTTTCTCTCATCACTCTTGATGCTGTTTTTCATCCTCCCATCATTTACAAATTAAGTTGGACCATAAAATACAAATTACTTGATGACTGAAGTTGTGGTAACTCCTCAATTATATTTAGAGAGAGATACTTACGTTCTGCTTCAGTTCTCATGAAAAATCTTCTGTTATATTCATTTAGCTCTCAATAACTTTGCTTATTATGAATTCACAAATAGTGTCCCCTCAAATTCAGGCCAGTATTTTTAACAGGCTTATATTAAAGACAGGATTTGCTCCTATTTCCACCCTTTTATGAGTACATTTTATCACATTTCAGTCGAAGCCTCCTTGTTTTCTGATATGCTCCTGTTTAAATTTGCTGTGATGCTGTTTGCCATTAATGTGAACTCAAAACATCCTCCGTGTTTACCTCTCGTTCTGAAAAGTGAAGCCAATGCTGAAGTGCTACTTGCATTCCTTGTAACAGGCAGCAGGGGGCGACTCCTCTGGTTGCAAACAGAAGTCTGATTGTATAGAAGTCTATGAGAAAATTAGCCTACTTCTCATTTGATTTATTACTTCAGTAAACACTGTAAACATGAGTTTATGGTCTAAATCACAAGTTTCAAGTTTTCTTCAATACAGCATGATGTTCCTTTCAGTAAATTATTCTCCCATTTAGATTCAACTAGACCTTAAAGCAAGGGATGCTTTAGGGTGTAGATACCTTGTGATCGACAGCTTGCAACCACTGGCGTTGTCCACTCTGGGAGTTGTCCGTGTTTTAGTCTTACAATTTTAACTTTCACAGTTGTGTTTTCAGTTCAGGAAATTCAAATATAACCTTTTAGGCTGCCTAAAAATATCTCATTCAGTGTTTTTGTACTTAGCTCCACACTCTTACTTACTTCTGGTTCCAAAAAACAAAAAGGCAATGGCCAAAAACCAAGACGCAGATGGCCAAAAACCAAGATGGCGATGGCCAAAAACCAAGATGAAGATGGCCAAAAACCAAGATGGCGATGGCCAAAAACCAAGATGAAGATGGCCAAAAACCAAGATGGTGATGGCCAAAAACCAAGATGCAGATGGCCAAAAACCAAGATGAAGATGGCCAAAAACCAAGATGGCGATGGCCAAAAACCAAGATGAAGATGGCCAAAAACCAAGATGAAGATGGCCAAAAACCAAGATGGTGATGGCCAAAAACCAAGATGGCGATGGCCAAAAACCAAGATGAAGATGGCCAAAAACCAAGATGGTGATGGCCAAAAACCAAGATGAAGATGGCCAAAAACCAAGATGGCGATGGCCAAAAACCAAGATGAAGATGGCCAAAAACCAAGATGGTGATGGCCAAAAACCAAGATGCAGATGGCCAAAAACCAAGATGAAGATGGCCAAAAACCAAGATGCAGATGGCCAAAAACCAAGAGGCAGATGGCCAAAAACCAAGATGCAGATGGCCAAAAACCAAGATGAAGATGGCCAAAAACCAAGATGGCGATGGCCAAAAACCAAGATGGCGATGGCCAAAAACCAAGATGCAGATGGCCAAAAACCAAGATGGCGACGGCCAAAAACCAAGATGGCGATGGCCAAAAACCAAGACGCAGATGGCCAAAAACCAAGACGCAGATGGCCAAAAACCAAGATGCAGATGGCCAAAAACCAAGATGGCGATGGCCAAAAACCAAGATGCAGATGGCCAAAAACCAAGATGGCGATGGCCAAAAACCAAGACGCAGATGGCCAAAAACCAAGAGGCCGATGGCCAAAAACCAAGAGGCCGATGGCCAAAAACCAAGATGCAGATGGCCAAAAACCAAGATGGCGACGGCCAAAATGCAAACTCAGGCTTCAAAACTGCAGTCCACAAACCAATGGGTGACGTCACAGTGACTACATCCACACCAAGGAAGAACCCAATAAATTTCGGAGCACATCTGAATCGCTTGGCAGATACACAAATTACCTTTCACTTTCGTTAAATTTGCAAGAAAGGTCATCCTTTGGCCTTGGCGGAGGTCTGCACTCTGAGTGCCCTTCTAGTTTCTGATAAATTCAGGATAAAAAAAACATTTCCACAGCACTCATTCAATCAGTACATGTGACAGTCCTGCCATACTCACCTTCTGCTGCTCTAACTGACTCTTTGTAAAAGAAATCCTGTTCTGACTCATAAATTGCTTCTACTTTGCTGTTCTTTTGTTGAGTGCTACGCTACTAAACCCAACACTTTGTGCACAGATGCTTTAGAAAGGATTTCAGTAGAGATCAACGGGCACAATACGTATCTTTCCTGGAAGGCTTTTGTTGAACAAGCACAAGGCTTGAGAGATCGGAGTTTGAGACCAGAATATTCCTTTTTAAGTTACATTAGTGACATTTGTGACGTTTTTTTCCATACCTATGTTGTTTCCGTACGTATTGTACTTAGTTTACGTATTACTTATTTTAAGGCCAATGATGACGTTTTTCCTAACCTAACTAAAGGGTTTTGTTGTCTAAACCTTGTTGCCCCCCTGTTGGTAATGCACCTTCGTACACAAGTGTACGAATACGCTGTCCTCTGGTGGACAGGTGGGTCTATTACACATGATACTTTTCTGTATTATTCTGCTCAGACCAACTGCTAACAGTTAGCTAGATGTCAAACACCTCACTCCATCCATCACACTAACAGGGATCAACCCTAATGGTGGGGAGTAAGGACCGCCATCAATCTCCTGCTCAGTCACCGAACTTCTGTCACGGCTCTGTCCGTCTCTGCAGAGCCTCTGAAGATCGCTACTGTACAGCTGCTGTTTGTGTTGTTCAAGAGGAAGAGAACAATGCATTAACACCAGCAGGGCTTTTATTCCTGCTGGGACAACTAGGTGTCAAAAAATAAGTGCACTTTTCACGCCCTGGGAAAAAGCACTCGCTAATTGGCTGACTTTTTTCAGCACTGATAACAACCGACTTTTCAAAATCAGAATTAAAGCCAAATTGAGATTGTCATGTAAAACAGCCCTCTTTCATCACAAAATGAGGTTATGACAGGGTGCAACCACTAAGAGCAAGGACGCAAGGTCCTCTGCGTTTATAGCGGATGTTAAATTACATGATTACTGGGTGAAGAAGCTCTTCAAAGAAGCAAAACAGATCCCTCTCACTGCAATTTGGGGCTGCAAAATGACACATCACGACAACATAATTACGGTAAGCATTACTTTTTTTGTTTGTTACATTTCCATTAGTAATGCAAAACATTTGGAAATGAACATGAATAACATATTCTCTTAATGGGTAACTAGAGGTTACGATACAGCGTGGTGACACTGGTGCTTATTTGAGCACAAACACATGCTCAAACACTCATCATGCAAAATACCATCTAGAATATTTAGAGAGCATCGCTGAAATCACAAGCCCACCGGAGCTTATTCAAAGAGTCAAGCACATGCACACATACTTCAGATGGTTAGTGAGGTAGCAAGAAAAAAGGAGAAATTTATTGATGGGCCATGTGTGGGATGCAAATGAGAGCCGACGCTCTCAAGGTCTCTGCGACCTCACACTTAAAACAGTGCTGATTTGAATCTGTCATAACCTACAATGCATTGATGTATCAGTATTAACAATCTAATAGTGTAAGATAATAATATATCAGTCACAGGGGACTTTTTTTTGAGTACTTTAACTTTGATACCTTAAAGTCCAGCTATAGCAAAACTAAATGTGCTCTGTCTTGGACTGTCAAGGTTGAATGTGTTAATAACATGTTAATGCAAGGAGTGAAGATACCTGTATCATATGAAACTAGAAAACCTACAGAATCCACTGGTACCAACTATGCCGTGTTAGCTTGACACGAAGGAGGCTAAATAAGTTTGGGGAGGAAAAACCGGCATGTTCATGGGGTCCCTTGACATCTGACCTCAAGATATGTGAATGAGCCTCCCCTTTACAGACATGCCCGCTTCCCTCTCTGCTTTAGTTTTTGGTTTGTGGTGGAGGGGCCCGGTCCCCCCCCCCCCCCCCCCCCACCCCCTTCTTCCCGGGGGGGGGGCCCTCTCCCCCCCTCCCCCCCGCCGGCCCCCCCCGCCCCCCCCCCCCCCCCCCCCCCCCCCCCGCCCCTCCCGGGGGCCCCCCCCCCCCCCCTCCCCCCTCTCCTTTTTCTTTTATTTTTTTTGTGTGATCTGTTCTGTGTGAACAACAGAGTGTAAATCTAATTTCCCCCCCTGTGGGACTAATAAAGGAATATCTTTCTTTCTTTCTTTATGGTAATCACATGCAGTTTGGAGAAAGTCAGTCAGCACACTGACACACTGACAGCTGTTGTCTGTTTGGCTTGAGTTTGCCATGTTATGATTTCAGCATATTTTTTATGCTAAAGTCAGTACCTGTGAGGATTTCTGGACAAGATTTGTCATTGTTTTGTGTTATTAAATGATTTTCAATAATAGATTTATGCACATATTTGCTGAGATCAAACATATTTGCCCACTCCCATGTTGATAAAAGTATTAAATACTTGCCAAATGTCCTTTTGAGGTACATTTTAGTTAGTTTGAGTGTTTTGAAGAGGGGCTGTCTGAGGTACTTATCCATAGTAGGTGTATTACTTACAGTATGGAGAAACTGATTACAGATGCCGGAGCAAAGTGCTGTGAGTGGGGACGGCTGAAAAACCTATTTTAGCGACCTCAAAAAATCCATATCCGTTTAACTGTACACAATATTTACAATATTTTCATTGTTTTATCTTGGCGTCAGGCAGTTTCACGGGAAACTGAACTGAAAGTGAAACCTATCTGTGCTCTCTCCAAAGCCAGAAGGCAAAGATGACAAAAACTGTATAAATACATTTCACTTTCAGTTCAGTTTGCCATTGCAAAATATTAGAAATGTAGCATACACTTAAATAAACTAGACATTTTATTTAAGGGAAGCTTTTCTTTTAGGTGGCTAAAATACCCCGTCCTCAGCACTATTGGTTTGCTCCGGTGCCAGTGTTCCTGTCTGTAAGTAATACACCTACTATGGATAAGTACCTCATACAACCCCACTTTAAGACACCTTAACTATCCCTGTTTCTGTATGTGTTTTGTTTTTTCAGATTGTGAGCTGAGACTGCGGGAGGTAATTTTCATTAACAGCCTCACAGGAGATCTCTGTGGGTATATCTCCTCCTACAAATGTGTAGCTCTGCGCATATGCATGCATGAGAATGTGTGTGATTATATCTGCATATATGTGTGGACGTCTGTATAAGTGTGGAAGAGGAGCACGACCATTGATTCTCCTCCTACACCCGACATGTGTCCCTAATTTGTTTCCTGGAGCAAACAATCGCTCCACACTACGAAGATGATGTTGCTGAAAGAACGAATGGAAACCAGTCCAGTGGGAGGCAGAAAATCATTTAAACTAGTGAAACCGTATTTTGTCATTAATTACGAGGGCCACACTTTGATGTGTGAAATCCATAATTGTCCATAGCTCAGTGATCTGCACATGATGCATTACATATTTCCACATTTAATTGAACCATGAGATGAATGTAGCGGAGTAAATGAGACATTTATATCAATCAGACATCATTTCCTCCCAAATGCTTTAGTTGCCTGATCAGAAACACAAATTCAGAGTGTGGCAATAACAGATTTGTTGCATATTTACAGTGCTGGTTAAAAATCTGATATCCAGAGCATTAATATAGAGTCAAATAACTATTTGCTATGTAAAGATATGGAGGAGTAATGTCTACCTGAGCAGAGACTGAAGTCACTCTCCCTCTGTGTTGTAATCTATAGCTGATAACGCCTTTTCAAAAGAAATGTTGCCGAAGAAGTGAAATACCCTCTGGTTCCTCCTCAGGCAAAACCTGTTATCACTGTCAGCACTTTCACTGTTGTTAAATTTTTTAAAATTAATTTCTCTGTTTTTTGCACAGTTGCACATGTTGTAACAGTAACACATGTTGTTAGCACCACACCCCAATCCTGTATTTCGTACCTTTAACAAATGTTACGTTACAAGTTTTTTATAGTAAATTTCCGACTTTATAATCTTGCAAATTTGAAGGTTTGTTATATTGTAAATTTGACACTTTAATCTCAGAGATTATCTGTTTTTCTTGTAATCTGGCCACTTGAATCTCAGAGTGTGTGAAATTTTTCCTTGTCAATTTGCCACTTTAATCTCTGAGCAGCGACATTTTTTCTTGTTGCTTTGCCCCATTAATCTCAGCGATTATCTGTTTTTTTTTATAAATTTGCCACTTTTATCTCAGAGAGTACCTGGTTTTGTTTTCTTGTCTATTTGCCACATTAATCTCAGAAAATATCCAAGACTTTCTCTCATAAATTTAGGTCTTTAATCACAGAAATATTTCTGTGGAATATTACCCTCTCCCCTTGCTGAGTAGGATTTATAGGCCTATATTGGCAACCGTTCCCTGACCAGCCCCAGCTCTCTAATAAGTGAACAAGTTCCCATAAACCTTTAAGATACATAAACTCAAAACTGTTGCTTTCTAACTAAATAGGTGTTGTGTTTTTTCGTCCGGTGTCAGCTCCTAGAAATGCTTCCTTGATGGTTTTTACATGGCTGGAACCATCTTGATTTCCTGACTTGTTTCATCGCCGGCTCCAAATATTGAGCGCTGCTCTTCCCTGGGCGTCATCTTTGATGTTTGATTGACACGCCATTAGTCTAATTAGCTCATTAGACTTGACAGAATGGCGACTTGCTGACGTCTGTGTAGTGTTCAATAATTCAATGTGTATTCCAGGAGAAAGCTGTCTACTTGCTAGGATTTTTCACAATAAATATTCAAACAAATTATTCCAAGCAAGGAAGAAAAAGGGTACTGATATATAGTATTTCAGACTGGAAGCGGTACAACCTGTGCAACAAGTCTAATGCAGGATGTTGGCCCTCTATCGAGCTCAGTAACGGTTCAGTTGAGTCAATGAATTGTAAATTATTTGGTCTTCGTGGGGTTATTGAGATGAACTGAAATATAACAAGGCAGCGCTGTAGCATTTTCAGTTCAGCTTGTTATGCTTATGGAAATCCTCTGTTATTTTCATATTTACTTGAGCCTCTTTCTATTAGGAAATCCCCTATCATCCTCATCCTACTGTCTGAACTTCACACAAAAAAGCCACAACCAACCAGGGATTCATGTTTTTCCTGTCATGCCCTCCAGACAAACTCTTTTAAGCCACTTGTTACCGGATGCATAAACTAACCGTGGCATTATCAGGTGGTGGCAATAACGGGAAAACTAGTCGTAAAAGTGGTCAGTAGCAATATAATTGTATTGAAATGTTATTAACAAGAAAGCGTACATTATAGGGGACTCAAAAGGTTTGGCCCAACATGATTGGTTGATGCCTTTATTAGGGGTGCAAAAGCTCAGAAAGTCAATCTTGTTTCAGAAAAAAAAGAGTATGTTGCTTAACGCATGAAAGTATTCATGACCAAGACAAGAGTTCGGAAAAACACAGAGTGAACTATTGTGGGAAGTACTTGCACCAAAAACCTGCCCCCAGTGTGTAAAGGCCTTTACCTCGCTAAACCTCGCTAGGTTTGCAAGTGTTATAATTCTCGAGACATTTCATGCAAATGTCAAATTCATGGCGATGAAAGAGGAAAAGATACAGGATCACCAACAGGATAAGTAAAACTTTGACCTGACAGTGGTGCTATAGGAAAAGTCATAGGATTTACACAATCATTAAGATTCATCCTGTGGGGATCACAAATGCCCTTACGCAATTTTATAGCAATCGATCTAATGTCTAAAATGGCGGCAGGATTCTTGCGATGTCACAAGAATCACGCAAGAATCGCTGCATCACATATCACATGAAAAGCCATCTGGTCAGGCATCAGGTAATGTGTCCGGGAAGCCAGATCACGGACCAATCAGTGTCCTGTGTGGAGCTATGGGCGTGGCTTAGTTGCGTGTGATGACACAATGATCGTTCTAAACAATGACGGCAGCTCCTGAAGAGGTTAGCGTAGACGCTGCTTTAGCGTCAGTTCAATCAGAGCTGGAGAGTATTTCTTCATTGAAAGAAGAGCAAAGAGCGGGACTGATGTCTTTTCTCAGTGGAAAAGATGTTTTCGCTCATCTCCCGAGTGAGAGAGCTTGATGGCATCCAATCACCTGCCATGTATTTTTTAAAAGTGCCTGCTCTTTTCCAAACTGTTTCCAATGAAGGTTTCTCACATGAGTCTGTGTGACAAGTCATCTGGCAGGATGTGAAGGAGATGAATCGACTGACCAATCGTCAGACTGATACTGCCATCCTGAACTCCATACTGCTGGTATGGCTAAAAATGCAAGTTAAATCAAACTGCCAACTCAGTTTTTAGCCATGTAACACACTATCTTGACAGTAAACTCAACATAGGTCTCTAACATTTTAAATTTGACTTATCACCAAAGTTTCCTGGAGTTTTAACATGTATTAACATCTTCTGCCCAGCCAACATTTCTTTTTGTCTTTGTCCAGCTTTTGTCTCATTTTGCACTTTCTAGGTCTTTACTAGAAAGTGCACTTGTGTAGCCGCTCGGCATGAGGACGTCCGTCAGTGACCTTTTTCTATCTAGCGGCTCCTCTGCTCCTCTCAAGCAGCCACATGCTTAGTGTTCACATTTTCAAGACCTGGAAGAAAAATTACCTGGGTTTGGTCTTTTATGAACAGCTTGTGTTACCCAGGTCACAGCTGATGATGTTTCTATAGATACTGGTGATTTCTACGATATGAGTGTAGGTATACATACATAGATAAATGTGCAAATCATCACCCCGTCAGTCATATGGCACTCAATAAACTGCACGACTGACGACTTTGCGAGGTGACGCATTCCTTGGATAGCAGTGATAGAGTGGGAGTGTATTCTAGCAATTCAGTTTAACTGCATCAGCAATTGACAACTGACTGATAAATTCCCTCGGCAGCTGCTTTAGACAGCTTTATGGCTCTTTCGCACCTGGAATGTTGTGGATGGTGATGGCAAGGATTAGGAGAACGATTCGTCGCCAGCTGCTTGCCGTCTGTCCAACCCCGTCCTGCTGTTTACTTCCTGTTTCCTGTCCGTCTGCGCTGGCTGGATTAGGTCCTCTCCTCCTCTGGTACACATCACCATTGTCTATTTTATCTGCACAACAGAGGAAAATAATGTTGAAAACAAAATTAATGTTCAGTATTCATACACAGATATACAGAATGAGTCATTTTGACATGCGAGTTAACTCACAACTTTTTTAAAACTTAAACAATCTTCTTGTAATTTTTTCAAACACACAACCGATCAATCGCGGCCGGTTTACAGAGCGATTGGCCAGGTGTGCAGAGGCATGGAAATATAGGTAAGGGTTGAGTTTCTTGCTCAGGCTCTCCTTTGTCATTCTTGGGTTACTTTCTGTGTGCACAACTGGGTGCAATCTTCAAGGTGTATTTTAGCCGAAACCATCTTGGTTTTTGGCCGTCGCCATCTTGGTTTTTTGGAACCAGAGGGTGGAACTAAGTACACCTGGATGCTGAATAAGACATTGAAACTTTCATGAACTTAAAACACACTGTGAAAGAAGTGGATGCAGTCATCGTGATTTCACCCATTGGATTTGGACTACTGTTTGGAAGTCTTGAGCTTGGCATTTTGGCTGTCGCCATCGTGGTTTTTTGGAACCAGAAGTGACACAAGAAGGTGGCGCTAAATACAACCGAACCGCCTGACATTTTTAGGTGGCCAAAATGTTAAAATTAGCTTTCATGAACTGAAAACACACTATGACAGGATTAAAGTTATAAGACAAAAATGCAGACAGCTTCCAGACTGGACAGCACCGTGGTAGTGACCTGTCAATCACAAGGTAGCCACGGCCTACAGCAGACCTGGGCATTTTACAGCCCGCATCCAGAGGCACTCAAACGTGGTCCAGTCCTAGTCGACAGGCAGCGGCCCCTCCAGCGACACGTCTTTAATAAGTCTTGGACCGCTAAGTAGTTTTTCTCGGAGGTTGACGGTGAATCTGTGTGCTTAGTTTGCAAAAATCATGGCTGTAGTCAAAGAATACAACTTAAACCGTCACTTTGAGACGAAACATGCAGAAAAATCCAGAAACCTGTCTGGAGATGAGAAGGAGAGGACAGCGAGGGGCTGCTAGCTAAAATACTAAAGCAGCAAGGACTTTTTACAAAGCTGCATGCAACCAAAGAAGGAAATGTAAGTGTTAATGTTAAGTTAAATGTTAAATGTAAGTGTTAATGTCAAGTTAAATGTTAAATGTAAGTGTTAATGTCAAGTTAAATGTTAAGTTTTGTTAATAGAAACATTACTACCTTAAACAGTCAGTCCTATACGGTTCAAAGACTCCTGTATAACATTTTCTTAATAATAAGCTGTTTGGACTAATTTTCAGTATAATAAATAAAAAGTGCCCAGTATGTTTTCTATAGTATTAAAATAGAGGTTACATCTGACAGTACTTGTTTGGCCCCTGGTAACGATCTTGGTTTCTGACGTGCCCCCCCCCCCCCCCCCCAGGGAAAATAATTGCTCACCCCTGCCCTACAGCAAACCCTGCTTTATAATCTATCTGACTGTAGATGGGACCATAATTTACTAAATGAACATCATGTTGCATTGAAGAAGACTTGAAACTACCACTTGAGACCATAAACTCATAACCCATAAACTTCACATTGTTTTCTAATAAATTAGAGTTAGGGTCATTTTCTCATAGACTTCTATACAATCAGAGGAGTCGCCCCCTGCTGGCTATTAGAAAGAATGCAAGTTTAAGGCACTTTCTCTTTGCTTTTCAGAAACAGAGGTTGCCGCCTGAAGGAGAGACTTTCTGACTACATGTGTTGTTATTGCCATTTATATGATTTGTTGTGCTGTTACTAAAAAGACACACAAAGGATATAAAAAGTCTTGGAGCGAGATCAGGGAGGCAGGGTGATCCAGCCAGGAAGAGGCCATCACAGCAGATTGCTGGCTCTGCCTTTGAGTGTGGCCACTCGGCGGAGGGTGGATTAAGAGCCAACATTCAAAGTTCCCTCCGCTCACACTTAGAGGTTGATAATAGACACTGATTACTTTGCTTAACACCCTGACCCCATTTGTATTCAGAGAGAATACTTCACCAGTCGGGTCCATTTATAAAACGGCGCTTTAAAGTTGATCTGAGATCACATGAGAGGAAATGTGTCAAGAGGTGCATCAGATAGACACTCCAAATTACATCAATGTGGCTAATTAAGACCGTCACAAACAAAACCCTCAAATTTGTCGGTCGAGGATTGCACTCAGTGAACAGTTAAGGTATTTGAATAAAAGAGGAGCTTATAATATAAATAGGTTTATTACATATTAAATCAGATACCTCTGGTGGCTGCCTCAAATCTGATTAAGATGTCTGCTACCAAGTCTGAGGCAGACAATGCTCATCTTAAATAAAAATTGTCCCAGGTTTGTCCCCATATCAGTCCAATTATCAGCATTGTAATCTAATGTTAATGGCCCAACAATCTAATTAGCCCGAGCCAAGGTTGCACAGACAATATTACATTTGCTGGACATAAAAAACGTAATCAGTGATCATCAAACAAATGGATTTGATCAGTTACTTCAGACAGACAGCCATACTAAATGCCATGTGATTAGCTCAATTAGCTTCACAGAATGGTGTAATGTGATGATATTTTACACTTGCCTTCCCAAAGGAGACTGCCTGTAGATACAAGAAGCTGGAATGCTGCAGTGATTAAGTGAGGCACTGGGGAGGGTTTGGATTAGTTAGTGATCTCAGGAAACATGACCACTTTCAAGCATGTTCAGGTGCAAATATGTAGGAGGAAGGAAATACAAAGCAATTGCAGCAAAAGCCCTAAAATTTCAGTTGAACTGGCGCAGACTGGAGCGTGCCACCAAATCATTAGACTTTTATTAGCACTGAATTATAATCACCTAATAAATTCATATATTTTATCAATTCTAAATTTTAATTAAATCTGCATTTAAACCAGGCGGCAACATAGGAGCCGATGTGGAAGTGCCTTAAACTTTGCAAAAAGAAGTCTGATTGTATAGAAGGAGAAAATGAGCCTACATCTCTCTTGATTTATTACCTCAGTAAACATTGTAAATAAGCCTTTATGGTCTCAACTGCTAGTTTCATACTCTTTTAAAACCTATGCTTATGTTTTTACTGCACTATCCGCTTTTGCTGCTGTAACATGAAATTTCTCCTTGGCAAAAAAGGAATATCTTATCTTATCTTATCTCTTCAAGTCTTCTTCAATACAGCATGATGTTCATTTAGTAAATTATGGTCCTATTTGACGAGTGTGTGGCGGCTGCGTTACCTCACGGCTTCATGATTCATGCCTCTGTTATTCCAGCAGCTGCGTGTTAGCTGCGTTTTTGTTGCGTTTCTGCTGCTGCCGCACAGATTTGACTTTCATAATGACCATTTCATCCATCCATCCATCCATCCATCCACCCTTATCCCTTTGGGGGGGGGGCCCCCGCCGGCCTGGGGGGGCGGGTTCCCCCCGCCGCCCCCCGCCCCCCCCCCGGGCCAAAGGCAACTTATACCACACCCATCTCCCCCCCTCCCTCCCCCCCTTTATTTTTTTTTTTCTTTTTTTTTTGGGGGGGGGAGGGGGGGCCCGAGGAAACCCCCCCCCCCCCCGGGGGAAAAACAAACCCCCCCCAGAAGAGCCGCAAGCTGGAATCGAACCTGCGACCCTCTTCTGCACCACCGTGCACCACCGTGCAGACATGACCATTTCATGTCATTATAAATGTCATTTATATTTATTCTAGACAGAGGAGAAAGGGAAAGAAACGTGTGCTTATTTGTAAATAATAGTAATAATCCACAATTAAAATCCCCTAAAATATTCGTTCATGGAGCCCTGCAAGTCCCTACATGTTCTACAGCACTGCACATATTTCAGAATAAAGGCCTTGTGTTGACAAATGAAGGAGGTCTGTCAACAGAAAAAAAATGCTTGAGGGGTTTTATTTTGAAATGAAAACATGAAAACATCTTGACTTCATGTCTGTTACATTTTCTACAGATATCTGGACATTGAAACTGTAGTAATGTTGCCGATATGATGTCAACATACAGTCAAATGATCACTTTCACTGGCTGTTGCTGCCGTGTAATGCGTCACTCATGTCAAAAATAGGTGAGACCTCGAATCTCTAGCAGAGACGCAGCTGAGACGCGCATCTCACGCAGGCTCAAGAAGCTCTAACCCATTAACATACCCATAAACCAAAATGAAAAACAACAGGTAACGAAGCCGCCATGCACGTAGTCTGTTCGATGGCTTATTCAGCATTCAGCTGTGCTTAGCTCCACCCTCTCGTGTCACTTCTGGTACTAAAAATGGTGAAGTCAGGGTGACTATGTCCACTTCTTAACGGTCTAAGATTTAAACCTACAATTATAGACTTTCTGGCCACTTGGAAGGAGCAGAAACAAGCTGTAAACCCAATACTGACATACAACATTGTCACCTTTTAAGCTGATATAGCAAACTTGTTAGCGTACAGTTGCTTATTTACAATAATGTAAGTCCAATACTCACTCTCGTTTTTGCTCTGCTTTTGGTCTCCACCAACTCCTGATGCGAATATTGATCTTTTTAGCTACTAAATGCGGTCTGCCTTTTAGTGTTGGGCAGGTATTATTTGGAAACGATGCTATGACAGTGGTGACAGTGAACCAAAACTGTTCAGCTGGATAAAACCAGGCTGGAAAAATGCTCTAAAACTCTGTAGATCTGAGGGGAACTACAGAGTTGCGTGATAAGGTCTGTCACTACGAGCGTCAATTTTCAGATACAAGCAGTAATGTGATGCATTGTTAATATAAAAACACTGATTAATTATCCGATCTGTATATTATTGTTTGACAAATTCATTAATTTATTTCTTGTCATTCCATTTGCAAATGTGTGCCTAAAATGCTCTTTTATGTGCTTTAATTGAAAAATGTCATACTTTAGGCAATGAGATATCCAAAATAAATGTATTGAGAATATATTGAGATCCAACCCACAGAGCAACACAAGCTCTGATTGGCCAGTACTTGAGCTCTAATAGACGGTTTGTCCCTGGAGGCGGTGGCAGCACTGTGCAACAAATGGCAGCTGGGTAATAACCCCAAAAAGAAATCGTATTCCTTCGTGTGAGATGGCAAATTGATAGACTGTTTTAGCATTTAATCCCTTTTATTGAACTTAAAATCTAATTAAAGATATAATTGCTTTTTAAATGTATCCATTTCTTAATTGACTATAATGAAACATTTAATCATCTCAGTGGTACCACTGCAGACTCTATAATCTTTACCTCCCTGCAACCTGTCCATTCTAATCACCATTGGCTTCCATCTCTCCTCATCCTTTCATCTGTTTGTCTCTCTCTCACATTCAGTCCCAGACACAAGCAATTGACCTCTATTAGTGCATTCCAAGTGTCTCATTTTGCCATGTAGATGGCTGTAAATTGGAATTATCTGGCGTGCAAAGGTCAAATGATCTGGACTATTGCTCGGGGTGCTCCTTAGTCAGTGAACTTTTGCAAAGGCCAAAAGCCCCGAATCCATTTCTATTCAACTGAACTACCCAAAGCATTTAACCATAACAAAGGGCTGTGCAAATCTACAAGCTACAAACACAAATTACAAACCATATGAACTGTATAATTGTATGACACTGATGGGAACATGTACCTTTTCATGATGAAATACATCTCATCCATCACCATAGAGCTGCAATAAATGCTGCCTTTTTGAGGACTGTACTGTTAATTTCCTGTGTAAACACAGAAGTATTGATTCAATCTTGAGGTCATTTACATTTTTTATGCTGATTTAAGTAAAAGATTAACTAAAGCCTCAGATATGAATATAGAATTCATCATCATTCATTCAATGATCACCTCCCTGACACCGTCTCCCTGTACCTGTCTCACAGGTAATAATAGGCGACTGCAGTAGACTGATTGAGATCTTCCAACCTCTGTTCTGTTCACTGCATTATTTGAAAATCACGGTTGGCAATTAGCATGGCTTGAAAATCAGATAGTGGCATCAACATTGTCATTTCAATTTCATGAAATTAAACTTGTTTTCAAGAGGAAAGAAAATGAGGTCATCCATATTACACCTCTGATCTGATGTGTGATTTAACACTTAAGTCAACCCAGTCAAAATCATCAATCCACTGAGGTCTGGATTCAAAATCACACCGAAGATCTACGTACAACATTGACATCTCATGGCATGGCAACTCATAACGTGACTCGGTAGCATGTTTGGCTCTTGCCCGCCTGTATGTACTGCCGACAACATCTGGGTATACTCTGGGTATACTCATCAGGACAGTCTGTGTCGGTATTTGGCAGCGTTAGAGGCACTGATACATAATGTCCCATACTCAACTGGATTTAGGTCAGGGGAACGTGAGGACCAGTTAGTGGCATCATCGCCTTCATCATCCAGGAACTACCACTCTGGGCACATGATGCCGGGAATAATCCTGCACCAGGAGGAACCCAGGGCCCACTGCACCAGCGTAAGGCCCGACACTCTGATGTTGTCCTGGTACCTAACAGCAGTCAGGTTCAGATGATGTGACAGGCAGCATAACATTCACCACGGCATCTCCAGACTCTATCACGCCTGTCACATGCTCAGTGTGAACCTACTGTCATCTGTGAAGAGAACGGGGCGCCAATGGCAGACCTGCCAATTCTGGTGTTTTCTGGTGAATGCCAGCCGAGCAGCACATTGCTGGGCTATGAGCACAGGTCCCACTATAGGACGTCAAGCCCTCGTGCCACCCTCATGGGGTCTGTTTTTGACAGTTTGGTCAGAAACATGCACTCAGGTAGCCTGCCGGAGGTCATTTTTTAGGGCTGTGGCAGATACCGGTCCTGCTGCTGGGTTGATGCCCTCCTTGTGTAATGGCTGGTCTCCTGGTATCTCATCCATGCTCTTGTGCTGGGAGACACAGCAAACCTTCTTGTGACCACATGTATGGATGTGCCATCCTGGTGCAACCTGATTGGGCTGCAGGTACCGCCTCATGCTTCAAGTAGTGACAAGAACACTAGCAGAACACAAAACTAAGAAGAATCAGTCAGGAAGGAAAGGACAGAGCACTTTTCTGTGGCCACCACATGTAAAACCATTCCCTTTTTGGGGGTTGTCTTGCTGTTGCCTCTCTATTGCACCTGTTGTCACTTTCATTTGCACCAAGGTGAAAGTGATTCACTATCACTTGTGGTTCCTAAATGGACAGATTGACACCCCTGAAGTTTAACTGACTTGGTGTTACTGTGATGATAAAGTGTTCCCTTCATTTTTTTGAGCAGTGTCTTTTACGTCAGTGACATGCTTGATGTTATTCAATAATATTCAAATGTATTTTTTTTAGAGAGCAGCTGCATAGTTGGGTAGTTATGGTAATAGTGATCTGCTGGTAAGTCAGGTCCTCGATATCAGATTGACAAAACCTAAAGCTGGACATACACTGAGATGTTTTTTTTTAAATCAGTTTCACTTCTTGTGTTAAGTCTACCCAGTCAGCAAAAAAGTGTTGGTATTCTACATTTCTGTAGACGTTTTTTGAACCAAAAATATCTTTCCTAAATATATTTCATATAAGATAAGATAAGATAAGATGAACCTTTATTAATAAGATAGGATGATAAGATAAGATGAACCTTTATTAATCCCCGGAGGGAAATTCGGCCTCCTATCATGCTTGCAGAAACACACCATGCCACTTTGTTTTTTTTTTTTTTTTTTGGTTCAAACTATACCTTAAAGGGGAAGATACTGTATATGCACAAATATGCTGCTTTATGCAAATGTATTTGTTACTGGAAATAATTAACGACACAAAACAATGACAAATATAGTCCAGAAACCCTCACAGGTTTTGCATTTAGCATAAATGCCTATGGTTTATGGTTTCATATGATGCCAGCATCTTCGCTCTACACGCTACAATCTAAATATTACAAGTTGTGCTCATGCGTTTAAAATATTAGTGCCGTTAAAAGGAATTTGCATTAACACGTTATTCTTGTGTTAATTTTGACAGCCCTTTGTCTGTTGACAGTGACAACGTAAAGTAAGTAGCAGAAATAAATAACCACCCATAGCAGACTTTCTTATGTAACATTACATAACAAGCGTAACAATATTACCTAAGAAGCGTAAAGCCAATATTTACTTTTGGTTTCATGGGGACACGACCAGTGGTCTCCTGCGTGAAAGTAGGACCAAAACAAGAACAATATGGAGCAACAGATCTTGTTTTGGGGGCGGCAGTAGCTCAGTCTGTAGGGAGTTGGCTTGGGAACCGGAGGGTCACCGGTTCAAGTCCCGCCATGGACCAAAAACTGAGTGTGAACTGGTAGCTGGAGAGGTGCCAGTTTACCTCTTGGGCACTGCAGAGGTGCCCCTGAGCAAGGCACCAAACCCCCAACTGCTCGGGGCGCTTGTCAGGAGCAGCCCCATCACTCTGACATCTCTCCATTACTGCATGTTTGTGCATGTGTGTGTTCGGGTCTGCATGTACCGTGTATAAGTTAACAACAGAGTGTAAAAATTGAATTTCCCCTCGTGGGACTAATAAAGGAATATCTTCTTCTTCTCTTCTTCTTCTTCTTCTTCTTCTTCTTTATTTTTACTGACACCGAAACCAGGACGACTGTCATTAGCGGTGGTGAAATGACTCTCACAGAACTTGAATATCAATGTCTGTGGTTTCCATTAGGGAAAGTCAATATTACATT
The DNA here is from genome assembly GCA_947000775.1 of Pterois miles. NCBI lineage: Eukaryota > Metazoa > Chordata > Actinopteri > Perciformes > Scorpaenidae > Pterois > Pterois miles. The sequence continues at coordinate 691,255 of CAMQGK010000525.1, read as the reverse complement.
AATTCACAGCTACTGAAACCTGCTCGTTCTCGTCTCACTATTTTCACACATTTCCCTCCTGTTTGAGAAACTTGTCCTAAAAGTGGTGTATTTATTGCAGCACTAGTGAGTATTTAGAGGTGTATAATATAATAAAGCCCAGTGCAATGTTGTGGCTCATTGATGTGTTTTGCAGGCCATCATTTAGTGACTCAATGTCACCCTACTTGATAGGTTTAGTAAGTGCAGCGCTTGTTTTGCTATGTACAGTATTTGCCCTTGTGCTGATGGTTCGGTGGATTTTTATTGGAATTTCTTGTTTGTTTCCTCAGCTCGGACAAAAGGTCTTTTGTTGACCACTGAAAAGTGGTAGTGTGTGTTAGCTGAGAGCCAGCAGGGACAGGTTGTTGGTTTGCAGCCAATTCTTCGATTTTTACATTTGCCAGGGACAAACAATTTGGAGCTAAAATCAGACTTAATCTGCACAATGTCTGCCTGGCTTCAAGGGACACTTCACCCCAAAATCAAAAATACATGTTTCCTCTGCCGATTGTTAGAGATATTGGATGTAGAGATGTCTGTCCCCTCTCCAATATAATGGAACTAGATGGCACTTGGGTTGTGATGCTCAGACCTCTAAAAAATACATTTGGAAAACAATGGCTTTTCCTAACCACTTTCTCCTGACCTCGATGGAAAACGTTATGAGTCAAAGAAAGATGTGAAGGAGAATTCGTGAGGAAAAGACAACAGCGGTGCCCAGAGAATCTGGCTGCACTCACCAAGCTCTGTAATTATGATGCGCCAGCGGCAGATGTTACTGATGTGCGTCTGCCATGATTAAACTACAGTGTTCTGAAAATAGACTACAAAAAAACGCATCTTTTCCCAATGCTTTGACAGGACTGTCAATCGCGATTAATCGCATGATAGTCCATATTTAATTGCAATTAATCGCGAATCAATCACACATTGTTTTATCGCTTCAAAATGTACCTTAAAGGGAGATTTGTCAAGTATTTAATACTCTTATCAACATGGGAGTGGACCAATATGTTCACTTTATGTATGTATATGTATTACTGGAAATCAAACAAAGCTAAAAACAATTATAAATATTGTCCAGAAACCCCCACAGGTGCTGCATGTAGCATAAAAAATATGCTCAAATCTATGACTAGGACTATGACTTGCCCCAAACTGCATGTGATTATCATAAAGTGGGCATGTCTGTAAAGGGGAGACTGGTGGGTACCCAGAGAACCCATTTACATTCATTCACATATCTTGATGTCAGAGGTCAAGGGAATGCTTTGAAAATGGCGATGACAGTTTTTCGTAGCATAAGTTTGGACTGTTATTGATCCTCCTTTGCAACAAACTAGTGTGACATGGTTGGTACCGATGGATTCCTTAGGTTTCCCAGTTTCATATGGTATCAGTATCTTCACACTTGTATGAAAACTGAGCCTGATATAACTCAAAAAAACGCAAGTTGCATTAATGCTTTAAAGAAATTAGTGGCGTTAAAACAAATTTGCCGAACAGCAGTCAAACAAATAACAACAAACTGTAATTGCAGAATTGAAATTAAAATCCTTATAAATTACTACATTACTGCAACAAATGAGTAATATGTCACTACCCAAAACTGGTTATAATTGTGTTGTTATTGTCTTTTAAAGCATCTAATAGAAAACAAAAAGACTGCAGTGAATTTAAAATTTAAAAATTACTCAGTGCGTAAAGTAACATGGTGTTGTTGTCATGTCACCGTAGAATAAGTGAACGAGAACATAACTAATAATTTACACTTTCATCAATCCAGACAGACATTAATGTGATCTGCAATTTCAGGAAGGAGATATTAGAGCAGACAGAGAAACCACCCACATCCTAAATTAATTACCACCAGGAGGTTCAGGTGAGCACTGCTTCCCAGTGGTAGCTTACATTTACATTTGATTAGTCGGTGCAGGCAGCTTTATGATACTGTCTGGCTCGCATTGCCTTACACACTTGAATGTAGATGGGAGATACACCACACTGCACACACTCATCTTATTAGAGCAGATTTTTCTGCCTCCTCCAAACACTTAGAGGAACCTGGTACTTTGATTGACAAGTGGGTGGAAACACTCCATTGAGATGATTAACTTCCTGCTGTGGAAATCTCCCACTGCTCTCGCTAACCTTGGAAAAAACACACAAATTCTCCTTGGCAATAAAAATCGCCATAGAATATCTTTTAACTTACTAGTTAGTAAAATAACAATCAGCCTCCATCTTCACTCTGTTTCAGCCACTTCTCTTTCTCGTCCACCCACTCACTCTCTCTCTCATCTCGACCTCACAGTCCGCCAGTGACACTCACATCTACGTCTGCTGTCTGTCCGAGCTGATCGGGATCTCAACCTCCAGAACCCCCCGGTAAAACTCTGTCAACCCTCTCCTGGCTGCTGGACTTCTGACCCTAAATCCTTCTGTTTTTCTTCTTCTTTCTTTATTGAACGTTATGTGGTATAATAATGAGTACAACAAGCAAATAATGATTGGTGGTAGGAGGGTGGTGGATGGTCAGACAAACGCAGGACTTTCACCCAGGAAGTCATTGATCGTGTCCCTTGTGAAACCAAGTACTGAGTAACATGACTGACATGCAGAGCAACTGACGTAGTATACTGAGCGACCATTATTGAAAGTTACATGAGTATAATAAGCGAGGAACTCCTCTAAGGGTGGGTGGTCGAGGTGGTGAATGGGTTAAACAAAAACACAGACTTTATACTTGTTATGCAACGTTTCATGTTACGCTGTTACATTATGTTGTTACGCCGTTACACTGTTATGCTGTCATATTACGCTGCCATGTGACGCTATTACATTACGCTATTACATTACGCTATTACATTACGCTATTACATTACGCTATTACATTACGCTATTACATTACGCTATTACACCATTATGCTGTTTTGTTATGCTGTTACGCTGTTACACCGTTATGCTGTTATGTTACGTTACACTGTTAAGCTGCTACGCTTCTATGTTATGCTGTCATGTTACGCTATTACATTGTGCTGTTACACCATTATGCTGTTACATTATGCTGTGAAGTTACGCTACGCTGTTAAGCTGCTATGCTGCTATGTTATGCTGTCACTTTATGCTGCACTTACGCTGTGCTGTTATGGTGTTACACCATTATGCTGTTACACCATTATGCTGTTATGTTACATCGTTACACCATTACACCGTTATGCTGCTACGTTACACTGTTATGCTGTTACACCATTACACTGTACTGTTATGGTGTTACACCATTATGCTGTTACACCATTATGCTGTTATGTTACATCATTACACCATTACACCGTTATGCTGCTACGTTACACCGTTATGCTGTTACACCATTACACTGTACTGTTATGGTGTTACACCATTATGCTGCTATGTTACGCTGTTAAACCGTTACACCGTTACGTTACACTGTTATGCTGTTACATCACTCTGTTATGTAACGCTGCTATGTTACGCTGTTATGTTATGCTGTTACGTTGTTACGTTACGCTGCTACGCTGTTGATACGCTGTGTTAATACATTAACACAAACCATGACCATTTTTCAAATCTTATCCAAGTAGTTTGTTACCTACAGCCATCCAATCGTTTCACATTAACCATACGGCATTGTATGTTTCTGCAAACAAGGCTGATATAAAACGTATTTCTGAAACATATTTTTGTTTCAGAAATGCTGGCATCCTGTGGTTTGCAGAAATGTTAACTTACAAGTTAAAGTTCTTCACAGATAGATTTAAAACTGTTTATTTGAGATTTTCAAAAATATGCTTAGTCTATTGGTAGATGTAGAGGATCGATACCACTCTGATATCTGTAAATATGAATATAAGGCAGGAGACGGGTGTCTTCGGTTAACACAAAGACAAAGAATACAGAACTACCCTGTGAAACCACTATTGCTAAACTTTTGAAGATTTTTTTTTTTTTTCATAATTTCATAGATAACCAATGCTATAGCATTTATTAACAGTTTATATTAAAATCATTCACTGCTGCCCTTATTTTTGGCTTACTGCTTATTAATATAGTAAAATTACAAAAGACATTACATATGATTGCAGATTGCACACTATTAGTCCAAATGTATGAGGACACCCCGTCTAAATATGTTTGTGTTCTTTTGGTCTAGGGTTGGTTTTGGGCTAGGTCTCTTAGTTCCAATGAAAGCTATGCTTCATAGTGTGCTTCCAATGTCGTGAACATTGTCTAATGCATTTATTTTTGCATCTGGATGAGAATAAAGCAGATGGATTCTGAAATTCAGCAGCCACTTGGACTATTACATGTATTTTAGCCTGTTTGCTATTTAGGACAACAAATAATCTGCAAATCTTGCACTGCATCACATGTGTGCATGTGCTCTCTCATACTAACACATGCCTACTTAACACATCTCTCACACCGCCTCAATTCCCACCTGTTGTCTATCATCACCTCGGGTACTCATTAGCAACAGCCGCCTCAGCAGCCGGTGCAACATCAATCTGCTCGTAAACAGCAAACAGTCTAACAGTTAGTGATTTATTACCATCAATACACAGTAAAATGAGTTGTGAGCTAATGTGCCAGCCACTCACATTGGCTGCAGTTTCCTTGACAACACAGGAACACTGAATCAGGAAAATGAAAGCAGCTCAGGTTGCTATCCTTGACAAAGGACAGCGGTGTGACGAAGCTGGTGGATCAACTCATATCATTTTTATAGCAATCTGACTCCTTTTAGCATTTTACCAAATCTCTAATTTGCCTTACCAATGCCAGGCTCAGTGACACAGATGACGAAATCAACTGATGTTAATTATTACTGTATGACTTTAAAGGTATACTCTATAATGTCGGTTGTTGTTTGTAAACACATTGCATTCAAAATTTGCCACCTCTCCACAGCTCAGCTATTGAGGGAGAGAGACAGCAACGATGGCTGAGTGAGCTATAGAGTGAATGAAGAGAGGGAGCGGTGTTGGTGAGAGTAAAGTAGTGAATTAGAGAAATAAAACAATACTTTCTGATTGTTTCCCCGCAGTTACGTCCTAAAACACAATAACAAAGAAAATGGGCTGCACACTGTTATTGGCTTGTGGTTAAATCCCCCCATGGGAGCCCAAAGGCTCTTTGCTGAAGTCAAGAAGCCTCCCGAGTAAAGAAATATTAAAAGAAAAGAGAAAATACAGGCAGAGGACAGGACACCGCCACACACTTCTAGTGGGTCTTAAGTGATAATAAAGGAATTATTTTTGTATGTCTATACATTAATAATATACAATTCCTGCAAATTATACTCTCATATTATGTCTCTCTGTCTGACTGTTTGCTTATCTCTGTTGGTAACTGACCAAGTACAATTAAAACTCAACCTGTCGTAGATCCATTTAAAGTCGCGCTAATCAGTATTTTCATGTTTTATACCACGTGTAACGTGACAGGAAGCAATTTCAAGCAAAAAGCTCAGATAAATCCACTGTACGCTACCTGCCCAGCACCAAACGGCACACAGACAACTAGCTTGTGAACATAGTGAAGCTTTAGCAGCTAAAGAACCAGATATTTGTCCCAACAGTTGGTGGAGATCAGACCAGAGTTAAAAGGGTCATAAAAACTCAACTTACATTCAACAAGGAGCCAGAAACAAACAAACAAAAAACAAACAAACAAACAAAAAAAAAACGAACAGAAAGTCTGTGATGTGTAAATTCAACATAGCTATTTTAAACATGGCTCCATCACTAGAGCCCTTTAACACATGCACTGCAAAGCTGAACTTATCTACAAATTACCCAGCAACCCCATCTCACTCCCAAGTTGTCAACAACTGCCGCTCGGTCAGTGCCCCTTGGCATTGGATGCCAATGCACAGCAGCAACCTTTAGCGGCTGCAACTCTAGTGCAAACCGACCTGTGGTCAGAGCAAGTGACGTAGGATTAAAAGCGTGAGGGTTTACATTGGGTGGGTGGGAGGGGTTGTGGATGGGTCAAACACACAGGACTTCCAACCAGAAGACCACAGTTCATGGCCCGCATGAAACAAAAAGACAATATTTACTTATTTTGTCACACCAGTCATTGGTCAAGTGAGCCGCAAGAGTCGTTTGGCATGTTTCCTAACCCTAACCAAGTGGGTTGTGTATTTTGAAAGGATACTATGCATGTAACAAGCATATTTTGACACTCCTACGCTAGATGGGTACTTAGTCTGAAGCATAGGGTCACTGACCAATGTGTTGCACCTGGAGGAGATACAGTATATGAGAATGCAAATGTCTGAACCATCCGGATCGGTCATTAAACAGACTTTACCCTGTCACCTCTCTGGTGCAAAGTCTCTGTAATGTCCGATTGAGCCCATGTGTGAATAGAGCCGATAAGTGAGTGATGAGTGAGTGGGCGTATTGATCTTGACCACAGTGTATCCCACATCATGTCCTACCTCCTACACGCTCTACCTAGATGCATCTGACATGGACAATCTCCTGTTGTGTGTGAAAGGGCAAATCCAGACGTGATTGTCTGGACATTGTCCAGAGTTTATATGAGAAAGTCTAACTAACAGCAGTCCGTAATATTTCTCTGCCTTTTGTCTTGCCGCATACCTGATAAATGGCAACACCTGAACTTATTCAACTGAGCAAAACTGACAAAGCTCACTCTCACAGCTGCACTTTCGCTTTCAGCCAGTAACCCCAACCACCTATTTGCCAGCTACCTGGGAGCTGCCAGGTATAATCAGTGTTGTACAGCTGGCCACTGGGTAGCTTTAGGGCCAAAGAGTCATGTTTAAGGTCAGTTCTCATTGAGTTTCTCACCTAGAGTGTCCAAACCAGTTGGGGGGTTCACATCACTCGTTCACAGTTCTGTAAACTCAAAGATGATGCTGTCAAAAGTTTGACTGTAGTAAAACAAAATCAGCCCCTGAACACGAAACACTACTTAGACTAACATGAAAGGTAAAAGGAATGATGCGGGGGAAAATGAATCACTCCAGGACTGTTTTTTGACAACCCCTATTTATTGTAGTTAGTCAGGTGGTGGAAGGCGCTGATTGCTGACATTATCAGCGATAGAAAAGCTAATGGTCCTTGACATGGCCTGGACAGCGCTGCTGCAGATTCTGTCAGTCAAAAATGACCATAGACAGACATGGTTGGATGGATTTCAACACGGCATGAATGAAATTGAGAGAAAAAGGATGGCAAATAGACTGAGAGGGAGGAAAGGTGATCTTGGAAGATGGATGTATGTGACAGGATGCAAAGCAGGAGACACTGATGCAATTAAAGGGAAACAGGGAAATGGGCAACAATGTTGATGGGATCGATTGGGAGAAAAAGACAGGAAGGAAGAGGAAGAGGAGATAAAAAAGTGAGGGTGACAAGTATTGAAGTATTGAATTAGAGGAACTATACTATATGAAAACTTATCAAATTGCAAAAAAAAAAAAAAGTTTTTAGGCTTGCTTGAGGTGTTTTTTGGCTTTGTTGAAAATAGCGCTAAACGGATGATGGAAACCCCTTTGCTGAATAAATTTCGAACACATGACTGATCAGCTGTTTCCTATGTCAGCGTCTTCTCGGATATTCCCATAACATACGAAACATTATCTTTGTCTCCGGTCAACATGAAACATGGCTAGCTGACTGAATACTAGCTGACGGAGCGATTAAAACTTGCCCAGTTGAAACAAGGTCTTGAAGATCTCTCTACAGTTTTTCTATAGTAGATGATTAGACGGCCAAGTCGACTTGTTTTATTTCCTGTACTTCTTCTACTCTTTTTTCTACTCTGTTTACTGGCCATGCAAGCCTAAAGTGTCAATTTCTGACCAAACTACACTTTCATGGAAACAGTTGTGACATTTCAAAAGTTTGCTTAAAATCTGCTTGGCAATTGATGGAAACATGTCTACTGAGGCAGGACAGTATTGGGTTAGTACGCGGACGTCACGGGTTCAAGACCCCCATGGACCAAGACCAACTGGTTGCTGGAGAGGTGCCAGTTTACTTCTTGGGCACTGCCGAGGTGCCCCTGAGCAAGGCACCAAACCCCCAACTGCTCTGGGCGCTTGTCAGGAGCAGCCCCCTCACTCTGACATCTCTCCATTGACGCATGTATATGTACTGTGTGTGAACAACAGAGTGTAAAACTGAATTTCCCCACTGTGGGACTAGTAAAGGAATATCTTCTTCTTCTTCTTCTTAATAGCACAGAGACCAGTGAAAGTCTAACAACCCAAAAATACAGTACTTTAACTAATCGAGTGACCCTAAACTGCTCTTCAGAGAGAAATGCCAGCGAGGGAAACTCACTCACTGTACTGATTAACTGTCTGATGACAGAGCCAATAATCCAGTGCCAACTAATTATTTCAGCCTGGCATGAATATCTACTGATTATCGTGAACACAAAGCACTCCTACATCCATCTACTGAAGGGAACGGCAGCTGTACAAAGCTTGGTCCATGCTGTATCTGAAGGGCCATTTGTTCACTTCGGGGTCATGTATTGTCCCAAACTCAAAAGTTTTTTTTTCTTGCCTTTTGTGTTCCCCTTTCTCCATCTTGGTGTCCAAAGTAAACATGCAGATATAATGGAGGCTTGTGAATTTCTGCTCTTCTTATCTACTGCCTTAAATCCCTAAACTGCTGTTAGTTTATGGTAGACTCTGAAAACATTCAACTGATTAATAACCACCCTGACATTCAAGCCAATACATTCACTTTGAAAGTGCACCTTCTCAATCTTAATTTGCAATTAACTTAATGAACTCATTTTCTAACGTCACGGCTCAATGTGAGCATGACCAAGGTAGATTTATGCAATATACCACATGAAAAAAAACAACAACAAATGAGGGAAATCTTTCACAGATGAGACATTATGTTAGTCTGCTCCTCCACGTGAGTCTAATTAGATGATGTACATGTTCACTTGGCAAACACTGTGTAGCTTGTAACATTAATAATGCAGCCTTCCTTTCAGGAGTGCCAGCTGCAGCACCTGGTATAGTGCACGCTGGCTCACTTACACGGATTACTGGCGCACCTGAATAGAGCATAATTAATAAAATTAGCTACACTGCGCCTTTTCTTCTGTTACAAGTCAAGGCGTCATCAGCTGCATTGTTTTTAGCTTTACGGATGGTTGGTGAGATTAGGGGAGGCCTCGTTTGGTGGTTGGTGGGATTAGATGGAGAGTTTTTGGTTGGTTGGAGAGATTAGCATTGCAGGTTTGTGCGTTTGTTTGCTGGGATTAAGTTTAGAGTTTTGTTTGTTTTTGTTGTTTAGATAGTAGGATTAGTGTTAGAGGTTTGTTTGTTTTTGTTGTTTAGATAGCTGGATTAGAGTTTTGCTTGTTTTTGTTGTTTAGATAGCAGGATTGGAGTTAGAGGTTTGTTTGTTTTGTTGTTTAGTTGGTGGGATTAGAGTCAGAGGTTTGTTTATTTTTGCTAGCTGGCTTGTGGGATTAGAGTTAGAGATGTGCTTGTTTTTGTTGTTAAATTGGTGGGATTAGAGTAAATGTAGAAAAAAAAGGAAAAGTAGCAATGTTACATAACAAGCGTAAGGTCAACGCTTTTGTTTGACCCATCCACCACTCTGCCCACCTGCCCTTAGGAGTTTCTCACATGTTATACTCACTATTATACCACGTAACTTTCAATAACTGTCGCTTGATATACTACATCAGTCGCTCATTGTGCTACAGTTCTGACCGAATGTAAAAACTTCGACATTCAACGTATCCATGATTTGCAAAAACGTACAATGAAAACACTTCTTTCCAACATGTAAACACAGTTGAGAAAAAAATCTAAGTTTAAATAGTATGAATTGCAGGATTTAACAGCATAATAAAGAGACCAAAACAACATATAAGACTTTCAGTTTGGAATAATGAGAAACTGTAGTAAGTCATCAATGCAGAGATCAAGAGACAAAGACAAGGAGAGAATGAGAGAAAAAGTCCGATCCAAAAAGACGGATAAACAGATGGTGACACCGACGGAGTGGGTGTGAAGATCAGATATAGCTGACAGTACACCCTGAGCTCCCACTGTGACGACAGATGATGGATATAGACGCTCACATATCTAAATATATTAAAAACATCAGCGGCAAGGGAGCAGATAAACGTAAGTCCTTTATACTGAGATACAAGGTGTACTTGACTGAAATACAAACTTTGAAACATTCACTTTTGAGACAAATGTTGACTTTTGTGACTTGGCTGTTAACTTTTGTAAGATTGAACACTGAATACTGTGGGGACTGTTTGGGTATCTGATCAATAGAAAGCTGCAGGCCCTGGAGCTGAACATTTTGTTCGACTTACTTTCATTGCATGACAGATTTTTGCATTGATGGTGGCTTTCTTTATTTTTCCCCCTTGTTGGACTAATAAAGATAGATCTTCTTCTTCTTCTTCTTCTTCTTCTTCTTCTTCTTCTTTCTGTGGTCTTTGAAAGCCCAAACCTGATACCTGAGTTTTCTCTGTGCATTGTGTGACGGTGCTGGGTGCTACTTGGGGGCGGCAGTATCTCAGTCTGCAGGGAGTTGGCTTGGGAACCGGAGGGTCACCGGTTCAAGTCCCGACATGGACCAAGAACTGAGTGTGAACTGGTAGCTGGAGAGGTGCCAGTTTACCTCTTGGGCACTGCCGAGGTGCCCCTGAGCAAGGCACCAAACCCCCAACTGCTCGGGGCGCTTGTCAGGAGCAGCCCCCTCACTCTGACATCTCTCCATTGTTGCATGTTTGTGCATGTGTGTGTTTCGGGTCTGCATGTACTGTGTATAAGTTAACAACAGAGTGTAAATTGAATTTCCCCTAGTGGGACTAATAAAGGACTATCTTCTTCTTCTTCTTCTTACTGTGGCTGCTAGGAAAAGTTAAGCACCTCAACATTTTAATGACAAAAAGGTTTTAATAGCATGGCTGCCATGTCTACCAGTGTTGGTCAGTGGGCCTATGCTTCAGACTATGACGTTCTAGATACCCCTCTAACATCAGTTTCGGACATGTCAGGGACAGCGTCAATATAACCTCAAGCATACTGTATTTTCAAAGCAAACATCTTCACAGGATATTAGTTTTAGACAACACAACCACTTATTTAGGGTTAGGAAAAGATCGTTGTTGATGCAAACTGAAGTGACAGACTCAAGGGTGACTAAAGACTCACGTAACTAGCGAGTGACTAACGATTCACACCGACTCCACCAACCAGTCAAGTGAGAGACAAGACATTTGAGAAATTGTCATAATTAGCATATGAATTCTTGAGCTATGGTCAAAAATGTGTTTGGTGAGGTCAGAGTGACCTTGAATTTTTATCACCAACTCTAATCAGTTAAATCTCGAGTCCAAGTGGATGTTTGTGCCAGATGAAATTAAATTCCCTCCAGGCGTTCCTGAGATATCGCGCCTACGAGAATGGGATGGATGAAATGTCACAGAAGCTTCGAACCCTTCATCCGATGAACCCCGACATCAAATGAGTTCATCCTCGAGTCAAAGTGAATGTTCCTGAGATATCGCATCCACGAAAATGGGATGAACATAAGGTAGTAGGGACCAAACTGTAATCTGTTGAAGTTGACGTTTGCGTAAAAATGAAGTTGTAGCCCACGGCTAACTCGCCGACTTATAGCAACAATAACAATATCCTTTCCACAGCTCAGTGTCAACTCAAATGGCCAACGAAGTGCTGTCAGCCGAACTGCCTCGAATGTGATTAAGAACATCATTCATGCTCCGTTTCATTTCTTATTCATTAATGGCCTCTTTCAGCAGCATATCCCGCTATTATCAAAGTCACACAAAAGCCGAGCAAGGGCAAACTTCGAGAAGGTAAACGACAAGTCTTGTAAGGGAGCATGCCTCTGAAATAACAATGCTGCATCACCTTGAAGAGGATTTGGCGGTTCCTCTCTTCAAGGAGCCAAAACAGCATGACATTTGTACAAACCCCTCTGGGCCACGAAGGAGGACAGAGAACAAGACCGTCAACAGATAAAGGCAATTTTGATCCCATTCTCAATGTTTTTTTTTTTTTTTTTTGCTTATGTTGGTTTTTCCTGCTGCTTCTGGCTGTTGTAGCAACAGCAGAGGGAAATATATATGAGACAAGAAAATGTATTATGAAAATATGACATAGGTCCTGTCATTTTAGTGTTTCCTTCTTGTTTTGAAATGCACACAGCAACCATTGGTAGAGGCTCCTGCACAGTGAGGGAATGAGATTACAACACTTTAGGGGAGCAAAAGAACACCAAAACAAGATGGCAGTTATGTAGTCCTTACATATTATCACTTCGTAAGTGTTGTCATAGCAATGGTGGTAGCAAACAGCTTATTTACACATCCAGAAGACATTATCGTCCCTGTGGAGCTGTGTTCCTGGCGACCTGAAGAATAGAAATCCAATATTCACTTTCCTTTTAGCTCTGTTTTGGTCTCAGATTTATTGTCTTTAACTGCAACACATAAAGTTTTCTTCAGCAGCTACTGAGTAACAAGGCAGGTAGCATGCAGTGGGTTTATGAGTCCATCTCTACTGAAAACAGCTGCCTGCTACTGCTGAAAACAGGGTTAACACCAAAACAATGAGCTAACAGAGGCTAAAAAGCTCCACAAACCTGTAGTTTCTCTGTGGGTTTGTCACTACAGGCAATCCTTTTTATTATATTATTTATTGCAATGGAACTTTATTATTAGGGGTGTGAATCTTTCAGTATCTCACGATTCGATTTGAAAATTTCCTGTTCATGTTAAATGTACAAGTAAAAAGTTTGAGGTGTTTATCAATGTTTAATCAATTCTCAGTGACTTCAAGAATAAGTTTCACAAAATAATAAAAATGCTGCCTGTTACATAAATAAAATTGGTAGGGCTCAGGCTAGCTGCCTTTTACTTACATTTCAAAACTAGATTTTTCACAAAATAACACTGTAAAACAAGGATTTTGTGTGATTTTTCAATAAATAACAATAAAGCTTGACACAACTTTGGAAATTAACTCTTCGCTGTCTACCACTGTGGCGGGCAAGTATTTTTTTGTCTGCCCTTCAGATATTTTATCTGCTTTTTGAAATCCATGCGCTAAATGAAGGAATAACATTTTAGATCTGAATTTATTCAATATTCGATATAGCTTCTGAAAAAACATTATATGGATGGTAAATTACAGCGTTGAAATTACAATGTAGCTTCAGAGGAGCCTTATTTTTGGGGGTGGGAGGGTGCTGTAAATCAAATGATTTGGAAATAAAGGATTGCATTTTATACAAATATTTGCTTTGATTAAAAAAATCTTGGCATCATTAGTTTTAATTATATATCACAAGCTGCTTAGTTAAACAGGTAATAATTCCCTCTCTATTATATATTTTATATTGTTGTGAAAACATCTCCTTCTCACCAAATTTTACAAAAACATTTGCGCACATTATGTTAAAGTTAGACTTTGCCCAGTATTCATTTTTACTGAACAGACCTTGAACACACCATAATGTAACTGAATGGAACGTCCGTTAACGTAGGGAGCGCCGTTATTTAGCCGAGCAAGACTCTGCTGCCACTGACTTCTAACAGGTAACATGACCGACTGTCCTCCTGCTGATTTCAACACTGATTTGTTGTTAACGGTGCAGCATTATCAGGGACAAAATATGATGCGTTCCTCCGGTTTAGCACTAGTAGCGTGTTGCTTTTGAGAGCTTTTTTCTCTCCGATTGTCTATTCCCATCCCAAGCCTGACGGCTATCGCTGCTAATTTCAGACCCTGCAACGTTGACTTTGTACTGTCAAAGAGCAGCGATATCTTTTGCAGAAACAAAAGTAAAATTGATTTTTGGAAGTTGTGAATCAATTCAGAATCTTTGAACATAAGAATCTTGATTCTTACATTAATTGATTTTTGTCCCACCCTTATTAATTAACATTTTTCAAATGCCTTTCACGCCTATCTATATGCCACATATTTGGTTAAACACTGCGACTATGAGGCAATAATGCTGATAACTTAATAACAGTAACAGTGTCTGTAAATCTTCTTATAATTTATGCTGATATCACCCACTGATTTCAACCTGAACTGGAACATTGACAGTATGTGACACAGATGAAGAGCGAAAGAGGAAGATCCAGTCAAAGAGCGAAACTTTCACGCGTCCATTGGCAATTGTTGCCAGGCAACTGTTTGACCCTGATCATGGCAGCGTGTGCAGACACACAGATGCATGCAGACAAAATAAATGGCCACATAGAACAGGCCATAAACACCTCAATCATATATCACAGTGGGAATAATTACACAGCTTTTGTGGCCAGGTGATCGTTTATCCCCTCTGTGACTTTTAATGGGGAAAATAGTGGTCACAATTTATCAGTACCTCTTAGAGAAAGTATGCATGTTTTTGTGCAAAACTCAAAGAGGGAGACGACGGCATTTACATGTTTCTACTGCTTATATCAGTCTGGTATCAACCCACTATAATAACAGTCTACCTGGTTGTCACTCACCACATGAAAGCAACGGGTGATCATGTATTCATCACCATGTGCTGCTTATATTTGAACATTTTAATGTATTTGCGTGCACTCCCTATTTGTAATGGCTTTGTTTTTTACTGATAATGGCTTCACCTGTACCCTAACCTTATTGCACATCATGAAAAAAATCAGTTTGAAGACAAACAAAGACCTGCAGAGAGAAACAGATCAGAGTGTTTAACTTCATCTGGGTCTGTGGGATAACACTTCATAATGACCATCATTAATAAATGGTTAGTCAATTAAACTTCAGTTCATAATTAACTGTTACACAATCATAAGAGGCCATACCAATTATATTCTGATTACATTAATACACTATTTAACAGTTTAATGTTGCACACACAACATTTTATAGACTGTATTAAGTATTTGTTAATAACTACTAAATGATTTGTAAACCTTCAAGAAATTGTTTGTAAAATAATCTATAAATATTACATAGATGGACCACAATCCAATTATTAACCATGATCAAAATATTATCTGAATTTTGTTTCTGCATGTTTTAAAATGGATGTATTAACCATTTAACAAGGTATTATAATTATTAGCTGCAACTTTATAATAGCCATTCAAATAATGTTTATAGAGGAATAACAAACCAATTATTGATCACAAGTCTTATAAATATCTATGTAATGTTTATATAAGTTTTATTTTGTTCATCATTTTGTTGTCAACATTAACAAATACTCAATATAGTACATATAATTCTAAATATTATTATTTCATTGTTTGTTAACAGTAAAATAACTAATTAAAAATGAATACCTATAAATTTACCATTAATTAATGATGGTTTCTAATTTATTATTATTAAATGTTACTGTTTGTGGTGCAGGAATCCTGGACACTGTAGTAAACACAAACATCATATTTGATCTTGGATTATATTATCATTTATTATATCATTAGAGAAGCATTATTTTTCAGAAATATCCATCTGCTGTATATTCCTGTCTGCCCATCTGTCTGTAGCTCTGATCTCTGTTAACTGTCTCCCTTTAACTGTGTTTTCATCCACTTTTCAAAAGGACCAAAACAGAAAATGCTAATTAGCGAGCTCAGAAACACACAAGCACGAAAGGAAAGGTTGCTGTTTTTTTACGGCTTCAGTTAAAGGTGAACTACATTTCATGTTGTGTGAAGACCGAAACAAAAGCATTTTGTTTCACTAGCACTTAAAAAAGGTTGGACGTGAAGCGCTGCACTCTCATCGGGGGCATTTTGACTTGTCATAGTGGATAAAACATTAACAATTACTGGCTAAATTTCAAGTGTACCAGTAAACAATGACAGTGTGACAGAGCGCCAGCATGCATAATATGAGGAGCCTGAAACTGAAGCAGCTAAATAGAATTAAGCCATCATTCAATATCTTCTGTGAAAAAGCCCAGTATTCAAGTTAAACTATGCTTTGCCATTAGACTCTGCAGTGGGTATCAGGCTGTGCCATCATAAAGCTACTGGGCCCCATGCAGGCTGTTTTCACACACTGTTTGTAGCTATATGCTGTATAACCAACATAATCACTTCATATAATCCACATAGTTGTGAGCCAGACACAAGTGACGTAGTATAAAGACAGCAACAAGGGGAGGAGGTCGGGTGGATGCGTAGGTCTAAACACACAGGACTTTCTCCCAGGAGATCGCTGTTTGTGTCCTGTGTGAAACCTGATTATTATTATTATTATTATTTGTCATGTAACTTCAGAATTTTATCCCACATGTTGACTTACTTGTTATGTGACTTCTGTACTTAAGTAATGCTTCTTCTCTACGTATTTTAACCCAAATGTTGACTTATTTATGTAACTTCTGTACTTAAGTAACGCTACTTCCGCAGACAGATTAACTCAAACAATGGCTTATTTGTTGTGCAATTTCTGTACATAAGTAATGTTATGTCCGTACATATTTTAACTTAAATGTTGATTTATTTGTTACGTAACTCTTGTACTTCAGTAACACTACTTCCATTCATATTTTAACCCAAACAATGGCTTGTTCCATTGCACAAGTAACGTATTTTAACCCAACTGTGGATTTATTTATTGCGCAACTTCCGTACTTTATTGCGCAACTTCAGTACTTTCACCACTTTCGTACAAATTTTAAACCAAAAGTTTCTTATTTGATATACAATTTCCACACATAAGTAACGTTACTTTCCGTAGGTATTTAAGATAAGATAAGATATTCCTTTATTGGTCCCACAGTGGGGAAATTCACACATTACAGCAGCAAAGTGGATAACCCAAACGTTGACGTATTTGTCCGTAGCTATTTTAACCCAAGCCACAATCTTTTCCTACACATAACCAAGCATCTTTTTTTAAAAAGCAGATACTTGATGCCACCACTCGGCCTTAATATATCTAGATTGTATCTGCTCAGGTTAGACTAGAGTGGATGGCCCCACTGACTTAACAGGCAGTATCATCTAAATGCCCTGGCCTGCCTGCTAACAGCGATCAGCAGGGCAAGGTCTGCACTCTGCTATCTTTGCCCCAGTCACTCATCTTTCTTCTAACCCACAGCCATTCACTGGAACAGGCTGCAGTGGCTGAAATGTGTTTCACTTCCTGCTTCAGGCTACGCTCTCTTATACCCTGTTCGGTTAACAGGAACAAAACTGATTTGCCAACAAAGCCCCTAGAGATAACTCCCACTGGGCGGACCTTTGGTTTCTAGCTACGCTCCTCAGCCTCTGCTACCAACTCTATATCTAAGCATTTTCCTCTCACAGGAAAAAGCTTATTTCATTATAGGAACACTGAGGAATCTTAGCATCTACATCAAGAAGACATAGGCCTTAACTGTAAACCAAATCTCCGTCCGTAGATATAAAGGTCTCTCCTGCTCTTCACCAAGACTTCACCACCGTAATCAGTATCCAGAAAAAACACAAAACATCGGAAGCATTTTAAAACAGCCTTGAACACAGCCTTGGGCACACCATTAGGCCAAAGAGCTGATGCTGACCATGCATGCCTAACTACCATTTAAGTGTATATATTAGCATAAACATTAGCCTACAACATGCTGCTAACAAAGGTAACATTAAAAACAAAAGTCCATAATTAAGAACTAATCATTTCAGTGTCCACTTGCTTGCTGTACCCACTTCCTCTCTGCCTGCATCTTGAGTTTGTGATTTCATAATTCAACAAAATGCCTTTCAAGTCCCACCAAATAAAAGGTTGAGATGTTGACTGTTGACATATTTAAGGTTTAATAGCTCTGTGTATGGTGGGAGGACTACAAAGATGCCATTAATTTTACATTGAAAAACCTTCAAGAAAAACATTGAAGTAACTTCTACATTTGTCCCATAAAATGTACCAAAATATTCAAGGTACATCACAGACTTCCATTTATAAAATGCCTGAGCTTGGTATTATACTAGGAGTTGGGAGAGAGATAGATTAAAACGACAAAGTTAGAGGGGCAGGGGCCCAATTTTTGCATTTTCAAATATCATGTCATGTCATTGTCAACTGCTTATCCGGGGGGCAACAGCTCAGTCAGGGGACCCCAAACTTCCCTTTCCTGGGCAACATTAACTAGCTGTGACTGAGGGATCCCGGGGCGTTCCCAGGCCAGTGTGAAGATATAATCTCTCCATGTAGTCCTGGGTCTTCCCCGGGGCCTCCTCCCAGCTGGTCGTGGCTGGAACACCTCCCTAAGGAGGTGCCCAGGAGGCATCCTTACCAGATACCCGAACCACCTCAACTGGCTCCTTTCAAGTCAAAGGAGCAGCGGCTCTACTCCGAGTCCCTCATGGATGGCTGAACTTCTCACCCTACCTCGAAGGGAGACACCAGCCACCCTCCTGAGAAAACCCATTTTGGCCACTTGTACCCGCGATCTAGTTCTTTCGGTCATGACCCAACCCTCATGACAATAGGTGAGAGTAGGAGCGAAGATCAACCGGTAGATCGAGAGCTCTGCCTTCATGCTCAGCTCTCTTTTTGTCACGCTCCATCGTCCCCTCACTCGCAAACAGGACCCCGAGGTACTTGAACTCCTTCTTTTGGGGTAAAGCCTCATTCCGGGTAGGGAATGAGTCTTTAACATGAACAGTACTCCTGGATAAGGGTTGGACTCTATTTCAAATATATGCAGTACAATTTCATTTAAAATATACTGTATGCCTTGAATGACTAATTTTGTGACACTCTTAAAGAGATGTAAAATGTATTTATTTAAAACAAACCCCTGACCAAGAGCATAGGTTTCAATTTAACATCTGGATCTGGAAAATTTGAGCGTCAAACCACAGAAATAAAAAAAAGGAGAAGAACTAAACTGACATGGGGGAAGTCGCAGACTCACTGAGGTGAAGTTTTGCAGTTACTAACATTAGTAATGTGGCACATCTAAAATGCAAATGTGTCAAATTGATCAACTCAATGCTTCATCCACACACTCTTGTCACAGCAGAGGACAGATGAGTGACAACTTCGTTTGGCTTTCCGTAAGCAGTGTGGCAGCATGGTGGAATTAGCAAGACAGCTAGCTCGCTAGCATACATCTGGCTGGTTAGCGCTTGGCTTGTTCCGCCAGGCTTTGGTGCTGTACGTATGGCAAATGAGCCAAACGGCGGGCGGCTGGCCAGCGGCATTGCCTGGTCCAAGCGGTCCCTTCGCCGGACAAATTATCTAGCTAACTACCCAGCCAGATGTGTCCGTTCTCTTCCCAGCGAACTATGACCACACTTTTTACGGTCCCAATGACGAGGCTTCTGTTGTCACCATAACAGTTTGTACTTCTCAAATTACGACGGAAAACAGTTCATTGCACCGTCTACTCCCATTTTACTTCTATGAATCAAACACTTCATTTCTTGCATTCTGGTGAATTTGCATTCGTGAATTTGGGCCCAACAAAAATTGATCTACTTATTAAAATAAACCCCAGAAAATAGCCACTTTCTCTCTACGAGGCCAAACAGCAGGTGCTCAAGCACCTTTTGAGGTCTGTGTTTGCAAGTGCCAGCTGCCTGGTATATGCCTATGTAGTTCAAAACTTACCAGTCACTTTGTAATGTAGTCTGATGGTTAAATGTTTAAAGACTGAATCTAGCCCGAGAAACCCCTGATGACATTAAAAGGGTTTATTTCTTCAGACAGATCAACAGATGACATTTTACCAGGTTTTTACAGGCTGAGTAGTCAATGTGTAATATGCTTCTGCAATTAATTCACCTCACTTTTTTAAAAATCGTTTTCTTTATCCATACTGCCTGCAACTTGTAATAGTATTAATCAGCCTGATATTGCACCGTACAAACTAACCAATGAGGTTCCTTAAATGTCAACCAATCGCCTTGTGTTTTCCTGCTCTGTGAGCTGGAATTAGCATTAACTGAATGTCATACACTAATAACTACAAATACTACATAATTAAAAATATAAAACGTATTGATCGTAACTAGATATCTATTTTATTGATAACCATTACTATGTATTTGTTTCTTACCATTTAATTTCAAGAAGGTTTTGAGATACATTTATTGAAGCCTGGCACATGGAAAGTTGAAAAATTGATTTGTGATATTGTCTTTCTGTTTCCCTTGATTACTTTCCATCAGCGAGGCTGTCCAAACGATAATCATTACAGAAAATGCCTCGGCTTTCTCAATGTGACTAATTACAATATGAAATTGAAGAAACTTTCACAGTGTTGGGAGGTCATTTGATTTGCACAGGTACGTGAGGAAACGAGAGAGGGGAGTTAAAAAGTAAAAGATTAGATCAATTATGCTGTCAGTGAGAAAAAAATGTCCATGTTGGACAACCTGCTTATTCAGAAGCTGCCAAGAAACTTGCTGAGCTGGGAAACTGTCAAGAAATGGAGAGATTTCACAAAGATTCCTACAACTAATTAACTGCTGCAGTTTTCTTCCCTCCAAACTTCTCAAGATTGACACACGTCAGAACAGCAGTACAAGTAGGAAAATAACGAACAGGGTCATTTTGTCAGGCAGCCTGAGAGAGAGAGAAATAAAGGAAAAGAGATTAACATTTGGTGAAAAACTGAGTTTGGAGTGTTTATTCTCACTCTACTGGGAACGTCCACAACCCTCTGTCCTCTCTGGGTGAATAAAAGACGACGCAGCAATATAATGTCCCTCATCAAAGAGCAATGAACTGGGATGAAACGTGACAGGGATTAGAGGATCACACTTCTGGTCAGAAAGTTGTTTGTTTGAACCTCAGATCTGCTGAAAAACTCAGTTAATTGTTAACAGCCAAGAGAGAATTGAACCTTTTGTTGCTAAATCACATATAAATATATATCTAAAGAAATACCTATTTTCCGGACTATAAGGCGCACTTAAAATCCTTTAATTTTCTCAAAAATCGACAGTGTGCCTTATAATACGGTGCGGCTTATATATGAATTTTGGTTGTGCTTACTGACCTCCTCGAACCAATTTTATGTGGTACAGGATGCTCAAAAATCTGTCAAAATGTTTTATTATGAGTTTGGTAAGCTTCGAAGCTGCACCGCTGGATGGATTGTAGGAGCATTACGGTAACGATAGTCAGGCGCCTCGCGGAGTAATACGTACTGACAGTAGTCAGGCGCCTCGCGGAGTAATACTACTGATACTGTGCTTCGACATATAGGCACCGTTACATTATTGTGTGTGATAAGGAGTCCAAAATGGCGCCTGTGAAGAGACATGCTAACGAAGCAGATTTCAAGTTTAAGGCTGTCAGTCACGCAGCAGAACATGGGAATAGAGCAGCGGCAAGAAAATTTAATATTAATGAATCAATGGTACGGAAGTAGAGGAAGCAAGAAGAGGACCTGCACCAAGTAAAGAAGACCAAACAGAGTTTCTGAGGGAACAAAGAACAGTGGGTTATTCAGCAGAGAGCAGCAGGTAGAAGCATCTCTACAGTTTCTATTCGACTCAAGGCAGCAGCGGTAGCGCTGGACATGAAAATCAGTGACTTTCGAAGAGGTCCTTCTTGGTGCTTTCGTTTTATTAAAAGGCGTAATCTCTCCATACGCACAAAAACTACCATCTCGCAGCAACTGCCAAAGGATTACGAAGGAAAGCTCGCCATTTTCCTCACCTACTGCAAGGACAAGATCACTGATCGAGAGGCTGAGAGAAATAAAGAGACTGAAAGGCCTTTTCAGCAACTCTCCGTCCGTATTGATCTGCGACTCCATGCTGCCCATCTCACCGACACTGTCAAAACCCAGGTGAAGAAAACTAATTCGGAGCTTGCCGTCATTCTGGGTGGATTAACTAAAGAACTCCAACCGCTAGATATCGGTGTCAACAGGTCGTTCAAAGTTAAACTGCGAGCTGCGTGGGAGCGTTGGATGACAGAAGGCGGACACACATTCACCAAGACAGGGAGGCAACGCCGGGCCAGTTCCTCCACTATCTGCCTATGGATCAGGAAGGCAGGAATCATCACTGAACAGCTAAGTAACAGCAACCAGACTGACTCAGATAATGACGAGACGGATTCTGCTTGATGCCGAAGTCGCCCAACTGTTTAACTCAGACACTGATGATGAAGGATTTGATGGATTTGTGGACGAGGAATGAACTGAAAAAAACTGAAAGTGAGTGTATTGTTTTGTATTTCGTGTGTTCTAACTGAAAAATGTTGAGAGTTAGTGAAGTTATTGAGTTGTTAAATTAATAGAATCAAGTTTGACGTATCTGACCGTTTTATTTCGCCTATAATCCGGTGAGTCTTATAATCCGGTGCGCCTTATATATCTATCTATCTATCTATCTATCTATCATGTACCTTAATTAAACAACCAAAATGTACTTTCACAGTCAAATCAAAAGTAGCAGTTGAAATTAAAATATCAATTAGAAATGGCCATATGTTGATGGCATAAGTTGTGATTATACTAGGGCTGTCAAAGTTCATGCAATAATAAGGCTTTAACGTAATTTGTTCTAATGCCACGAATTTCTTTAACGCATTAATAAAAATCGCAATTTTTAGGTTGTAGTGGGTTGAGAGGAATCTGTCTACCAACCATGTCATACTAGGTTGTCACAAAGGAGGCTAAATAATGCTCTAAACTTTGGCGAGCAAAAACTGGCATGGCCAAGGTGTCCCTTGGCCTCTGACCTCAAGATGTGTGAATGTAAATGGGTTCTCTGGGTAACACCAGTCTCCTCTTTACAGACATGCCCACTTTATGATAATAACATGCAGTTTGGATCAAGTCATAGTCAAGTCAGCACACTGACAGCTGTTGTTACCTGTTGGGCTGCAGTTTACCACGTTATGACTTGAGCATATTTTTAAAGCTAAATTCAGAACCTGTGAGAGTTTCTGTACAATATGTGTCACTGTTTTGTGTTGTTAGTTGATTTCCAGTAATAAATATATACATATATTTGCACAGAGCAAGCATAATTGCCCACTCACATATTGATGAGAGTATTAGTTACTTGACAAATCTCCCTTTATGGTACATTTTGAACAGATAGAAAATGTGCAATTAATTTGCAACTAATTGAGAATAACTATGTTCATTCATGCGATTAATCGCATTTAATAGCCCTTGATTATACATTAAATTCTTGACTGGCCAGTATTGTAAGACACTGACACATTACTGTAATTACTGCATGCTCGAAAAACGCCACGACCCCATTAGTTCAAGAGAAAATGCAACAAATTGGTACCTTTAACTGTCAAAAACTACTTTATGGTGGAAAAGTACAGCCTTTACTCTCTCTGGGGCCCATTATTTGCTTGTTAGAGTAAGACTGTCAAAAATGTGTTGTGGGTTACAAAAAGTACTCCTGCTGTAGGCTACATCTAGTGTAAGTGTGTGGAGAAAGGAAACGTAGCTGCTGATTTGTTAACAACACGGTTCCCTTTGTGGTTTTGATCAAAAAAGTGGACCAAATACACAGTAAAACACTTTTTTTTACATTGTTTCTCAGCTCAGCTCTGCTCAGCCCTAAAGGAGTAAACAGTCTGGTCAACAATTAGACTTACTGTGGAAAAAAAAACAAGCTAATGCCATATGTGAAAGAACCCTGTGGAGAGTTTAGTATTAAAGCCTTAACATACAATCCCTACTTCATTAGATACAACACTGTTTTTTTTTCTGCCATGACATGACAGATGCATTTGACACAGTATGCATGTAAAAAAAAGTGGTTATGAACAATTACAGTTCCCCTGAACGCATCAAATCCCCTTCACCAAAAACACACAAGTGTTTAAGCCGTTTTCATCGCAGCCTCCCCTTTTATGCAATTATCTTCCATTGATCATGAATTCGTGCTGCAGCTGTTTAATGGCACCCATTAAAACTAATCTGACGTCAGCGTTGCGTCTCAAACTAACCCAGACCGAGGCCACCGGCTAGATACCAATGTTCTCTTTTTCTGTTTGCAGAGTTCAGTTTGTACTATGTCCTGGCTTGAGTGCAGACACATCATCGTGTTTAACATCATGCTGTGAGCAGCTGTGATCAGAGCCGGCGATGCATTCGCTGTCCTCTGCGTCCATACCACCGCTAAGGGAGGAAGCTTCACTCAAGCCAATATCCTGTTGCAAATGTTTCAGAAGGACTTCCTGACAAGAACTACAAGAAATATACTTTTAGTAAAACTACATTGAGTCAAGTTTTGGTAAAGTTTGCTAAAGCTGAATGGCCATGGGCATTAAATCAACATTGGGTTGGACCAAATCATCTGTTTTTCCCCAATAATGTCTAATAGTGTATTGGATTTATTATTATTATTTTTACCTTTTCTTGTTTCAGTATGCAAAGGCAGAGATTCTGGATTCATAAAGAAAGACCATAATCATATAAACAGAAATACAAATATATGTGTTGTTATATGAAGACAAGTCCAGATATTGTGGCCACAGTTTAGCAAATTGTCAATTTATTTATATGTCATTTTAGACCATAAATATTACTATATCTGTGTACAAAACAAAGTCCACTGGGGACCAACTGCAGCCAGTACATCTGGGAAAAGTCATTAGTTAGTTTTGATAATCTCCACATTGATTTATACATTTATTTGGCTCAGGTGGTGCCCAAAATGGTTTGGGTGCGGCGCCTATAATGGAAGTCACTGCTATTATACTCCTATTACTCTATTTCCACTTTTCAGCATTCACATTTGTTATACCTAGCCACAGCAGTAGAACAAAGGCTTCTGGTTTTGTATTTTTTTTTTTTAATTCATTTATGTTTTTTCAATATTTTGGTGCATGTGAAGTACATACAGGAAGTGATGATTAAGTATAAACAGTAGCTTTACGCATCAGCTGCTCATGACAGCAAGTGAAAGGCGTGGAACAGAAAACTGTATTTAAAGGTACCCTGCCGAGCATGGTTTTTAAGAGTGGGCTCCTGCTTTGTTAATATCATGTGATACACTGTCTATACAATGATTTCACACAAATCCACCAAGGAACACGCCAACAAAGGCAAGGAAGAAGACTTGTAGTGCGTAAACAAAGTTCAAATTCTTTCAAAAATCGGCTCTGCAAATGTTTCCTGAGGAAGAAAATGCATTCAGTGCATTAGCCCAAAAGGATATACACTTTGCACTTTGGTGAGTTAAAACAGGAATATTGATGCATC
This sequence comes from Pterois miles, assembly GCA_947000775.1. Taxonomy (NCBI): domain Eukaryota; kingdom Metazoa; phylum Chordata; class Actinopteri; order Perciformes; family Scorpaenidae; genus Pterois; species Pterois miles. The sequence goes on along the minus strand of CAMQGK010000525.1, from coordinate 666,026 downwards.
CCTGATGCATCAACTACATGGCTCTCAAAATGCTGACAGCTGGGCTGGGTGGCTTGCAGCTAATGGTGCTAACAGTGTTAACCTGTGCCAGTGGGGCATGCTCACATGCCAACCTGTTCTCACTCCCAACTCAAATTACGCCGCTTGGTCAGCACCCCTCAGCATTGGAAACCGACGCACGGAAGCATCCTTTAGCAACAGTATATGACAAACTGGGCTTTCAACTAACTAACTAACTAACACTGCGGTATTCAACGGTCGGAGCAACTCACGAAATATTAATATCAATATTATAGAGATTTCACTAAGGGAGGTTGGGAGTGGTGGTAGATGGGTCAAATAAACAGAAGACTTTCAACCAAGAATCCGGTGTTAGGGTCCCGTGAGAAACTATAAGTAGCGTTTATTTTTAGGTGCGTGACTCATGAATATCGTCAGTCCTGAGTCACATGACTCATCGGTATCATCGTTCCTGTGAGACACGTGAGTCATTAGTATCATCAGTCCTGAGAGAGACCAGAAGACTGCTGTTCGTGGCCCGTGTGAAACAAAAAGTCAATGCTTACTTATTTTGTCACATCAGTCGTTGGTCAAGTGAGTCATTCGGCGTGTTTCCTAACCATAACCAAGTGGTTGTGTTGCCTAAACCTAACTTCCTGTGAAAACCAAAGCTTATTTTGAAAGGACAACATGCATGTAACAAGCGTATATTAACACTCCGTCCATGGTCTGTCCAAAAGTAAAGCAAGAGGGTTGGCCTCCGATGCCACCGACCGAGTGGCAGTATTTGACGAGTCGGCGGTGAGAATGTTGCACAGGCATGAACACGCACTAAAAGTGTACACGCACGGCCTCCCTGGTGATATCAACAAAGGACGGAGATGATTGGATCACAACAAACACGGGGAGACGACTTCATTCTCTGCTCAGGTAGACATTACCCTTCTATATCTCTACATAGCAAATAGATGTTTGCAGCTATATTAATGCTCTGGATATCGTATTGAGAACGTTTAACCAGGAACAAACCTCAGACAAGCAAATATCCAATCCTTTTTGTTACCAACATTTCAGCTAATCAGTGTGTATAACAGAAAATCGCGTCCTTTAGAGAACTAACCCAGTTATCTATCACAAGCACCCCATCGACCCGCACACTACTTTCCATTAATTGAATTATTAAAACCAAAATAAAAATTCTCATTATCTGCACTCTGTAGTCAAAGTGCGTATGCAAGCAGGTTGGCAAGTGCAGTTATTTGGCTTCTAAACTCTGGGATTCTGCTGCATGAGCTGTTTGCAATAACACTTAGGTGATTTTTTCTCTCTTTCCAGAACGTTAAAGAACAAATCCATGGGCATTTTTGATATTCTGATGATGGCTGACATGGAGCTGCACTAGTTAATTCATTGCATTTTACTGTAAATTTCTTTAATTCCTTTCAGGGTATAATTAGGATGTTACAAGAGCATTTGCTGCTTCATCTTGTCAGAATATTTCCCAATGTGCAAATATACGATGTGGTTGGTAAAAAGCATTAAGACTTCCCTCTGATCACAAGTATGGCATCACCTCCTCATTATAAAAGATAGGTCATGAAGTTAGCTGCAGCTTTTGCCCCAAGGCCTGAAAAAAAAGTATATGGAGGTTCGTATTCTGTACTGTATTTTCAACTTAATATGCGCCGACAAATTTACATCCAACCCCATTTGTCATTTAATAGCACAACCCAAATTTCAGTCTGAAGACCTAAATAAACAGAAGGCCTTAAGGCACACTGATTCCTCCTAATGCTGACTGAATTATTTAGGACGCCATGCATTAAGTATGAGAAGGAAGTGGAAGAGTTTTTAGCATGCACGTGTGAATCCAGGCTTCTTTGAGTGGGTACATGCTTACAAGTAGCTTCTTGCCACTTCAAATACCTGGAGAGCAGCGGGAGGCTGATCTATGAAGCATACTTCACAGCTTGTAGTGAGCCAGAGGATGGTGTGTGTCTATTAAAATGGATCACTTCACTCGCTGACGGTAGGGTTGCACTGTAATTCAGTATTATTGTTGTACAAAGTTCCCATGCTGTCCAATGATATCATGCATCACAGCTCACGTCTGAATGATTGATACTGTTAGTTGTAAATCTTTTATAGATTTGTTTTTTTTAAGTGACAACAATAAAATACAACATACATATCCAATGTTTAAAATTACTTTGTAATTAATAATATCTTAATTAAAGGTGCAGTGTGTATGATTTGGCAACATCTAGGGGTGAGGTTGCAGATTGCAACCAACTGAAACTTTGGCGTGCTGGCCCACGCGAATGCGTGAAAACAAGAATGGACGTATCTAGAGCCAGTGTTTGGTTTGTCCGGTTTACTGCAGAAACATGGCGGCCAGCTCCGTGATAAAGATATAAATGGCTCGCTCTAAGTGATTATACGCTGAAGAAAACTTACTTGTTCATATTATATTCCAATTTCTGCCAATAGATCCCCCTAAATCCAGCTTGTCATTGCCAATTACTGCTTTGTTGGAACTGAAAAATCACAAATAAAGAACCTTGAAAGCTGAACTAATGATCAGCTGTAATTACGCGTGACCATTACACAGGGCTATGGCTATTTACAGTACCCATATAATTAACTCATGACATGTACCTATAAAACATTGGCATTGATATCTCAATTATTATCAAACATGTAAGAGATAATCACAATAAAGGATCAAATGAAAATTACAACTTTAAAAACTGTTACAAAAATGCACTTTTGATTCCCACCATAATAATTTATCATTATTTCACCTTATTTTTCATCTCCAGCTTATCACATCACCTGTGAATGGTTCCAGAAGAGCTTGGTCTGAGGTATGCATAGCTTTTACATATCGGTTATACACCTGTCGAGGTTTAATATTCCAGTAAAGTGTTAATATTGTGTTGAGTGTTGTGGTGTTTATGTGTCAGTGTGATTTTTAAAGAGGTAGTCCAGACTTAAATATGTTTTTTTGAGCTGTAAACTACGATAACTGTGATGAAACACATCAATGCTGGTGTTGATATTGATAATTGTTACCAAATTTATAAAAATTTCATGGGTTGAAAATGGCTCAAAACGTTTTTTTAATTCAACGCCTTGATCCACATCCCAAGGATGATCATATTAGATTTATTATAAACGGCAATGAATATATTTGATCCCTTCAGTGGTAGTCATTTAGCATATTTTCTTTTCTTTTCTGCTACGCTTCAGGAGTGAACAACATATTTGCTTTTTAAATGGAAATTAAAATTGTGTTTTATAGTCTCCGTGTTTCATTGACTGATCTTTTTAGAGCTCTTCTCTAATAACAGGAAATCCATTCATACTTTGAACAGATTTCTGCGTTAAGAGTGAAAATGCAACTTAATTTTAGCTGTGAGCGTAGATCAAAATAAGGGAGAAAAAAGGCAGTACATACCATCCACATTCATATACCACACATCTGATGGGCTAAATGGATGCGACCTTTGGTTTGCTTGTCTTCTGTGATGGCTGAAAAGACAGTAACTGCTGCTTTACAGAGAAGCCTTGAGACCAAGAGAGCACTTGAAAGCATGCTAGATTTCTACTAAGATGAAGCCGAGGACAGGAGGAAATAACCCTAAATGAATCAAATATCTTCACATTGAAAAGAGAGACCAACCACCAGTCATTTTGAATAATTTAAAGGCAGAAACATTTTCCAAAAATAAAGGGAAAAATCGCTGAAAGACAGACTGAAAGAGAGGGGGTAGTGTGAGTTCATGTAGGTGTGTAATACTAATGTCACAGGGTCCGATTACAGTTTCAGGATGTGTTCCTATGACGCCGAAGAGGTATTTAATGAAATGGTAAGTGTATGAGAAAGCCTCATAAAGATGGACTTCTAGCAAGGTCGCACTAAGTATGGAGAACATCCATTGATCTCCTCTGACTAACACTGACCTAATGTGCTGTCATCAAAAAACTGTATATGTGTGTGTGAATACTGCATTTCTTCATCTCCTCTCCTAACAAACAAACAAAACCCTCAACATCTTTTTTATCTATTTGTATTGTTTACAACTAAAAGGGCACTTGACTTGTGCATAGACCAGAGCAATTAAAACATTTAAGTATGATTGATCGCATTGTCCAGAGTTAATTGTGATTCATCTTAAATGAATCGTTCATTGTCAGACTGGTGGGTACCCATAGAACCCATTCTCATTCACATATCTTGAGGTCAGAGGTCAAGGGACCCCTTTCAAAATGACCATGATAGTTTTTCATCCCCAAAAATAAACACAAGTTTGGAGCGTTATTGAGCCTCCTTCCTGAATATGATACGGTCGGTACCAGGTTTCCTTGTTTTCTAGTTTCATATAATCTTATTTTTTGGTTGGTCACTGTTGCTTTTATATATATATATATTTATATAATACTTATATACACAACTACTTTTCAAATATGTATGTATTTTTTGTAAGTCCTGTCTAGTCTTAAACCTTTACTGTTCAGCTGTGTTGTCCTTATCTCTAGCTGCTATTTCTACTTCTGTGTAAGTACACTGAGAGATATGCAAAAAGTCAAATTCCCTGTATGTGCACACGTACTTGGCAAATAAATGTGATGGGAGATTTTTTTTTTGTCGTTTTATTTTGTAAATTTAACTTAATATATTAGCAGTCAGCAGCATTGTTGGGCTGTTGGTGGCCGGTTGGAGGATTTGAACATATTGCCCGACCGTAAGCCTAATTCTGAACAATAACAGCACTCTGCAGTGAGCAGCGCTCAACCTGATGCAATTTGATCTTCTCTCATGTCGTCCTCTCTCCCTGCAGGGTGAAGTGGTGAGAATTCAGCCTTCCGGCTTTAAACCAATAATGGCAGCATGAGCCCTGAAGCTAGTCAGCTTCTCCGCTGTGGCTGTTGTCGTACTATGCGGGAGGACGAGGACATGGCAATGCTGCAGATGAGCATGACTGAAATGCATTTTAGATGACGGTTGGCTAAATCCCTCCTCCAAACAGCAATAGTTCAATCACTGTTTAACAACAGTAAGCAGGCAAAATGGGCCTGTTGCTGGTGTGCATGTGACTACGTATAAAGTGTCTGGAGGGTGGTTTCATTAAAAAGCAGAGTAAGGGCTGCTGTGTTTATCGGCTTTAATGTAAGCTGCAAACATTAGCATCGCCGGCTAAGCTTAGGTATGCTACTTAAAATAGTATCATAACCCAGCGCTGCTTTTAAGGCTAGCGGCATTTCATAATACAGTACATTATTTTTCGGAGTTACAGGTTATATTAATGAAAAGCCCCGTTCATGATAGAACATTCAGCAGAAGTGGACGTGGTCTAGATGTCACCAGTACGTTTGTGGACTGCTGTTTTGAAGCCTTGAGTTCAGGATTTTGGCGGTCGCCATCTTGGCTTTTTGCAACCAGGAGTGACACTAGAGGGTGGAGCTAAGCACGGCCGGTCATTGGTCGTTTTTTTCTCACCCATCTCTGCCTCTCTGATATATAAAATCTGAGAGATTTTAACATGGCCTACATCAACCAATGAATATTTTGCATATTTTATAATTTTATGGCTTATACTTCTTGTAGAAGTTGATTACTTTGCACTGGGAATGTGGGAAAATTGAGCACATGTACCAAAAATATCTCAGTAAAGTAAAAAAAAAAAGTATTTTTAATGTCCATTATTCTTTGTTTATGTTATAAAGAAGACCTTACTCTATAATTTAAGCCATTTTAAAGAATATATGAGGAAGTAATTTATGAGGACAGAAAATTTGCTGCATAACAGGAATGACCCTGGAGATATTTGTTCTAAGACTCCATAATATGACATTTCAACCTTTTTTAGATACATTTTTGCTATTGGATATGCTGCACTTTAAATTGCACAGTCAAACGTGCAGCACGCATTTATATGTGCTGTTTTCTGTTTACTGTGCGTTGCCGACTCGCTTCAGATCCCCTCAGGCAAGCCACAGGGATGAAATGAATTTGTTACTGATCCGTGGAAGCTAGTCTGTAATATCTATTCAGTCTGTGGACTTCAGAGCTGCAGGACATGCACCATCAGTGTAAACATCAAGGGCAGCTGGGGTTCGTCATCTTGCTTGACAATACTGAAATGACAGCATTTTCAAAAGATACTTTTTTTTTTTTCAAAGGTTCAGAAATAATATTTGAGTTGTAGCTTGTCAGGACAATGTCACTGTCTCTGCTCATGAATATCGCTTCTTGTTGCTTTTACTGTCTGAGTGCAGACGCTTTCAATTTTAACATGTTTTCAAGGGTCTCTTTGTCCCTTTGTTTTTTCAGTTGAACACCTCCAGCTGCTAACCCCGAAAATAACATCTAGGCAACTCAAGACTTCTCGCAGTGCTTTCGTCAGATCTAACACCCGGCAGCTCTACCTGATAACACATCAGTGGTCAACCAACATCCCCCGAGATTTAAGATGGAAAATATCATTGTCATCATTACAAAAAAAACCTCAGGAGAAATGTGAGGTCGCTGTGACAATAATGGAGATGAAGCAGAGAGGTGAGTCAGATAAAGATGACTCAGACGTCCACACACAGTCACACAGGAATGAAACAAACAATGAACTTAGTCTTCTGTCTAATTGGATGAATTAGCAATGTTCAGGTTGCTATCTAACTGTCACTTGTGTCTGCATGAATTAACCTTTTCACAACAAACAGCTCTGCGTGTCAGAGTGAAAAGCACAGCTGTAATTAGAGCATTAATGATGGCGGCGTTCCATTAAGGTGCGCACGTTTAGGAGCCTCGCTGTTGTGTACGCTGGCGCGCTTAACGTGGATTACCGAACACGCTATTGGAACAGAGCCATCAATTAAGGGCGATTACTGCAATTCTGCTTGTGCTTTTCTTGCTGTGACATGTCAAATTATATGCTGTGAAAAAGTCTATTACTTTACATAATTAGAAACAACAATGCTTAAAAAAATATTTTTGTATGCAGGTTCCTGCTGCTACAGGTTTTCCATCAGTGCCAAAACTCAGCAGGTGAAACACCTGACAAGTCAGATGTGTTAATTTTGTGCTATGCCAAGACCATCCCAGAAATTTATTTTGGACTTAATAACAAGTAGGAACTCCACCTTGATTGACTGTCAACAATAAAATAATTGGATGACACTTTCTGTGATGCCCATGTCTATAATGCATTAAAAACATACTTATATTGCATGAAAATCTTCGTATAATCACAGTTATCAGCACTAATACATATTCATAATGCTTTATAACAATAATCATACCACATCATAAAGCATTTTTTGCAAGGATCATAGTGTACTGTAATTATAATATAATACCTCCCATAGTTGTAATACATTATAAGGTTTTTTATAATTCATTATAATTACTGTTGTAATGCATTATAATGTGAAAATAAGTCACAATAAGTGGTCATTTTTGTACTTTAAGTAAAGTACAAATCTATACAAGAACACACAAAACTTAAAATATATATAATAAAGCATCATAAACATTATAATGTATTACAGCTTATGGGAATTAACACTAACACTATGATCATTGCTAAAAAGGTGACCAGCAGTTATGAAATAGTATGACACTTGACCTCATAAGTCATTATAAAATGCTTTATAATGTGTTATGATTATTGTTATAAAGCATTATGAATATTTATGAAGTTCTTAGAACTGGAAATGTGTGTTTGGTGGATTATTTCTTTGTTGTTACAACACTAATGGGCATTATATTTAACATCACTGGAAAGCCAGTTTATTTACCTTCACAATGGTGTCCACCTTGTAGGGATTTGGATTTGTGGGATGAGCAGCACAGCTGATTTTGTGGGTAGAGCCCAAGTGAAATTTGCTAAAATTCTCTGCCAATGCTAAACAGTGAGCCATGTTGCTTTTGAAAATGACTTTTTAAAATGAAACGGACCACTTTGTGATCCCGTGGTTTTGTCTTGTGGGGCCTGATCGGCACCCGGAGCTCAGCAAGAGTCAGCACCAACCGGAGAAAACACACATTTCACTCGGACGCTACCCACATAATCAGCTGGGCTGTTCATCCCACAAATGCATGATCCTCACAAGCTGGACGCCATTGTGAAGGTAAATAAAGAGGCTTTTTAACAATGTAAAATACAATGACAATCAGCATTGTAACAGAAAAATAATCCACCAAACACTAAGTTCCCAACTTGTTTTTCTGAGTTTATAATTCTGTCAGTCCATATGACTTTGTGTAGTGTAAATATGAATCAAAACCAACAATATATATAGTTTTTTTCTTGGTCCGGACCACATGAACCGAACCACAGTGTGTAAGATACAAAACCACTGTTGTGCTTGGATTGAATGTGCTTACTGAGAGACAGTCAGCAGGCATGCAGTTTAGGAACACAACGACTATAACAGATTAATTAAAATGTCATTGTATCCTCAACTTTACCAGCCAGTGAGGCGAGGAAACAATTTATCTGCCACAAACAAACAGTACTAGGTGCTAATTTTTCCACTTTAGTTGACTTGTTTTTTCTGCATTTATTTGTTCCATAATTTTCTACCCCGTTGCGCTCCTTTGTCACGTAGTCGTGGAGTTTGCTTGTAATTGCTCATCCTACTATAATCTTCCTCTGATTTGTTGGAAGATGAGATGTGTTATCAGCACCTTTACTGCGCCGCAAGTCCAATATCAGTCATGTGTCTTATCTTACACACTGAAAACGTAATCTAGGTCTCAACAAAAGCCTGCCAGTCTGGATTAGTGTGATAACATTAACGTGGACAACAGTGTGTATGTGACTACAGCATGCCTAATGTGTGAAATGATAACATGCAGAAAAGTTAGCGTTCCACACCCAAGAAAACACACTGAGGATAATTACAGCAATCCAGATTGTTACAACATCCAAAGTTAGGAGAACACCATCAGTGACACAGATGGACAGATGAGGTAGAAAAGGAAAAAGAAAAATCAGGACAGTGAAAAGAAGCCATCAGAGAAGCTCCACGCGAGATTTTACAGTGGCAGCCAATGCAGTCCCTCTTCAGGCACTCACAATCAGCGTGATCTGGTGCCTTGATTTGAACAAAGTGGGACTACAGTGGTTACAGCTGTATGCTTTTTGATGACTGGAAATACAGCCTTTTTTTTTTGTAAATCCAGCACACATTGTAAGAGCTGATGTTGGTATATGAAGGGAGGCTTGCCTGAGAGAGGTCCAGCTCTACCTATCCTGATGGTCATCTCATCAGAGTCCAAGGCTTGGAATGAGGGCGTTTCTGCTTTCACCAGCTTGGATTCGGGGGGAAGAGCCAAGGCGATGTGGGGATCTGCACCTACACCCTGTGGATAGAGACAGAAGGGATTAAAATCCATTTTTATGGACAGAAGATTGTCATCTGGTAATCTAAAAACAAGCTAGCATGTGGTGGTGTTGAGAAGCTACTGTAGATACTGACCTTGAATGGTTGTGGTTAGGCATTGATGTCAAGTAGTGAAGGATAGGCATTGACCTTAAATGGTTAAGGTAAGGCACTGACCTCAAGTCGTTAAGGATACATATTGACTGTGCATGGTTAAGGTCAGGGATTGACCTTGAATGGTTAAGGTTAGTTATTGACCTTGAATGGTTCAGGTTAAGTATTGACCTTGAGTGGTTAAGGTTAGGCATTGACATCAAGTAGTTAAGAATTGACACTGATCTTGAATAGTTAAGGTTAGGTATTGATCTTGAGTGGTTATTATTAGGCACTGACCTTGAATGGTTAAGGTTACGCTCTGATCTAGAATAGTTAAGATTAACCATTGACTTTGAACAGTTAAGGTTAGGCGTTGACCTTCGATAGTTAAGGTTATGTGCTGATCTAAAATAGTTAAGGTAGACATTGACCTTGAATGGTTAAGGTAACACGCTGCTCTAGAATAGTTAAGGTCGGCATTGACCTTGGATAATGAAGGTTAGGATAGAGATTAAGGTTGTTGGGCAGCGACTCCTGCAATAGTTTTCACACTTTTTTGCAACTTGTGGGTTACCTTCTAGACACAACCTTGGCATGCAACTGTTAATTGTTAGAAATGACCTTAAAATGGCTGTCGCCTGCATTGGACAAAGACATACTGTATAGAGATAAAAGATCTATAGTCTCTACTGCTTTTACTGAAGCAAATGTAGAAATTCCTCATTGTAAAAAGTCTTTGGTGTTTGGTGTGTGATTCTGACCATAATAATATGGATACAGGCACCATGTAAGCACAGCATAAGCACCACATCAATTATTTTGACTTTAGGACATTTTTCAAGACAAGACATCAAGATCAGGTAATAAATCTGGACCCACTTTAAACCTCTTCCCACATCAGCTGATAAGATGTTTTACAGTGCTTTCCTATGTTCCCAAACAAAAACGCAGTTAATCACACAGTGAACAACACAGACTCTCTTGGGGATCTAACCTCAGGGGAGTTTTAAGTTTTTGCATGGTTGGTAATCCGGCCTCGCAGATACGGAAAGATAGATCAATGGGTCCCTGGACTCTTAGAAACTTGGAAACTTGCACTGTGCAGCAAGATTGTAAAACATCAGCCTCCTGCATGGCCCCACAGCTACCATTTGAGTCCAGTCCAATGACAAACCAGTGAGTGGTGTGGTCGATAGGAAAGGTTCACTGAGAAATGTCATTCAGATTATTGCACAACCTCCTCGAAATGCAATCAGTCTCAAGCCAGTTGATCAATTGGCTTTCCAGAATACAAAACTTAAGATCAGAGGGGATCTGAAAGAAAGATAAATAAATGATGCCTCTTGGAAATGCACAGTGGAAGGGTGCAATACGGCTTTAAAATAAGTATTTACACAAAACAATGCTGGAAAAAATAGTTGCTTTTTTAAAAGTGTATCTGCAATACAAATAATTTGGTTTTCAGTCACTTAGTAAAGCTCAATACTGGCAAATTGACACACACACTTGTGTGAAGTTGAGACACACTTGTCTGAGGTTGCTTTAGGAAGCACATTTCAATCAGCATGAGTCCACCCAACAACAAGAACAAGAACAAAAAGCATGGGTGGACTGAAAAAACGACCTTCAGGTGTACCTCAGATATCGCGCTCACAAGAACGGTACGGCACATGGACAAACAACCCACGAACGTAATGCCTCCGGCCAGCAAATTTATGAATCTTGACCCCGCCCTACTATGCCTCAGATTGGCTTACCCTAACCAGTCTCACTCTTCATTCCTGAAACTAACTGATCTAACCAATGAACGCAACAAATACTAATTCGCACTCCAGCCTCCAGCCACGAATGTCGCCGGGCGAGGGCATGAAAACAGAAGTAACCCGCCATCTTAAACAGGTTCATTACCTGCAGTGCTACTTTGTTAGTTGGGTTATCATGACAGAGCGGGATTTTAACATTCAAAACCAGCTCACTGAAGTCACTTTGTGAAAAGCAAATCTTTCTTTTGGACGAGGTGCTTTAAAAGTTGGTTTAATTTCCGAGTGGAAGAAGAAAAAAAACAAAATGCGGTTGATGATCAGTTACAGGGCACTCTGCAATGCTCTTAAATGCCACTTGTTTCAGAACAAAGATCAAACTTCAACACCCACTGCAAATCAAAAATCCCATGAGCATGATTTCATGTCAGACACTATCTAAGGCCAACAAATACACAAGAGCCTGAACAATGAATCAGCGTCACAGAAAATGTGATGAAAGTAGAGAACCCACATATCCAGCAGCAAACCATTAGATGAGTAATGTCTAAAATGGCTTAAAAAAAGCCCATTTGCATCCATATTTCCTCCTTTCATCACTGAAACATCTCCATGTCCAGTCACAGGTGGCTTTAAAAGTGGATAAACTGACGGGAGAGCTTGAGGGCATCAGAGTGCAGAGAATGTTATCTTGTGGAAAATCACAAATAAATACGTCAGAGAAAACAGTTTCACTGTGTTTATTATGTATATGTAGTTTCATTTTCATTTATTGGATCAGACAATCGTGGTAAAACAATTCAAGGGGAATATTGACAATAGCCATTTTCCATCTTTCCATCTGGTTCAAATGAGAAGTGAAGCCACTGCTGAAGTGTCTTAAACCTGCATCCTTTCTAACGGCCAGCAGGAGGCGACTCCTCCGGTTGCATAAAGAAGTCTGATTGTATAGAAGTCTATGAGAAACTGACCCTACTTCTCACTTGATTTATTATCCCAGTAAACATTGTAAACATGAGTTTATGGTCTAAATCTCTAGTTTCAAGTCTTCTTCAATGCAGCATGATGTTCATTTAATAAATCACGGTCCAATTTAGAGTCAGACGGACCATAAAGCAGAGTCTGCTTTAGGGCTTGTTGCGACTTTCACAGTGTGTTTTCAGCTGGTGAAAGTTAATTAGAACCTTTTAGGTCGTGGAAATGTCTTATTCAGAGTTATATGCGGCCAAATACCAAGATGGCGGCGGCCAAAATGCCGAACTTGAGGCTTCAAAACGGCAGTCTTTAAACCAACGGCTGACGTCACGCTGACTTACATGCACTTCTTACATACAGTGTATGGTTCCGTTCATAATGCTAATTTGGGGGGAGTGGCTTAAGTCAGTGTTGCCGACTTGGTGACTTTCTTGCTAGATTAAGCGACTTTTAGAGCTAGTGCTGCTAGCTACCTTCATTGGAAACGAGTTGGCAACACTGGGGTGTTTTTTTTGGTTGAATCATTTTTAAAAATCTAGCGAACTATTGCTAGTTTCTAAACATTAATGGGAATTATTGTCTGTTTCCATCCCTTGATATCAGGAGATGGGTGCAGTCAAACAGTGTGTGGTGCTAATTCTGCATCAGATGGCATTAAAGTATTTCAGATGAAAAGGGTTGGGGTGAAAAAAGAGCACAAATCAAGCTTCAAATGATGAGAAACCACACAGACGACCTGATGGAAACATGACCCTTGAATGTCAAAGTGAAAATACTTCAAAGTGATCTAAATTAATGTAACATGCATACATACAGTATAATATATTAACGCCCATCATTGCACCTTTAGCAGGAATTACAGCTTTGAATCTGTGTGAATGAGTTTACTCTCTGAGCTTCATCTGCACATCTGGACACTGCAGTTTCTCCCATTCTTCTCTGCAAAACTGATTAAGCCTTTCAGATGCAGCCTGGAGGGCTTAATCAGTTATGTAGAGAAGAAGATGCAACAGTGCTGATTGAACAGCCACTTAAAAGTCCAGCTGCAAACTCTCGATTTGAGTGACATCTGGACCCCAGCTAGGTCACTCAGTTCCTGTGTAGCTCCGGCTTTATGTTTGGGTTGGTTTCTTGAGGACTGCATCAGGTTATGGAATAGCATTTTATTCAATATCAAATATTATCCATATTAAATAGATTAAATATTATCAAATAAATAATTGAATAAATCACTAAATATCCATATGAAATATTCAAATATGCCTGTTAAATAAATACATATGCCCATAAAATTAATAAATGCCCATGAAAAAAATAAATATGCCCATGAAATGACTAAAAATGGCTATGAATTTAATATGCTTATGAAACAAATAATTATGCATGTGAAGTAAATAGATTAACATGAAATAAATAAATAAATATTGTCAGAAAATAAAGTAAATATGCCTATAAAATAAATACATATGCTTATTAAATAAATAAATATGCCAATGTAATAAATTCTAAAGTAATTGAGGCAATACATATATATATAAATAAATGTAAATATAAATATATAAATCAATATAGTTCAATAAATTTAAAAAGTTTTATTTTTAAAAAGGACACTACTACTTATATTGATCGTATCCCAGATCTTTTTATTTCCATCTATTACATTCTAATGAATGGGCTGTGGTTATCTCCCAGATTCAGACCAACGTATAACACATAAATAAATATTACCCATGCATTTGTTGAACATTGAATAAAATTGCATTCCATATACCATTTGTTTTAATCAGCATTTATTTCTTGCTCTTTGGTTATTACTCATGTCAGTGGTAATGAGGCGTATAAGAAGAATGCAGCCCAAAATACCACACAGAGAGGCAAAAACAGCAGAGGAGGAAGTCTGCTGAGGCATAAACTAATGAGTTAGGTGGTGCATGACATTAGGGGATGATGTGGTGTCACTGCTGAAAACACCGAATGCAGCCGGGCCAACAGGCGCAAATAGACATTTTGTACATTTCTTATGAATTAATGCGCAGACAGATTGCATTGATTTAAATATTACATGCATTTCGCAAGCTGTTGCAAGAGCTTAAAAAACATTTCAAGGCTTAAACTGTTAATTATTTCCTATCGCCACTGTTTTGACGACCATTTCTATGAATGTGTTACTGAGAGCAGAAGATGCCATCTCCGTGTACTGTGTGTGGGCATGTCTGAGTAAGGGTGTATTCAGCTGAATGTGTGCTGCATGACAGGGACAGTTCACGGACCAACTCAAGGGGACATTATTAACCCATGGTGACCTTTGGTGACGATCCATGATACAGTCTCATCAGCACGTCCACGCTCACCATTACACAACTTTCAGCAGCGGCCTGGCTCTGTTGAGCACTGAAAGTCACCTCTCGCTTGAATTCAAGCCTCGATAATTGTACTTTCATGTCGGAACCGTTTGATCACCTTACTTCAAATCCTGCAGGTGCAATTGGCAATCTGTTTGATGACACCACATAATATATCAGAAAGAGACATGTCTATTTATGATTACCATTAAGAGAGACGCCGCTCATTACTCACTCCAAATTGAGTGAAAGTGAAGCAATACACAAACAGGATTTAACAGGAAATGTCCCGCCCTCATAGAGGAGACTGACTGAATTTGAACTGGCACCTGGTAGATTCAGATGTAACTGCTATACTCAAGGTACCCCTTATTTTTATTGTGTGTAATGTTTTTGTGTTGTCCATAGTTGTGTTTCGTGAAAGGTACTGCAAGCAGTCTGGGTAAATTTAGAGGGAGAAATGTCTGTTTGTGGACTTTCTGTCACGCTCTCCTTTGTTTTGTTTGATAGGATACCGTCTTTGTCTTCAGCATAAAATACAAGGGACAGTGAACATGTCTATTGAATGCCATGTTATGTGATAAAAGGGAAATGTGCCCTTAAAGGACCAGTGACCCATATATTACAATAATGGCTACTCTTAAAGGAGGCATATCATAAAAAACAGTGCTTATGCACATCCATTTGCAGCCTGGTGTCACACAAAGGTGTGTGAATGAATGGCAATCATACGCAAGGCAAAAGCGTGTAATAAGAAGGCTGCTGCTTCATCTGTAGAGGTCGACCAATATGAGTTTTTCATGGTTTTTCATTCATCATTTTTTTTCCAATATCTTTGCCTGGTTTACATTTGTCCTCCATCTCATAAAATATTACTTCTTTCTTAAGGAAACATTTATTGAACAGTATTTATGGTCTGTCAATCTGTATTTTGTGTCTGTACGGTTTCTCCCAGTCAGGACGTTGTTACTCTTGCAAAGGTTAGCGCACTGGGCTACATCTACTGACGTCTGCAGGTACAACGACAATCTGATTGACACAAGCGGCCGTGTCACATGCTCTACAGCAACAACACTGGGCTGCCTGCAGATGTGCCTGCTTGCTAATCGGCTTTATATGCTCAGCCACTGGCTGATCACAATTATGAAAGTGTCAAAAAATTGGCCCGATTAATCGGCCGACCTCTAGTAGTTTGTTCACCTGTCGTCTGCACTGACTGCAATGTAACTGTAACTGCCATGTAAATATGCTCCGCTCAGTGCTGGTGACGTAGAATAAGAAGTGAGAAAGACGGTTTCTGATGGACAGGCGGGAGGGGGAGGTGGATGGGTCCAGCAAACACAGGACTTTCAATCAGAAACTGGTGTTCTAGGCCACTGTTTTGTAAGTGATGTTACTGAGGCTTGTGATGTCTTTTTTGTACTTATGTTACATTGTTTCCGTACGTATCATACTTGGTTTATATACTTATTTCTTATACTTGTTGCCTACACATGAAGAAGTTTAAGTTTGTTGCCTAAACATAAACAAGCTGTTTTGGTAGTGTTCAAAATGTAACATTTCTTTAAGTTTTACAGAACATACTGCTTTTAAGTTTCATTTTTACAACGTAGTAGGAGTAGCAGGTCCCTACTGACCCACATCTATGAGGCTTATAACGACTCATAACACATTTAATGAGCTGATGACAGTAGAATTGGGTGCTTTAGTGTCATTTCCCTTCAAATTATATAACTTGTGTTTGCTGTGAAATATTAAATCAAACTACCAGTAACAGTTTACATTTGTATGCTTATAATGTAAAATACATGCCAGAAATCCAATTTGTAGTTATCTGATTATTTTTTAAGTGATATGATCACTAAACAAATGTCTACTTTCTCTAAACAAACCTTTCTCTGACCTTTCATCTTACTGAAAGCAACCACAAAACTCTTTCTTTTACCAGATCATGGTTTTGGCTACTGTCCCAGATGGAGGTGTTGGTAGTGGAGCCTCACTGGCTCAAAATCAATCCATTTTTGCACTGGCAGCTCTAATAACAAATGCAAAGTGTTTATTCACGGACATTGTGGTGATTGTAATTTGCCTCAACTGTTGGCATTCCTGCTGAGGATGCAATTTGGCTAGAAAAAAATAATTAAAAAAATATGAAACGATGGAAATAGATCACAGAGAGGAATTTTAAGAATTTAAGATCGGTTTGCTATTTCACTCGCCAACCGGTCGATGGATCCACCCACTCATTCCCAAGGCAGGAAGAAGCTGCTGATACCTAGTACAGATCCTTCATGTGCTAGCTGGACTGTATATGAAAGTGCTGGGCTGCTATCTGATGTTCGTGTGATTCATTCTGTGTGAAAGCTGCAGCAGGAGAGACGTCTCGGAGGACTTGTCACAGTTTGACGAGGAAAGCAGGAGTCGAGGAAGCGGAGGGGAAAAAAAAAAAAGTCAAAGTGGCGACTGCCCGGCTTCCATCAAACACACAGCGGCACTGTCGCACATTTCCACACACTCAACTTCACTCACAGCTCCCACACTGACAATCTCTAGATGACTTGTGTGCTCTGATTTATACACTCCTGCCATCTCCACTTCAGACGATTGACCGGTCTCTGTCTATTTGATCATGGAGGCCAACTTTCTCAAACAGAGCCAACCCTTACTAGTCTTCACATATCACGCAAAAAACTTCTTCAAGTGTAACGGATTATTTCCGGCCTTAGAGATTTCAATCGCAGCAGAAGACGAAGCTTCCTGAGACCCATTCCTTCCAACCGACTGATCTGCGTTGGCTATTTGACAATCAACATTAATATTCTAACATTATTACTTTCTACAAGGCTCAAATGCTTATATTTACAGTCATGGCTAATACCTACAATATATATCAATACAGTTATCTGCAATTTCTGCTATGGCTGATCTAATGTCACTTTGGTAGTGCTGCATCTGATAGACACTATAACTGAAGAAGAAGAAGAAGAAGAAGATATTCCTTTATTAGTCCCACAGTGGGGAAATTCAGTTTTACACTCTGTTGTTCACACAGTACATATACATGTCAATGGAGAGATGTCAGAGTGATGGGGCTGCTCCTGACAAGCGCCCAGAGCAGTTGGGGGTTCGGTGCCTTGCTCAGGGGCACCTCGGCAGTGCCCAAGAGGTAAACTGGCACCTCTCCAGCAACCAGTTGGTCTTGGTCCATGGGGGCCTTGAACCGGCGTCCTCCGCATCCTAACCCAAGTCCTTACGGACTGAGCTACTGCCGCCCCACAGTACTGTACTACTGCCGCCCAACTGGGTTTCTACCAAAAAGATATTTAGTCCCTTGAACTACTTTTCAAGGAGCTAAAAAGCCCATGTTGCCTGTGTTTCAACCGCAGTCTAAAGACCTGTGTAGATTAAGCAAATTAGTCCAGTGATGGATGAAAAAGCAACATGACACTGAGCAAGGCTGTTGCTGGTGGAAGTAGTAAACACAATGTTAATCAGGTTGCAGCAGGCTCAGTTTTCAAGCTAGTGAAGATACTGGAACCACATGAAAGTAAAAAACCTAAAGAATCCATCAGTACCATCCATGTCATACTAGCTTGTTGGCGAGGAGGCTAAATAATGCTCCACACGCGCTACATTTTGGTGAGGAAAAACTGGCATGGCCATTTTTAAAAGGGTCCCTTCACCTCTGACCTCAAGATATGTGGATGAAAATGAGTTCTGTGGGTACCCACCAGTCTTCCCTTTACAGACACTTTATGATAATCACATGCAGTTTGGGGCAAGTCATAGTCAAGTCAGCACACTGACACACTGACAGCTGTTGTTGGGCTTCAGTTAAGATTTGAGCGTATATTTTAGGCGAAATGCAATACATGCTGAGAAATATTGTCCAGAAATGCAGGGTTTCTGGACAGTATTTTCCATTGTTTTGTGTTGTTAATTGAATTCCAATAATAAATATAAACACATTTGCATGAAGCAGCATATTTGCCCACTACCATGTTGATAAGAGTTTTTTAAATACCTGAAAAATCTCTTTTAAGGTACACTTTGATCAGATAAAAAAATGTGTGATTCATTTTGAGATTAATCGGGATTAACAATGGACATTCATGTGATTAATCACGACTAAATATTTTATTCAATTGACAGCCCTAGTAATTATAGGTTTGACGTCGTGTCGTGGGTTTTGGTCTTTTATGAGATTTGCTGACAGTAGCAACATTATAGAATATCATCAGCCTCATCCTGTAACTCATTCTGCCATGCAGACACAGTTGATCATGAGTTTGACTTTCTACTCATGATCAGCTTGTATCAAAACTGGGACGCATGATTGTCCAAAACAATCACATCCAAATATGACAAATCAGGCTGCATTCGAGGTATGTGAGTGAGATCATTTGTTCAGGCCGGCATCAGCAGGATGAAGTTTAGCTCTCACACTCATCCATATGATCAGTAATAACCTGGACCCTAAGTAGATGTGTAATCTGGAAGCTAAAGATGCCAGAACCGGCATTAAAGAACCGAGCTTTAAAGGTGCAGACTAACAAACTCGACAAACATCTGCAGAGAAAACTAACTACATTCAATGATGCATAACTTGCCAAGTTGTATGTAATCTCTGAAATAGCCACCGAGGATCTGTAATTTCACATTTCCAGACCTCTTATTTGCCAAGGTTATTCAGCGCTTCATAAGGTATTGACATTTAGAAGCCTTGATGTACCAATTTGACCAGCTGTGAATATGATTTGATGGATTCGCCTTTGAAAATTGCACTTTTGGATGTTTTTCTATTCAATTTGGAACAATTTGACCCTTTTAAAGCGAATTTTAATACTAAATCTGTGTCTAAAGAAAGCACCGCCAATCCAATTCCCACCTTTCAGCTAAGAGAGGTCACCAGGACTGTTATTAGAGCACACTGTAATCACTGCAGAAATTCAACTCTTCATTCATGAAGCTATTAAAATAAATGCATCCTATTGTGTATCAGAGATGTATTAAGAGTAGAGAGCTGTAATGCATTCCCATCTTTCATTTCCCTTTTTAATGAATTCATTTGCATGTAAATAAATGTTGAAGATTGCTTTGTTTCACCTAGAAAATTACTAGCCAGCTCCTCGCTGATGGAAATTTTAGCCAGTGATGTGGACCATCGAGGCTCGATGGTTCAATGGCCTTTTCCACTCTGTCTGAACATCTGACATTTAGAAATATACAAGGTAAGGATACAATGAGACAACAGGCCTTTTTATCATAAAATCCAATAATACCCTGGGTACCAGTTAGCACATTGATATGCAAATACCTGATACATGTCTCTGAAAACTGCAACAAATTCAACTCAAACATATCTGGGGTCAGTTATGGATCACCCCATTTAGCTTCATCACCCCCAACAGCAATAATGGTTCAGTAAAGTTTGAAATTGAGAGGTGAGCCCTTTCGGCGAGGCTTAAACTATCATTACGACGAAGACAGAGCAGTTAGCAGCCAGGCAAGGAGGATAAATGACTCTCTCCTTCAGCTCTAAGCTTGAATGACTCGGTGTCATGTCTCTCTTGATAGATAAGAAGGATGCTGAGAAAGTGGCCAGACCCAGTAAGCACCAAGTCAGATCTCCTGCTGATCAACATCCATTTCATCTACAACTGTTTACCGGCATTCTTACACAATCAGTCTTCCTAAATTCTAACTTGGTGAAATTTCCTAACATTTAAAAAACCTTGGTCGTCTAATCTAAATGAAAATAAAACGAACGAATGCCCATTCATCGGATCGACTTCGCGTTTGGCGGGTGTACTGCTGAGGACCAAAGGAAGCGCAGAATCGAGCGTAAAGTTGTTTGGAGATGTAGTTTGTGTTGGTTTCTCACGGGATGCGAACCCCAAACTGAAAGCCCTGTATTCTGAGTACCGTCCATCACCCCTTGGTCCACCTCATGTGTTTCAAGCTGTCTCTACTAGAGCGCCTGACTTCCTTCTTTGCTCCTGTCATAATTACTACGGTTGCTAGAGGTCGCTGTTGTCTACTTAAAATACTTCTTTCGGTGATCACCCATGTTAATCGATGCTAAAACCCACTAGTGGGTGTAGCAGACCACTGATAACGGCCATTTAATGACCTGATAACAGTCTAACCAATTGGGCTTTTGAACCTGTTGTAATTTCATGCTTTCACTTTTTGATGTTTGCCTTCTATGCAAGCTGAGACTCTAATAGTGATATATTTTATATTTGCTAACATGCTAGCAAGCAGTACATAGCTTCAGATATCTCATCGGCAAAAGTTAATAATATCAAATACGTTCATCCTTTTAATGTTTGATGGCACCCTGCAACTTTGTAAGAATGCAACTAGCTGCTAAAACATGTAATGGAAAGAAAAGATGATACCAAGTGGTGAGAGTTTATGTACTGCTTGCCAACAAGTAAATCAGGCATGTTACTATTTCTTACTGGTGGAGAAAAGTTTGGAAAGTATGGTGATATGTTGCCAGTGAGAAACTGTATTACTCATCTGAGCAGAATGCTTTAGTATGACAAATTCCACATTTCCAAAAGTAATTATGGGTACAGATACTTTAAAAGAGCAATATGTAGTATTTAGTGACATCTAGTTGTGAGGTTGCAGATTGCAACCAACCCACTCCCCTCTTTCCAAGCATGTAGAGAACTATGGTGGCCTTCAGGTAACAGGAAAATGTGCAAGGCCCTTTCTAGAGTCAGCGTTTGGTTTGCCGGTTCTGGGCTGCTGTAGGAACATGGCGGGGCAACATGGTGGACTCGGACTGGCCCGGACATGAAATCTTCATTCTAAGCTAAAAAAGACATGACGATTCTTAGTATCGGATGATCACACGAATGAAAGTATAGTTATGACTTTTATATTCCATTTCTGCAAATAAATTCCCCTAAATCCACAAACCGGCCCTTTAAAAGGTGCAGCATGCTTTGATGCACTTCACAGGAATTTCCTTAATTTGTCTGTTTAGTATGATGGCATATTATTGATTTTTGTAACTTAAAGGTATTCCAACAAGAACACCATTAAACCCATTAAAAGTTATGAGAGCATATTTGTGTTTCTTTCTTTCTTTCCTTCCTTTGCAAAAACAGAAAAGGTCAGCTTTGGATCTTGAAAATGGATGTGTAATGTCTGGCAATTTATCCCCGCAAAACCTTTTGGTTAATTAGTCCAGTGCAGTGCTTTGAGTGTTACCATATTAATAATGTAATGATTCTTCTGTTAGACACTCCCTAACAGCTGATAAAAACTAATTTGTCTTCAGCATATTGGAGGTGTTATCCTCCAAAGGCTACTTAAATCAGTGCTGGCAGCTAAATGTCATGGCGTATGCAGACAATGTGTCTCTGTTTGCAGCTGAAGCAATTTAGAGCTGTTGTATTTTCTATAGTTTAGGCATATTTGTAGAAAAAGAATCCCTCTCAATCATCACTTATGACCCACATTATTTATGGATGGACTGGATTTTCTTATTTTTTCTTCATTATTTTTGGTCTTTTCTGCCGTCTGGGCCAAAAAAAACACAAATCAGCAAGGCGAAACGCTAAGCAGACAAAGCTCATTCCAAAACAAGTGGAAAAAGAGTGAATCTGGGGTTGTCTGTCACACGCTGGCGAGCACCATAACCCTAACCGTTGAACATCCGCTCTCCGTCAGTATCAACATTGCTAGGGCAAAATGACCCAGTACCAAATAGTATCGAAGCTCCTCCAGTCAAACTAAACCTGCAATCATTCCTGCTTGTGCCCAGATGCATTTAAAAAAAAAAAAAAAAAAACATGTATGGTTTTGCTTATAGCCAATCACGGCAAGCATTCTTTGATTTTATGCATCACGTGATTGGCCGACTACTGCAGCAGCTACAACCCATACAGCCGGGACTGCCCGTCTGGATACGGCTCAGAACATGGAGAGGTCTGAACTGATGGATAGTAAGGCTGGGCTGGCCCATATTTTTGACCAAATACCTCAATATCAATATTGCGTTGATATTGTAGGATTGACTATCGGTGCTTTCAAAAAATATTTACACAATGACATTTTTGAAAAAGAATCTTCAGCAATGTGGATATAATGACTTATTGGGTAAAGGCAAACAAATTGAACAGCTAGTGTATATAGAACAGCCTGGTAAGTTCAGAAAATTATACCTTTACTGTAAGGCAGCCTTTAAATCCAAGGAAAGACGACACATATCGATATCTGAAATCTAAGATGATTTCTTGTCTCATATCACAATATCAATATATTGTCCTAGCGGCTAGCGCTAGTAGCTAACGGTGGTAAAAACAACAACAGTGCTGACGGAGCGAGCATGACATCAATTAAGCTAAACAGCATGTCTTTGGACTGTGGGAGGAAGCCGGAGTACCCGGAGAAAACCCACGCTAACACGGGGAGAACATACAAACTCCACACAGAAGAGCCCCAGGCCGGATTCAAACCTGCGACCCTCTTCCTGTGAGGCGAGAGTGCTAACCACTGTATACATAATAATAATAATCATAATAATAATAATACAATTTCATTTATAATGCGATTTAGATTGTAAACAGATCCCAAAGTGCGACATGATAAAACAACAGAAAAACAAAAACACAATTTGTTTAAAACACCAAAACAACAACAAAGGAAAGCCCATAAGGTGCTGGTGTTGGTACTGGTTGTAATTTCAGCAGGGTAGTGTATCAAATCGCACACGGCTGTTGTGAACTCAGCTCAGTAGATCAGCTGGTGTTAGTCAGCCACGTTTTAGGGGCAGCAATTAAATTCAGCCAGATAAATTAACCAAATAATGGCTTCCATCCGACTACAGCATAGAGGTACATGTATAACACACACGTGCAACTTCAATTTGTCTAGTTTGGTGTTTCAATCACAACCGCTGCAGCCTCCTAACCCGCCATTTTCACACCATTTTCAAATATATTGGTGGCCCATCTCCTTGTGTCCAGCACACTCAGCGTGCTGACCGTTTTTAGTACAACATCCGGGTACTTTTGCCATACTTCTCAGCGTGAACGCTCCAAATAGCAAGTACAAAAGTATATCAATTGAGACACAGCATACAGTCGGTGTTATTTCATTTAATGGTACAATGTCGTTATATTTCCACATTTTGATCCAGAAAATGTGCGTTGGGTGTGCATATATCATGATTATCTGTTAATCAAAAAGGCTTAGGGACAGGATCTATACGGGACTGAATAACAGGAGGCTGCTCTAGCAAATCTGCATTCATTAACAACATGATTAATCACTGTCATATGAAAGCTTAATCAAAAGCACACACACACAAACTACGGTGATATTGTCTCTAAAACCGCAGGCTACATGGTATGGTAATATGTTTGTATTTTCATATAAGGCTGACAGCACACTGTCAACTCTATCACTACTGGGACTTTATGTGATTTTAAAGGATAACACACATACTGAAGCAAATTTTCAAATGTCATTACTGATCAGCACATACGTCCTCCTAACCGATGCTGACATGAAACTGTGTGTATACCGTGTGCATGTGGGCTGACATCCTGCCAGAAAAAAAAACATGTCTCCCGGTCTGGCACTCAGCTCTTAATTAATGACATTACTGTGGTTAAGAAGAGTTTTGACATTAACACCCAACACACAAAGGCCACGTACGCACACATGCTTATGTACATATCGGTGTGTGTGTGTTTGTGTAATAAGGTCTGGATCCTGTTGACATCTGAGTGCGGACGGCGATAATGATGATGATGATGATGTCAAACTGACATCCTGTAAAGCAACCGGCCAGGAGACATGATGAAAGACATATTTCACAGATTTAAAGAGGTTTTATGCTGCAAATCCAAGCTGACTCAGGGAAAAGTTCCCGAGCCGACAGGCAGTGTGAACAGTAAATGAATCTCTGATTTTGCGAGAGGTTCTTGGATATAGAGAAACGAATAGTTCAGCATTTGGGGAAAGTTGAGCTACGCGGCTGCTGGATCTAGCTTCATATTTATAAGAGAGACATGAGACGGGTATCTATCTAATAATCTAACTCTCAGCAAGACAGCAAAAGAGTATATTCGGGCTGTCAGCCAATTAGAATATTAGGTCACATTTCATCATTAATTACATGATTGTCCATAGCTAATCATGATTAATCACAATTTAATCACTTTTTTTATCAGTTGAAAATGTACCTTAAAGAGTGATTATTAACATATTAACATATCAACATGGGAGCAGGCAAACATGCAAATATATGCATATATTTATTATTAAAAATCAATTAACAACACAAAACAATGACAAATATTGTCCAGTAACCCTCACAGGTTCTGCATTTAGCATGAAAATATTCCCAAATCATAACATGGCAAACTGCAGCCCATCAGGCAACAACAGCTGTCAGTGTGTCAGAGTGCTGACTTGACTATGACTTGATCCAAACTGACTGGGATTATTATAAAGTGGGCATGTCTGTAAAGGGAAGACTAGTAGGTACCCACAGAACCGATTTACATTCACACATCTAGAGGTCAGAGGTCAAGGGACCCCTTTGAAAATGGCAATGCCTGTTTTTTGGGGGCGGCAGTAGCTCAGTCTGTAGGGAGTTGGCTTGGGAACCGGAGGGTCACCGGTTCAAGTCCTGCCATGGACCAAGAACTGAGTGTGAACTGGTAGCTGGAGAGGTGCCAGTTTACCTCTTGGGCACTGCCGAGGTGCCCCTGAGCAAGGCACCAAACCCCCAACTGCTCGGGGCGCTTGTCAGGAGCAGCCCCATCACTCTGACATCTCTCCATTGTTGCATGTTTGTGCATGTGTGTGTTCGGGTCTGCATGTACCGTGTATAAGTTAACAACAGAGTGTAAAAATTGAATTTCCCCTCGTGGGACTAAGAAAGGAATATCTTCTTCTTCTTCTTCTTTTTCTTACAAAAACTTAGCTTAAGTTAGGAGCATTATTTAGCCTTCTTCGCTACGAGCTCGCATAACATAGTCGGCACCAA
This sequence comes from Pterois miles, assembly GCA_947000775.1. NCBI lineage: Eukaryota > Metazoa > Chordata > Actinopteri > Perciformes > Scorpaenidae > Pterois > Pterois miles. The sequence goes on along the minus strand of CAMQGK010000525.1, from coordinate 640,440 downwards.
TGGATTCCTTCGGTTCTCCAGTATCTTCTGAGCCCGTTACAACCCAAAAATCACAAATTGCGTTAATACATTAATGAAATTAGTGGCGTTAAAACGAATTAGTGTTACTGCAATAATAATGCATTGACTTGCACAGCCCTAGAGTGTATTTCTCAAAAAGTCAAGCTCTGTCTTTAAAATTAAAGTCCACCTCTATTAAAACTTATGGTTACTTATTGTTACATCATTTGGAGGTAAGAGTGTCACGTACACATTTGTTTGACCTCCACCATGCTCACAAAGCATCTCGGTGAGTAACACTGAATGTAGAGCAGGCGGCAAATTGTGGCTCTGAAAATGAAGCCTATGAGGAAGTACCTGAAACCTGCACTCTTTCTAATATCCAGCAAAAAGAAGTCAGATTATATAGAAGTGTTTGAGAAAATGATCCTACTTCACAAAACATGAGTTTATAGTCACGATCGCTAGTTTCAAGTTGCCTTTTAGAGTCAGACAGACCTTTATGGTCTGTCTGACTCTAAGAACAGGGGATGTTTTAGGGCGTGGCTACGTTGTGATTGACAGGTTGCTACCACAGCGTTGTCTGGTCTTAACTGGAACATTTTGGTCACCAAGAATGTCTTATTTAGCATTCGGTTGTACTTAGCTCCACCCTTTTCTGTCACTTCTGGTCCCAAAAAACCAAGAGGGCGACGGCCAAAATGCCGACCTCGAGCTTCAAAACTGTAGTCCACGAACCAATGAGTGACGTCACAGTACGTCCACTTCTTAAATACACTTATATAGAGCATTTTATGATGTCCCAACCAGTTCAGATGGTTCCGTGTCCAACTTAGTATGATGAGCATAAACTGGGAAAAGACTTTTCAGTGAAATAAGAGAAATCTGACTGTACGTCCTGTAGTTAAAAATTGAAATCAATACTTAGAGATTACTGCATTCTGGATTTTTTTTTTTTTTTTTTTTTTTTTTTTTTTAACAAGGCAATTCAGTTTTGTGGAAAAAAAACGTATCAAATAGGCTTTTAAAAGCTTGGTCTTTAATGGATGAAGTGGATTGTTGTTCAAGGAGAACCATTTTCATTCAATTTCTCAATATCTATAAATCAATGCGTCATTTGATAGGTATCAAAGAAAAAGTGCAGCAATCACGCTTTGTGTGTGGGCTGTGGGGGCTCCTCCACTCGGGTCAGAAAAGCTGCCTCTGTGTGAAATGACTGACATCCCGCTATGGACAAAATGTTTGGAAACTGACTGGACTTCAAATCGTTCAGTCCTCACATCAAGCCATGCACCAAGTGAAACCACCCCTCTCAGGAACAGGACCTCTGGGTGCCTTCGCTCCCATCAGTGGCGGCTGTGGTGATCTGCACCACTACATTTATTTTCTTGTTGACACATACTTCTTCAAGTCTGTCTGACAGAAAGCAAAGAAGAACGAATTCCATCACTTTAAATCCAGGAAAACATTTTGTAGTTACTGGTTACGCTGTGAGCAAGGTGGCAGAGATACAAACGTTGCTACGGCGATGGGAGTAAAACACGGCGATGAACACTTGGATAACATTCGAGAAAATAAAGGGTTCAGAAGAAAACCTTGAACTGATAAATCGGAAAGGAAAAGGTATAAAAAGGGACACATGGAGATGAAAAGCAAAGATTGAAGGTCAAGACATGCTCCTCAAAGGGAACCTATTATGCTTTTGTGCTTTTCTCCTTTCCGTTAGTGTGTTATATACCGTAGTTTTTTTTTTTTTTTATTGTGAATGTAAAAGGTCTGCAGAGTTACAGAGCCCAACGTCCCCACCAAAGGAGTTACTCTCTACACTACACTGATCTAGACAGCCCACAACAACCTTACTGGGTTGTCTTATTTCACAGTTTATGGGTTGGTGGTTACTCCACATACCCAGATGTATGTGCACAAGCACCAGCAAGGAGAGCTCTTCATGAAGCCTTTCTTAGTATTACAATGAGAGAGCTAGAAAGTAATTTGAAGACACAGCTTGATAAAACATGAAACCATTAAATCAAAGGAAGTGCAGCCTTTTCACACACACAAATTAAATGAACCAAACACACACCGGGAACCAGGTCGACATGTGCAATTAGTGGAATGCCGGCTGGAATAATTAATGAGTTTTAATGTGTATCTGGCAATGAATCTTGGAGGTTCTAGCAAAAACAAATACAAGTCAAGTTTCTGTCTTTTCCTTCTCAGCAGGTCCTGTTATCTTCCTGATCTATCCGAACAGGGAGAAACACAGAGATGTGTCTGGATGTATTTTCCACTCATTGTTGACAGGTTGTTGCCATTTATATTCATAAGTGTGATGGAGGATTTGCTTCAGGGTCATCTGTTTCACTGGTTTAATGCTACAGCAAAAACTGCTTGAATACATACACAGAAATACACCAGGTTAGTCACTTTACACCAAATACACCAGTCATCGTCGCTTTGAATCTGAGCCTGCTACAACCTAAAAATTGCAAGGTGAGTTAGAGACATTAACGGCGTTAAAACAAATATGCGAACTTCTACAGCCCTAGTTAAAAGTAAGATCTGCTAATCATCAAGAAGCAACCTAAAACTCTTAAATCCTTCTTCACCATCAGGTCCTAACCCCTATTGTTACAGATAGGACAGGCTTTGAGTAGGAATGTGTCTGCGATGCAGCCCCAGAGCAGTATTTTCACACACAGGCACAGATGAAAACACAGCCTCTTCAAAAAAGGCTCCAGAGAATAAAGAAAGATCAAGAAAGTGAGTTAGGAAGGAGCCAGAAGGAGTACACATGGGTTTATGCTTTTATGAAATCAATCAATGTGTGGTGATTGAGTGGGGCAGAAACATAAGAAAGACAGCTGAGAAGGATCAGGAGCTATAGCTGAATTCCTGGTGACTAAAGGAAACCGACTCTTTCTCACGTAAATATAAAAATATGTCACTTCGGGACGTTAGCTGACACAACCGATTCTTTTTATTGTTGAGGACAGTCTTGTATAAGTTTAGGTTACGGCCCGTTACTGGTATAAAAACCACCAAAGCACAGCTAGTCGAGCTTCATGCAAATTATGAATGTGTTTTGTATTTATCATTTATTAGACATTATGGCTGGGACGACATGCTCATCTCCAGATTTGATACTATGACGATATTTGAGTACTGATTCCATGTGTACTGAGATTTTCAAGTATTGCGATTAAGTATTGTGATTCCATATTACAAATTAGTGCGACATTTGTTAACTTTTTTAACACTAGATCATGGGAAAAAGTTGAATCATACCCTTCTAGGGCCTTTTATTTTGGAAAATCTCTACATTGATACAGTAAAATGTTTGATTATCAGCAGGTATGTCAGAGGTGTTCTGATGTTAAATATATCAGTCAGTCAGGAATAATTCATTAATATTCTCCAGCAACCCAAAAGTCAAAGACATTACCCCCACATATTAATGGTATTTTCCATTCAAATTATAAGGGACATGTATGTAATATTTTATACCTCTGGTGAATTTAATTCAAACAATCAATCTTTTCCATATACAGTATGTATTTCGTATATACAGTTCCCTTTGCTAACACCTTATTTTGAAAACCAGATGTTGTCGTGTGAATATTTCCTCTAGCTTCACCAACGTCCGTCGCTAGCTCTCCCATCAGCTCCGTTCTCTTTATCCATCCACGGTCAGCTCAAACACGGCCGTTTGAATGCATTTATCGTAAATTTCAGTCTATGGGTGACCACAGCAATGTGTGCAACCCAAAGTGTTTCCATCCTTTACTGCATGTGGAGTGTTTACCACCATGTGAGGGTGTATCCTTGCAGACCCTCCGACGTTTTCTGCTTTCTTTTCCTTTCTTGCCTCGGCTTTGTTCCTGAAATACGTCTCCTAACCCAGACTACAACAATAAAAGCAGTAACTTCCTTCTTGTTCCGCATAGACTCAAATTAATTAATTGAGTCAGGCGTTAAAAAAGAAAAAAAAGGATTAAAAAACTGTAATAAAAAATGAATGAATACACTGGTGAATTGATTTCCCCATCCCTACCAGTCGGTGCTTTGCTGAACCAACTAGTTATGTGAATTCATGAGGGTAAAATGTGATCTTTGTTTAAATTTCTCTGGTGAAGCAGAACCTCAGCAACGCTTCTTAGTCAACTGACATCTTCCTCCGCCCTGGATTTGAACCTCAAACTCAATCAATTTGTCACAATAATTGTTTCCCTCTTCTCGTGATGGAGCACACACAACTTCCCACTGATATGTGAACAAACAGACACTTATCAGAGGTGGAGATAATGACAAAACAAACACTTTATGACAGCCAAATGACTGAATGCTAATGAAACAGAGCAACTTGACATGTTTATGCATGACCCAATAAGCAGGCCATGTCTCTATTACACATCCACTCAGCAAGAGGAGCATTATTCTGAAAAATAAAGACTCCATGTCTGAGTAGATTTACACTAAGACCAGCATCATCTACAGTAGTAGTATTCTAACCAGGGCTGTCAATCAATTAAAATATTTAATCACATGATTGTCCATAGTTAATCATGATTTAATGCAATTTTTTGTATCTCTTCAAAATGTACCTTAAAGGGAGATTTGTCAAGTATTTAATACGCTTATCAACATGGAAGTGAGCAAATGAGCTGCTTTATGCAAATTAACGTATACATTTTCCGGACCATAGGACGCACCGGATTATAAAACGCACTATCAATAAATATCAATATCACCGTCTTTTTTCATATATAAGGCGCCAGATTATAAAACCACCGGATTATAAGACTCACCGGATTATAGGCGAAACAAAACGGTCAGATAAGTCAAACTTGATTCTATTAATTTAACAACTCAATAACTTCAATAACTCTCAACATTTTTCAGTTGGAACACACAAAAATACAAAACAATACACTCACTTTCAGTTTTTTTCAGTTCATTCCTCGTCCACAAATCCATCAAATCCTTCATCATCAGTGTCTGAGTTAAACAGTTGGGCGACTTCGGCATCAAGCAGCCAGAATCCGTCTCGTCATTATCTGAGTCAGTCTGGTTGCTGTTACTTAGCTGTTCAGTGATGATTCCTGCTTTCCTGATCCATTGGCAGATAGTGGAGGAACTGGCCCGGCGTTGCCTCCCTGTCTTGGTGAATGTGTGTTCGCCTTCTGTCATCCAACGCTCCCACGCAGCTCGCAGTTTAACTTTGAACGACCTGTTGAGACCGATATCTAGCGGTTGGAGTTCTTTAGTTAATCCACCCAGAATGACGGCAAGCTCCGAATTAGTTTTCTTCACCTGGGTTTTGACAGTGTCGGTGAGATGGGCAGCATGGAGTCGCAGATCAATACGGACGGAGAGTTGCTGAAAAGGCCTTTCAGTCTCTTTATTTCTCTCAGCCTCTCAATCAGTGATCTTGTCCTTGCAGTAGGTGAGGAAAATGGCTAGCTTTTCTTCGTAATCCTTTGGCAGTTGCTGCGAGATGGTAGTTTTTGTGCGTATGGAGAGATTACGCCTTTTCATCAAACGAAAGCACCAAGAAGGACCTCTTCGAAAGTCACTGATTTTCATGTCCAGCGCTACCGCTGCTGCCTTGAGTTGAATAGAAACTGTAGAGATGCTTCTACCTGCTGCTCTCTGTTGAATAACCCACTGTTCTTTGTTCCCTCAGAAACTCTGTTTGGTCTTCTTTACTTGGTGCAGGTCCTCTTCTTGCTTCCTCTACTTCCGTACCATTGATTCATTAATATTAAATTCTCTCACCGCTGCTCTATTCCCATGTTCTGCTGCGTGACTGACAGCCTTAAATCTGCTTCGTCAGCATGTCTCTTCACAGGCGCCATTTTGGACTCCTTATCACACACAATAATGTTACGGTGCCTATATGACGAAGCACAGTATCAGTAGTATTACTCTGCGAGGCGCCTGACTACTGTCAGTACGTATTACTCTGCAAGGCGCCTGACTACTGTCAGTACGTATTACTCTGCAAGGCGCCTGACTACTGTCAGTACGTATTACTCTGCAAGGCGCCTGACTACTGTCAGTACGTATTACTCCGCGAGGCGCCTGACTACTGTCAGTACGTATTACTCCGCGAGGCGCCTGACTACTGTCAGTACGTATTACTCCGCGAGGCGCCTGACTACTGTCAGTACGTATTACTCCGCGAGGCGCCTGACTACTGTCAGTACGTATTACTCCGCGAGGCGCCTGACTACTGTTACCGTAATGCTCCGACAATCCATCCAGCGGTGCAGCTTCGAAGCTTACCAAACTCGTAATAAAACATTTTGACAGATTTTTGAGCGTCCTGTACCACATAAAGTTGGTATGGTATTGGGATGTATTATTTGTTCTATGATTTGTGTGTCGGGAAGGGGCAGATTATATATAAGATTTTCTTCCTTCTGCTCCCTTTCATTCTGATGTCTTATTTTATAAGGTGTTCTGTTTTTTGTTTTTATTGACAGAATGAATAAACTAAATAAACTAATTAAACTAAACTGTATGCCTCACTGTGTGGAAGGGATCGGACTTGACTTACAAATTGCTTTCCTAGCTTTGTAAAACAAAATGTAACAAATAAATACATAGATGTAAATTTACCAAATTGTTATTTAATATTAAAATAATAAACTGTGCACTAGCAACTTAGCCAAATATTATACAACTTAACAGGAATCTCAATTCAAGAGTAAATATTTGCAACAAATTCGTTAAAACTGAAAAAGTAATTCAAATTCCAATATATAATGTATAAAGTATATAAACATAGAATTGAATTGAATAGATTGGGCCCCACTGTCACCAATAATCCATCTAGGTATTTGAGTCTGCATCGGCCCGATAGCCAATCCAGTACCAGAAACCGTCATGGATACTACATTTAGCAAAAAAAGATCAAGTCATAACATGGCAATGGATTCCTTTGATTATAGTATAGTATATAATAGTTTTCATATCATGTCATGGCTATGAAGACTCAACAGAGGATAGAGCAGAAAATAGGAGGGATGCTTCAGAGGGTGATAAAGCTATAAACTATGTCCAATCACAGAGCCAGGTTTTCAGATCATGACAGCATGTGTTTCAGCCTGACTTCTCAAACTGTGACACGTAGCAATACAAAAACCGTTTTCTTTCCCTACTCTTTACTTGCTTCTATTTTTGCACCAGTCTACCAGACAGTCCTGATGCATGTCTGCAGCTTTTACATCCTTTGATTTGAAGATAAACATAGAAAACCACCCTTGATGCTTCATGCTCACATTAGCTTCAAAAGACACATCTCATAGTGTGGAGAGGTTTGAGCGAGGAACGCGTATATCTACAATACTACAACTTTAATGCGAATAATTTCATTCATTCATCATATTTTCTGTCTCTTCTGTTTAAGTTTCCCGCACTCTTTTATCCATACTAACACATCACACCTGCTACATTAGATAAAATTAAGTTGTAATGCATGCAAAAAAAACACAAACAAATGTCATTGCTTTCACAATGCTATAGATGGAACAATAATAGAGAGAAGTATTTGCTTACAAAGCAAGAGCCTGAGAGGAGTTCCAGGTAATTTCAATGTCCGTTACGAATAAACATATCATTCAGGAGGAAATCTTACCAGTACAGGAACAAACAAACGTACAAAAACAGTGTATCCTCATACAGAGATTATAAAGTGTTCTTCCTCATTTTTCCTGCGTTTTCACAGGAAACAACATGGTTAGGTTTAGGCAACAAAACTACTTGGTTGGGTTTAGGAAAAGATTGTGGTTTGGGTTAAAATAACTACGGAAGTGATGTTACTTAAATACGGACATTTTGTGGCAAATAAGTTAACGTCTGGGTTAACATAACTACAAAAGTGTCGTTACTTAAATACGAAAATTACACGACAAGTCAATGTCTGGGTTAAAATAACTACAGAAATGGTGCTACTTGAGTATGGAACAGTGAATAGTGATAAAATAGTTAACATCTGGGTTAAAACAACTATGAAAGTGGCGTTACTTAAGTACGGAAATTATAAGACAAATAAGTCAATGTCGGGGGTTTAAATAACTACGAAAGTGGCGCCACTTGTGTTCAGAAGTTACGTGATAAATAAGATAAGATGTACCTTTATTAACGGGTTGTGAACATTTGTCTCCTCAAGTTCGACCCATCCATCCACTACAGTCTCCTCCCAACTCTGCATTTGTTGCTCTTTATACTTTCTGCTTCACAATTACTTGGATTAAATAGTATATAAACTACAGAGTACATTACTTTTCATAGCATAGTATTTGGCATTTGGGGGTCATGGTGGTTCAAACTGAAAGAAAGACTTTCTATTTTAATATGGCTCATTAGTGCCAGGAAAAAGACAATTAAGACGACACAGAAGCTTGTTGAGTTCTATACGTTAATATACTTCCACTAAATGATCCTGACTTTCCTTGATATTTCAGTATAACTGGCTCCCATCAACCACACGCTGGGTGAAGTGGATGTTTATTTTGCTCGAGGAAGAGATCTCAGCTCTTTTCTAAGTTGATCCCATTCTGTCAACCCTCTCTTCATTTCCTCTCGTCTTCATCAATAGCTAACTGGAGCCTAAAAATCCTGATAATGATGATAATATAAGAGATGGTGTGTTACTGCTAAGGTACATTTATACTTTTAGTAACCTTTTGAACAGACTGGATATGCAAAATCGACTACTTATTCTGAAAAATAACAATTTCTTTGTCTTATTTTCTTGTATTTTGCGTCACTGCATCATTGTTTGCTTGCTGATTTGTTAGACCATGTTGTGTCTCAAGTGCCTGACAAAGCAGGGAATATATAATAGGTTATACAAGGAAGCAAACACAACTGCACCGTGGAGGAAATGAAAATGAGAAAACAAGCTTATATTGAATTAGAAATCAAGTGGGTGTGAAAGGAGCAGTAAGCTCAGAACCGTCAGCTGGTCATTTCAGGTCACCAACGTGAGCTTTTCAGACCGAATGGAAATCCTACAGTCTCTTAGCGTCGTCAGCACATTTTGATGCATGCCTTTTTTGTCTTATTCATCTTGAGACTTAGACAGGTGCCGCTATCCATCTTTGCTTTACAGTTTGTCTTCTTTTTTTTCCCTTTGCCCTTGAAGATCATTTTATCTATTTATATGATAATCAGGTCATTACATAGATCGATACATAGGTCGATGAAAATATATGAAACACTTGTCATGTCTCCTCAGGAAGTGGACTACTGTGTGTTCGGAAGAAAGACAGAGTGAAAGACAAAACGAAAGGTATTCATTAGGGATCTCTGCCAAGTTCTCACTCTCAACTTACCGCCATTTGGTAAGCGCCCCTCGGCATTGGAAACCGACACATGGACCCTTTAGCAACAGTATGTGATGAACCTGGCTTTTAAATAACTCCAACGTAAACCCACCCACAGCGTTATTTGACGATCGGAGCATCTGACGTAATGTTAGTAATGTTAACAGCGTGAGAGTCCGTTCAGGCTGAGTGGAAGGGGTGGTGGATGGGTCAAACAAACACAGGACATTCAACCAAGAGACCAGGGCTGGTGTCCCGTGTGAAACTAACAGTAACGTTAACCTTATTTTGTCACATTAGTCTTTAGTCACGTGACTCATTAGTATCGGCAGCGCTGGGAGTCACGCGGGTTGCTAGTCAGCGAAGTTAACGTCAACCACGACCGTTTCCGAACCCTAACTAAGTGGTTGTGTTGCCTAAACCTAACTTCTTGTGAAGTTTATTTTGAAAGGACACTATGTATGTAACAAGGGTATATTGATACGCCGTCCCTCCGTCCAAAAGTAAAGTAGAACTGTGTTGTTTTTTTTTACATTTACCATAAACAAAATATGGGATATATAATTCACTGTCAAGTGACCACTGGTGTAAGAGAAATAGAAAATATGTCTCCGAAAACACAGAGGGAGACCTCAAGTGGAAAAAGAGTGAAAAATATCAAGTGATTAGAAAAGTCTGTCTCTTCTTCAGTGATCGTTAAGGTAATTAAGAGCAGCAGCAAAGAAAACTGCTTTTCTTATTGGCCTATTGCTTGAGTTGTGTTTTCGTGATTTTTCATGGCTCACATTGGAAATACTCCAGTGAATCATGACTAACGCAGTAGTTCAAACATTTTACAGGCCTGTTTTTCACCAAAAGACTATAAAAGTGTTTGAGGTTACATGAAATATCAGTACTTTGTTAATATGATGTATTTCCTATTGAAACAACACAGTAAGGGATTATATGGAAGGCAGAGATCCCCTCGTTTTCAAGTGAGCGCTCGCATCGTCAGACAACTCAATGTGGTTGTGAGGTTTAAAAATGCTGACATCTTAAAGCTCCATCCATTAAATTTGGATTTCAGTGAATGATGGACTTAAATTGATGTGCGGCGTCCACACACTTCTTCATTATTACGTTATACTCCACAAGATTGTCTTGAAATCAAACTGTTTTTTTTTAATTAGTATTAGTGTATTTATGGTCTGTATTATTGCTGTATATACATGTATAATTAATTGTGATTAATCATAATTAATTGCACATATTTTTATCTGTTCAAAATGTACCTTAAAGGGGGATTTGTCCAGTGTTTAATACTCTTATCACTATGGGAGTGGGAAAATATGCATGCTTTTTGCAAATATATGTATATATTTATTACTGGAAATCAATTACCAACACAAAACAATGACAGATATTGTTCAGAAACCCTCAGGTACTGTATTTAGCATAAAATAAATGCTCACATCAAATCAAAGCCCAACAGGCAACAACAGCATCAGTGTGTCAGAGTGCTGACTTGACTATGACTTGATCCAAACTGACTGGGACTATCATAAAGTGGGCATGTTTGTAAAGGGGAGATTTGTGGGTACCCAGAGAACCCATTTACATTCACATATCTGGAGCTCAGAGGTCAAGGGACCCCTTTGAAAATGAAATTTTCTGCAAGAAGAAATTTTGCAATATTTGTTTGACCCAGAATGACTGCTCTAATGTAAATACAAAACACTACTACCGCTTCATTATATGAAATTGATTGAAATCTTGACTGGCTTTTATTTTGAAGAAGCCACAGGAAATATAATGTATTTGGCACCAATACCACAGTAGCGTCAACGGCGATCATTCATCAAAAAAGTGTCAACAGAATGCTGAGTGCAGCACGTGGGCGAGTGTCTGACAGCTTATCAGGACTATATGCCGCCTTGTCTATCGTCCCTGCACTAAGCCCCCAGTGAGTGTCTTTGGTGACTCGACTGAGCCACTCAGCGACCCGCTGGCCACTTTGATCAAAGATAACAAGTTCCAGGGAAGAGCGCAGGGCAAGAGTCCCTGGGAACTGAGGACAGCTTTGATCTGACAATACCTTACCAACAAAGCACCGCCAAGAGCATCCACTCAGAGCATCTGTATGTGGGGAGAGAGGCACCTTCCTGGTCAGAGAGAAGCACTATTCACCACAGGGAACCGTTGTCCTGCTGTGGCCTGCGGAGAGTCTCAAAAGCATAAAAACTGAGCTGAGTTACACCGATGCTACCGGCTACTTGGAGGTGTAAAAACATGCTAGTTGAACGGTGCATCTTAAGATAAGTAGCTGCTGCAGTAGAGAAAAACAATCCTGTCCAGACGTGGCAATGCCTTCATCTCCCGTCTGTATAAACAGTGAATTGAACTGACAACGTCGGAGCGGGGTGCAATATTTGTGACAAGAAAATAACTGTCAAGATCGCCAACACATCGAAAGTAATGATGCACTTAATGGTGCTCAGTGTTAACCAGAGGCAAGATGGCTGTCAACTGTTTGACATCGAGGGTCACCAGAACAAAACAGGCCTGTCCAACGAGCCACACACTGCCTATTTTCTGTCTTGTCCCAACAATTACTTGATAAATTATTTTTTTTTTTTGTCTATTGACTAAACCATTAAAGTTATTTTTCAAGAAAAAAGGATCACCAGAACAAAACAAAACAACAAAAAAAACAAAACACAAAAAACATGCAAAATTTTAATTAATTAAATTAAATATTAAGCAACTTTAATTCCCAGGCCTCTCCAATGAGTCATTCACTGTCTATTTTCTGTCTTATCCCATATATAAATGGACAAAAACTATTCAATTAATAAAAAAAATTTGTTGATAGATTATTTGTTTTTGGGGGGGGCTACCGCCTTAATTGATTAAAGTTATTTTTCAAGCAAAAATGCCAAAAAATTATTTGTTTGACTGAGCATCACCAGAGCAAAAAAAATGTAAAATTGTAATTAATTAAATCAAATATTAAACTAATTGATTCCCAGGCCTCTCTGATGCCCAGTTTCTGTCTTGTCCCTATGTATAAGTCATTTTTGCAAATAAATATTCAATTCAATTCAAACAATTAGTTGATAATTTATTATTTTTTTCTTTTGACTAAGCCATTAAATTATTTTTCAAATAAAAATGAAAAAAAAAATATCTGATTTCAAGGGTCACCAGAACAACAACAAAAAAAACATGCAAAATATTAATTAATTACATTAAATATCAAGCAAATTTGATTCCCATTGTCCTACGTGACACATGCACTCATCATGTCTGCACAGCTTCACTTTAGCGTGTCCGACAGATGGTGTGTGTGTGTGTGTGTGTGTGTGTGTGTGTGTGTGTGTGGCGGCGGTGAGTGTGGGTTTGTTGGTGGCGTTACAGCTGTGAACGTGGCTGTAGCAGACAGTTTGTACAGTTTAGTTATCTGTGAATAAATGCTACGAGGCTCCGCTCAAGCCAGATTTGCTGCTTTTGTCTGTGTTATGTTTTGGAATCGTGTTTAGACAAAACAAGATTTATTTGTCCACTTGTGCTTTGGCTTTTTTCACCATTCTCTGACCCTTTATAGACTAAATGATCAATCACTGAAACCAGGAAACAATCAGCAGATTACTCGATAAAGCAAATAATAGCTGCAGCCCTAAATTCAAATATACAGATTATAATACAATGTTAAATCTGGGGCATTGCTTACAGGGATGCAACTTTTAGCTCATACTGTTAAAAGGTCTTAATTTAAACAAATTAATACTAGAATAATAATATTAGATAGAAAATACTGACAGAGAGGTGGACACAGTGCTTCCTACTGGGTAGCCCTGTGTTTTCATCGTACTTGGTGGAACAGTGAGGGAAACGGTCCAAGGTGCTTTCAAGAAACTTTTGAGAAATGTACCACTGAAACTGTTACTACAGTTGCTTTTACAGCAGGAAAAGAATGCTTAAATGTTTTGGGTGTTTTTTCGCTTGAGTCTGGTAATACATCATCCAGAGTACAAGTCTGATTATGAGTAAGTGTATTTTTCTTCCCTGAAGATAAGCAACGCCAAAGTTTTGGACACCCCAAGAAGCAAACTGTAGTACAAAGTACTTACAAACACTGACAAACACTTTTATTAGCTGCATGGATTAAACCCTAATAAATCTAAAGGGCTGCAGGCGGGCCCGGCCATTATTCTGTTTTTAAGACACTGTAGTCGGCTCTAGTATCATATGAAACTAGAAAACCTAAGGAATCCACTGGTATCCAACCATGTCATACTAACTAATCAGGAAAGACGCTAAATGACGCTCTAAAATTGGGCTAAATTTTGTTGAGAAAAAAACCCAGCATGGGGTCCCTTGACCTCTGACCTCAATAAAATGGGCCCACGAGGCTCCCCTTTACAGACATGCCCATTTTATGATAATCACATGCAGTTTCTTGCCTACAGTATAAATTAGTTATTTTTGCTTTGCATATTTCTGCATACTGGGGTCCCTAAACAGTCTTGGAATTGCATAAATTGGTTATCACTGTATAGTTGAAACTCTTGTGGATCAAATGAGTCAAATAATATTCATATGTGATTATGTTCCCATAGTAGCCATTTCATATATGGGGACCATTTTTTGAAACTTAACCTCACTGTATATAATGACCTCTAGGATAATCACATCCTCATGAAACTTTACAGCCACAAACTAGAGACCTGGAGCATTCGGAGGATGGATGGCTTCCCTAGGTAGGTTGACAGTAAGGGGGTTTCTGAGCAGTTTCCATAAAAGAAGTGATCGCCATCCAATTGCCGAAAAATGCAGAAATCTGCAAATGTCAAAAGTTTTTGACACCAAATCGCAGCATGGCTTTTTCTGTGGTGTTCCTCAAGGTCTCGGTGCCTTAAAGTGGTATTTTGGAGGGATTATTGATTATTTTGATCATTCTTCATTGGTAAAAAATAGTAAATTTAGTAACAAATCTGTGTAACAAATGGTATGTCAGCTTATGAGACACAATAGAGCACGGAAATGGCCTTTCATAATTTACTGGATTAATTAATTAATCAATTAATTGTTAATTGTTGTTGTATTTCTGATTTATTAATATTCAGGTTCCCAGCTCCCAGATGATGTTCACCGCTACTATGTGACATCTACTGCTGACCTTTCTATTTACCCCGAAGATCCCAGGTCCTCCATCCCTACCGCTGTAACAAAAAGGGGGCGGAAGGGAAAGAGGTTAAAGGGAAAAGCTTTCTGCACCAATAATGCAACGTCACATAAGGACTATGGATTTCGAACGATGTTTCCATGGCGACGTGGTCCCCTCAGAGACGTGAGCGACACACACATGCATGCACGCACGCACACAAATGGTCATCACAGCCCCTCCACAGTGATCCGCTTGGGGCCACTGAGTTTGGAAGGTGACATTTCAAAGGGGAATGATTATTCATAGGTAAGCCGGACAGCCAGCACAGTAGGAAAAAACACACACACACACACACACACACACACACACACACACACACACACACACACACACACACACACACACACACACACACACAGACACACACACACACACACACACACACACACACACACACTGGCTCATGAGATATTCAGCGTGGAGAATGAGTTTTGTGTCCATGTGGTGAATAAATGAGGTGAAGAACCACTGCTGGCTGCATGAATCATATGGCTCGGCTGGACCTTTGTTACCTGTAAAGCCTGTCAGCCTCTAACCGCTGAGAAAACACTAACGCTTCAGCATGCGCACACACACACACACAGCGACACACACATCTACAGCAGCCATCACCCATTGGGAGCAAATTATCCACATCCTGTATAATCAATGAAGGTTGCTGTTTATGTTGCAAGGTTGAAGAATGCTCTCGATAGCTGACACATCTGCTCAATTGCATGTAGTACACGGAAGTAACAAGAGATGAATCTGAGATTGTTCAGTGTGTCGACTGATGAACATGCTGACAACACGCTGTCACAAACTCATGCTGCTTAATAAGTTATTCACCAACACTTTCAGTGGATGCAATGTGAAAAAAAATCATTGATATTCTAATATGGAAATTGACTTGTCTTTGAAAAACTGATGTAATAAATGAATATGGCCAGCGTAGACTGTTAACACACATTTGATTTTTTTAAGCTGATAACAGTTGAATCGAGTGGGAAACCCACAATGACACATCTTGATGGGCTTTAGATGCAGGTGTTTTGACATCTGGCATATGCTGTTGGTTCCCATCAAATTATCTTTAGTACTGCTTTTTTGTGTTTTGGTATACTGAAAAAAAACAACACAGGTCTGATACAAATATAATGTATGTCTTGGTTTCCTTTGTTAAATTATTTTGGTTGGTAGTGTACCATTAATATCTAGTCAAATACCTAATTACCAATACCAATGACCACACCAAACAAAATAAGATACGCTGAGGTTAACTGACCAAGCTTCACCCTGGAGACCAAGCACAGTATCATGTTTAGCAAAACTACGTATTCTCCCCAAACTCATTTTTTAGTAGCTGTGACCTACCAGTTATTTGGTTGCCATCCACCGTTAAATTAAAGAAAAACTTTCTATAGAAAACATTTCCATTCACCACTGTTGAGGAAAATCTTCATTAAACTCTTCCACATCAGTGTGGACATGGCATAAATAGTTTCATATCGGCCTCGTATCACACGTGCAGAAATACACAATGCCACGTGGTTAATGTTATAAAAGGTTTAGGCAACAAAACTACTTGGTTAACGTTAGAAAACATATCATGGGTTGTGTATATATAGTCAAATGTTAATAACGTAATAACATCACATAACGTAACAATGCAGCGTAACAACACAGCATAACAACACAGCATAACAACGTAGTGGAATAACAAAGCCTAACCATGAAGCGTAAATACGTAGTATAATAATGTAGTGTAACAACATACCGTAACAACGTACCGTAACAATGTAGCGCAACAATGTAGCGCAACAACATAGTGTAACAGCAAAGCCTAACTACGTAGCGTAACTACATAGTGTAACAATGTAGCATAACAATGTAGCAAACAATGTAGCGTGATAACAAAGCCTAACAATGTGGTGTAACAATGTAGCGTAACAACAAAGCCGAACCACAAAGCGTAACCACATAGTACAACAATGTAGTGTAACAACGTAGATACCAGATAACAATGTAGCCTAACAACAAAGCCTAACAACAAAGCCTAACTACATAGTGTAACTACATAGTGTAACAATGCAGCATAACAATGTAGCGTGACAACAAAACCTAATAATGAAGCATAACTATGTCGAATAACTATGTAGCATAACATAACTGTAACCTCGTAACTACCATAAATAAACAACACCTGGCCTTAGCAGACTTTCTTACATAACATTAAGTAACAAGAATAAAGTCAATATTTACTTTTGGTTTCACATGAGACACAAACAGGTGCTCTGGGTGAAAGTCCTGTGTTTGTTTGACCTATCCACCACCCCTCTCCTCTATTCAAAAGCTTTATGTCTTTCCTTATTAAAGAACTTGCTTTATATAAAATACAGTATTACATACAGTATAAAACAGCATAAAAATTCTGCTTCATTTCTAAAAAAAAACAAATAACAGACCTCAGCCTAGACACATACAGATATTGCAAGCAGGAATATCCTCATGCCATTTTATTGTGACCACGCGTGCACGGACATAATCTAAAATCTACGTTGGCGTGTGTTTTGACATGAGAGCCTGAGTCTCGATATGACTGGATCACATTTGATCATGTCATCCAGCAGGATTTAGTGGAAATGGAATGATGGTCTCTTATGAAAAGAGGCATAAAATACATATAGCTTTTAAACATGAAAAAATGATAAATCACCCAGGTCACCTGTCAACTTCCATACCGGCGCCACGGGCGTATACCTCGAGTCACATTTTCCTTTCTTTCAAATGGAATCAGATGTTTATCAACAGTTAATACACACTGAGGTGACGCACCTCATTACTGGTTTGATTTCTCATCTGAAGCTACAGGCGCTAGCCAGTCAGTCTGGTGTAATTACATGTCTCGCTGCCACACATGTACACAACAGTAAGAAATCTTCCAAACACAAACACAAGGACGCATTCAAAAGCCTCCGTTTGACACCGGAGAAAATCTCGCTTTTAATATTCAAGCTGAGAAATTCTTGTCTCGTATATCAAATATTTAAAATGAGATTAAGTTTCACATCATGGCATCACACTACAGGTGGCAGCCTCCTGTTTCTTCACACAAGCAATGACACAGCACGCCATCGTTCAATACCACTTCAGTAGTTTCTGTTTTTTTCTTGATGACATTTTATCACATTTAAAAGGCATGAGGTCCAGCAACGTATTATATGGTTTTTATCCTATATGTGAGCCACTTGGGAGGTAATTTTTATTATATTTTAACCAATTACTACAATATACTATATGCCAAGTGTTGATCTTTGGCCTCCTTACTGGCTTTCTTCAAGATGTCCAGTGAAACTGAGGAGTGAAAAGTGGCAAATCAACTGCATATGCAGTATATGCGCATAAGTACCTCCTACCAATCAGTCTTCTTTCTCTGCCTTTATCTCTTTTTGTTTTTATCACTCCACCTCTCTCTCTCTCTCTGACACAGTGGGAGAAAAGAGCTGCTGTCTAATGACGTGGGACATGGAGAGGTGGTCTTGATGTGAGGCACAGAGCTATTACTAATGCATCGACTAGCATCATCATCTGCTGACGCACCCTCTCACCCCGACAGCTACACGACAGATTTCACTAAGCTTTCTGCGTCGTCTTTGAGACGTATTCTGCACAATTTCAAGTGTATTTTATTGGTTTTCTTTTGTGAAACAGGCCCACATACCTGGAAGCGCAATTCACCTGTCTTCTGTCTTTATGTCGTAACGCAATCAAGGAAGATTACATAGATAAGGAGACAACATAACACAGGCTCATACAATTTGTAAAGCTCATATTTGCATGAAAAGGGGAGACTGGCACCTGCGGTAGTTTGGAAAAGTATCAAAAAGGAACTTTTATTACCTTATAGCAGAGTGATCACACAACACTAAACCAAGCTGCACTGAGCTAGATAGATTAAAAAAAAGATAAAATACAGTGTATGCTCTGTTCGTAACTATACCTACACCTATACCTGCGCTGTAATTCGTACAGTATATGTCCCATGAAATCAATTTGTGTGTGTCCACACATATCGTGAACTAGGAAGTAAAAAGTGACAACACACACCGTGTAGGGAGGAAGTCAGGGTGGGTCAGAAAACACCAGAACACCAGGAGACCCTGTGTGAAACCAGAAGTCAACACTGATCCACTGTATTCGTCACAGAACTGTTATTTCAACCCAAACCACAATCTTTACCGAAACCTAACTAAGTAGTTTTGTTGCCTAAACCTGACCAAGTCGATATTATCCTAAACCTACGTACTTTTAATGAATGAAAATTACCACATGCCACACGTTGCTGGAATATTCAGAGGAAATCATGCAAACCGTTGTGTGAGGATACCTTGATATACTGTAAACACATCAAACTTTAAAGTGTGGACTTGAGTCAGAGTCAGTTCGTGCATTTTGTCATTATCAATGTGCAGATTAATTTATCGATCAATCTTTGTTAGAAAGTGTCACAATATAGAGAAAAAAATGCCCATTAATGACATCTTCAAATTTGTCTGATGGTTAATTTGTTTCATCTCAAATCTTGTCAGTCAAAACCCCCAAAGATATTCTGTAAATGATCAGATGTGACCCAAAAAAAGCACCAAATCCTGACTTTCAGAAGCTGGACCCACCAAATGTTTGGCAGCATGGCTGAAAAAACGACTTTAATCAATTATCTACATATCTGCTGATTATGTTTCTTTTGATGGACTAATTTATTAATCAGCTAATGAAGGCTTGACACAGTGAGTGTGGCGAGGTGGTCTTTGCCTCCAAGATGTGATAGCCTAAGTCTGTCTTGCAAAAATCAATGAACAAATCAAAGTTCTTCAGAGCAGGCTGACAACTGTGACAACTGGACTGCGTCTTTAAGGCTCAGTAATCAGCCGTACAGACAGGCCCTCCTGCTGACGGCGTAATTAGCTGCTGCTGTAGGTAATCACATGCTAATTACATAATTGAATGCAAACTGAATGAAAAGGGCTCCATCTTCTTGTACCTAAATCTGGACCACATAGTCACAGATGGCAATGTCCTCAAACACACACACACACACACACAACGATGTAGAGGCCTCTGGGAAATGACGCGAAGGTAGAAGTTGCTACTACTAACCCAGAGATCAATTTCCAACTTCTGACCAAGTAAAATAAAATTAAACAGACTTTTTTTGTTGGGTCTTCAGTATTGTTTTAAATCAATGAGTCTACAAACACCTTAATGGG
This sequence comes from Pterois miles, assembly GCA_947000775.1. Classification (NCBI taxonomy): domain Eukaryota; kingdom Metazoa; phylum Chordata; class Actinopteri; order Perciformes; family Scorpaenidae; genus Pterois; species Pterois miles. The sequence continues at coordinate 620,653 of CAMQGK010000525.1, read as the reverse complement.
AAACTTCCCCCATTTTACATACTAGTGTCTGTTTACAGGTGTACTACTGCATATGTGAAAAGGTCTTTTGTGGCTCGAGAGGGAGCTGTGTGAACTGAAGTCAAGCAAAGTCACTTCATCCAGCATCAGTTGGGGCTGAGGCAGCAAGTGTGCAAATGAAAGGAGGTGGAGGTGGGGAGTTCATAGACTGTATAGAAGTGGATGCAGTCATTGTGATAACTCCCATTGGTTTGTAGACTACGGTTCTGAGGCCTTGAGTTTGGCATTTTGACCGTCGCCATCTTGGCTTTTGACTGTCACCATCTTGGCTTTTGCCCGTCGCCTTCTTGGTTTTTGGCCGTCGCCATCTTAGTTTTCACTATCTTGGTTTTTGGTCTTCGATATCTTTGTTTTTGGCTGTCACCATCTTGTTTTTTGCAACAGAAATGACACAAAACGGTGGAACCAAGTACAACCAAACACTTCAGGTGACAAACATGTTAATCAGCTTTTATGAGCTGAAAACACACTGTGAAAGGGTTAAAGTTTTAAGATGATAAAATGGATAACTCTTGCTGCTTTACAGTCTATCTGACACTACATAGGACCTAAATGAACATCATGCTGTATTGAAGAAGACTTGGAACTAGCGATTGAGACCATGAATTCATATTTACAGAGTTTACTGAGGTAATAAATCAAGTGAGAAGTAGGCTCATTTTCTCATAGGAGTCGCCCCCTGCTGGCTTTTTTGGCACTTCCGCATTGCCTTCACTTCTCAGACCTGGAGGTTCGCCACTGGTCGAATTCAAAAGAAATGAGCTCTGTACAATCCAGTGAATTGAGTCGAGTTGCACTGTGGGTAATGGAAGCACCAGGTTTTGACAAGTAAAAAGACGGTGGGAATAAAAAAGATGATATCTTTGTTTCTACATTGACTTGTTATCCTTTTTTAAAATTGTTCATCTTGAGTCTGAATGATAATATTTTTCCCAATTTCCATTTCACACCTCTATTTAGGGCTATATGGTGTTGAACAATGTAAGATAATATTCTGCCATTTGGTATTAAGAAGAAAATTTCTCCCTTGTAATTTTTAGGAAAACAGCTCTATGATAAATATTGCATCTTTGTTGTCATGACAACCTGTTGGGTATGCAAGGGATTCATCAAATTGTAAACTGGAATACATTTTCAAGTAGTTGTACTGTATGCACGTGTATTGTTACCTAATGTATCTGTCTGATACAGCCAGCCTTTCCTGCTAATGCAAATACAGCATAAACATAACAGAGATAGCACAGAGGTAGGAATCAAAATCATGACTTTAATACAACTAATGTGGTAGCCCCTCCAGCCAGAAACGCATGCTGCATAACTAAAAAAAAAAAAGAGCTGCCAGGGAGGTCCTGGCTCTTTGCATCCCAGTTATACAAGGTCACATTGAGATGAAACTATGGATTTTTAATGCTGGAATGGAATAAAAATACATTTAAGTTGTTAAATAATACACTGCTCAGAAATTGAAGGGAACACTAAAATAACACATCCTAGATCCCAATGAATGAAATATTCCAGTTGAAAATCTTTATTCGTTACATAGTGGAATATGCTGAGAACAAAATAACATGAAAATGATCAATGTAAATCAAAATTATTATCCCATTGAGGTCTGGATTTGGAATCATACTCAAAAAAAGTGGAAAATCACATTACAGGCTGATGCAACTTGAGTGGAAATTCCTCGAGACAAGTCAAAATGAGGCTCAGTAGTGTTTGTGGCCTCCTCATGTCTGTATGACCTCCCTACAATGACTGGGCATGCTCCTGATGAGGCGGTGGATGCTCTCCTGAGGGATCTCCTCCCAGACCTGGATTAAAGCATCAGTCAACTCCTGGACCGTCTGTGGTGCAACGTGGCATTGGTGGCTGGAACGAGACATGATGTTCCAGATGTGCTCCATAGGATGGTCTGGGGAAGGGGCAGGCCGGTCCATAGGATCAATGCCTTCATCATGCAGGAACTGCTGACACACTTCAGCCACATGAGGCCGAGCAGCGTCATGTACCAGAAGGAACCCAGGGCCCACTGCACCAGCATATAGTCTCACAATGGGTCTGAGGATCTCATCCTGGTACCTAATGGCAGTCAGGGTGCCTCTGGCTAACACATGGAGGGCTGTGCGGCCCTCCAAAGAAATGCCGCCCCACACCATTACTGACCAACCTCCAGACCGGTCATGCTGGAGGATGTTGCAGGAAGTATAACGTTCTCCACAGCATCTCCAGACTCTGTCACGTCTGTCACATATGCTCAGCGTGAACCTGCTCTCATATGTGAAGAGCACAGGGCGCCAAAGGCAAATCAGCCAATCTTGGTGTTCTCTGGCAAATGCCAATCGCCCTGCACAGTGTTGGGCTGTAAGCACAAGCCCCACTTGTGGACGTCGGGCCCTCATACCACCCTCATGGAGTCTGTTTCTGACAGTTGCAGAAGCATGCATATTAGTGGCCTGTTGGAGGTCATTTTGCAGGGCTCTGGCAGTGCTCCTCCTGTTCCTCCTTGCACAAAGGAGGAGGTAGCGGTCCTGCTGCTGGGTTGTTGCCCACCCCCTGTACTGGCCTGTCTTCTGGTATCTCCTCCATGCTCAGGACACTGTTGACAGACACAGCAAACCTTCTTGCCACAGCTCGCATTGATGTGCCATCCTGGATGAGCTGCACTACGTGAGCAACTTCTGTGGGTTGTAGACACCACCTCATGTTAGCTCTAGGGGTGAGAGCACTGACCAAGTTCAAAAGTGACCGAAACATCAGCCAGAAAGGATGAGAACAGAGAAATAATCTGTGGTCACCTCCTACAGAACCACTCCTTTATAGGGGCTGTCTTGCTAATTGCCTCTCATTTCCACGTATTGTCTGCTCCATCTGCACAACAGCAGGTGAACCTGATTCACAATCAGTATTGCTTCCTAACTGGACAGCTTGATGTCACAGAAGTGTGACTGACTTGGAGTTACATTGTGTTGTTTAAATTTTCCCTTTATTATTTTGAGCAGTCTATAATATAATACACAACTCCCTGTGCAACATCACATTATGTAACAATGTTTTAAAGTTACTATAATAATTAGAGTTTAATTCATGTTAAAATGCTACTTGCAGCAGTTTTTGGGTGCAGACTATGGAGGGAAAGAGACAAGGAGAGGTGGATGTGGGGAAAGACCAGACTAGAATAGAAACATGAGAGGAAGTTCATGATAGGTAGCCAATATGATCGATGGAGACGCAGCAACAGGGAATAACGGCAGGACACACACACAGTCGAGAGACATGCGCATAATAAATAGATTAGCTCAACATGACTAGGCAGGTAGTCAATGCATGTCTGTACAATACCCTAGCTGCTAACTTAATCAGGCAGTCTCTCGTCAGTCCTTAGTTCTGCAGAAAGCAGCCAGATCTGAATATCCCAGACTCTGGCAGCAGGCCATTAAAACTACACAGCCAATTATATTGTCATCAAAACCCTTAAATCTTAAATTAAGAGGCTTTTGAGAGATATGACACTAAGTTCTGCTCCATTTTTATTTTTCCACTTGCAATCCGGTAACACAGGTTACCAAAGTAAGCTAAAGGTTATGAATAGCGTGAACACTAGCTGAGTCAAATTACCCGTGCGAAGACTGAAACTAGCTGACAGTGTTCAAACTGATGTGAGGTTGTATCTATACTCCCGTGTTCTGCAAGGCAAAATTACTGTTTTTGTGAATGGAGTCTGGTAGCTTTGAAGACAGTGATTTAAAGGATTCAGTTCCCCGTCAGAAAGGGCTGTCTGATGGCGAGGGAAAGCAGCTATGGATGGTAGCAGCAGAAAAATGTATTTTAGCCACCGACAAAGTTTACAATATTTTCCCCACTTTACCTCGCCAACAGAGAGACTTTTCCGGTGGGGAACTGAAGCCACAATAAGGATTCGGATTAGGATTCAAACTAACGTGGCCTCCACAGACTCCTCCAAAATTTTAATATTTGGATTTGAATACTGAAGGGACCCCACTAGGAAACTACAGAATGATATAAAAATCAAAAAAATAAATGACAACAATGGACCTGCCCTTTAACTTTCAAATGTCACACGTCTGCACCTAGCCTTCCTTATTCATGCATTTATTACAAATTAGGAAGAAATATTTAGGCTCCCCAAATTGCCCATATGTATGTAGTGCTGTCATCCAAAGTGCCTTACAATTTGCCTCCAATTCACCCATTGACACACAGTAACCCACTGAGCTAACAAGGCAAGGCACTGGTTTAACCACTGGCACCAACTGGGGGTTCAATGTCTTGTCCAAGGACCCTTCGATATGCAGAGGAAACGGGTATCAAACTGCTGACTCTGCAGTTAGTGCACAACCTTCTCTGCCTGCTGAGCCATACTCGACAACATCAGAACCTCTGGCACCATCTGTGGTGGTGCATTTAAAGAGTAGAGACAAAGATAAAATGTGATATTCATGTGCTGCAGCACCTCTTTTCACCCTCTGTTTGAAACTCCTGAAAAGTCCAGTCTGCTCTGATTGGTCAGCTTGTCTACTCTGTTGCGATTGGTCAACCGAAAACAAACTCTTCTGACTCCACTCCAGCTCTAGTTTTGTGTGAGGATGTGTGTTACGTGGTGACATCACCACAGTACAGAAAAAAGGCGGGACTTCAGGTGAGGTGTTTCAGGTAGTAAAAGAACAAAACAATATAACACATTAAAGGAAAGGGAAAAAGAACAATAAGTCCCCTTTAATCTTTAAAAAAAGAACAACAAACTGTGATGGTGGTGGGCACAGGGTTGGAAATGAAGTTTTTGTTGTCCAAAATCGATCAGCCACTGTTGGCTGGTGAGTGAAGAAAATCCAGCAGCCACTTGCATATTTTAACAGTATTTGGCTGGTGGCTGGTGCTAATTTCCAACCCTGGGTGGGCGTATATTCTAATAAGCCTGCATGTGACATAGGAAGGGAAGCCAACGCCGACCTGTTTTCTGATCTGAGCTGTCTTATTTCACAGTTTGTGGGTTGGTAGGCACTCCAGATACCCAAATGTATGCGCACAAGCACTGAAAAAGTGTCATAAAATGTCCCTTCTGAATTGCCACAAGGCAGATTCTTTGCCTGTCTTAGTCATACTTTTGAAGCCACCGGCTGTAAACCGTGTATCACAAACGTCCTGTCAAGTCATGGCTTTTTGGTTTGCTTTGAAACGTCTGACAGATTTTTACATTTTGTCCTTAACAGCAAACACACATTCTGCCCTCATGACCCACAACATTTCTTTCTATTGAGAGATGAAAACAACAATCATCCTCAATCACTTTCCCAGGATTGACGTGTAGCCTAAGCAATACTCCTTCAAACCTCCTCCCTGATGTTCTTAAATGCCTCTGAGGAACGCTCAGCGTCTCCCTTTTACTCTAAACGCTGACAACATAGCGTATCAGTGTTTCACCAGCATCATTCATTAAACATGTGCATACAGAAGAGCCCCACGGCCGACCAGACACCTCAGATAAGGGAGACATCACTTGTTCGCAGGCTGACATAAATCTCCATAATGCCGGGGAGATAACAAACCAACTAGCCGGAGCAGAGGGAGACGGTGTGTACTCATTGAACGGTCGCCGAGCTCCGCCATGCACAACGCTGGAAGCTGGGATGCCGATGACATATTGAGGGGCAGGAGAAAGTAATGAAAGTTCAGAGATGCAATTACGGGTGGGCTTCACTTCAAAACGGCAGGTGGAGGAGTGAGTCAGAGAGCAAGAGCCACAGAGGGCTTTGCTGAATGGGAAGATGAAAGCCTCCACGGCTAATCATAAAATATACACAAAAAATGGTAACAAACACTGTGTTCATTCATTAAATACATGTGCACAGACAACAAATGAGCATGGAGTACAGAGGGGCTGGATGCTGCATTTTAAAAGCCTTGAACACAGAGTGATTAATTCGCAGTATTAGTGCTAACAGGTCTGTGACAGGTACACTAAGAGGTTTTTTTATCGATGCCATTCTTCATGGTTAGAAACTGTCCACATGAATTAATCTGACTAATGGAATTACGCAAATGTGAGTATGTGAGTGTTTTTAAACATTAGTGTGAGACATATAAGGGCAATTTTCTGTAAATAACAAAGCCATTTTAATTTCCACGAATTACACGTTACAATACTATTGTTAGAAACGTGTTTCTGATCTTCCGCTGCTTTGTTAAGGTTTGGTTAGATTCAGGCCAATAAATAATGTATTTAGGTAGTGAGGGAAAAACCATGGCTTGGACTAAAATAACTACACTTAAAAGTACATCTCTGTGAACCTCGCAAAGAGGGTTGTTATGGGTAACAGTAGGTTGCGGAGGTCCACAGAGGAACCGACATGCACACCGGCAAAAATATCAAAAACATACTGTGTATATGTATATATATATATATATATATATTGTTTGTGTGTTTTCTTGTATCATTGCAGTCACTGTCAATATGAATAAATGAACAATAAATATGAATGTATTGCGTGGACTTGATGTGTGATATCATTCAAGTTGATTAGTTAATTCACATTCTTTCAGGAGATGGGTCCAAAAAGTAGGTGAAAACAAATGTAAATGTACAGTCTCACAGCAGTCTGTGAAAAAGCCAAGTGATTTGAAAATCCAGCAACAAGTGATGCCAGTGAGTCAATTTCCGCTCCAGTCATTTTAAAACTACGTAGTTATGTTTAGGAATAGACTGACTTGGTTAGGTTTAGGTGACAAACTGCTTAATTAGCTTAGGAAAAGATCATAGTTTTGGTTAAAATATCACCAGACTTAAATACGGAAGTGGGCAAAAGTCCTGTGTATTTTGACCCACCCATCCGCCAACCTGTGTAGTTGCAGTTTACATCCATGTCTGTCCAAATTACTTCATCACTTGTTTTAAATTGTCAGAAGTAGCATATCAATTCTTGAGTTATGGCCAAAAATGTGTTTTGTGTGTTGAGAAGAATGGGATGGGAACAAGAATGGGATGTACACCCAGACAGATGTACGGACGGACGGACATCCAAGCGACCCCAGTGCATGTTTTCCAACATGCAAAGCAAAGGAACATAATTCCAGCTTTAGACACAGCTGAAGTTATACTGGGATCATACTGAAAGTAGCTGCGCTGTTGACCCATCCAACCAGCCAGACCTCCTCCCTCTAGTTTATACTTGTTTCTCTACAACACAGTTAATATTTCCTTTTGTTCCTAATTCCTGCGTCAACTAGAGGGTTTTAGAGGGTTTTGTCACCTGAACGCGTGTCGTCTTTGACCATTTGCTGAATTGATGAATGTTGTCATTTTTCTTCGACGGATAGTTTCAAATGTTCCAGTGTTACCTTGCATTATATGCATCTTCAAGTGCCCCTAAAAAACATATAAATAAGAAACTAGAGCAATACATTATTGATTCAAGTCCCTTGCACAACTTTGTGTGTTGAAAAGACAGCAGCCAAACCAGACCATCAAAATCTGTAAAATATAGGACAACGCAGTCCAGTTCTTCTAAACAATCCCTTCTCCGCATTACAGTCTCTGCTGTGCTGCTTTGACTGTCTGAATCTCACACATACACAGGGATGCTCATTGTGTAAAGGACGGCACTAATGCTGCAGGGATTACATGTTTCATTTCCCTACGGGGCCACTCGTTAAATACTGTACATTCATGACACCACAAGGCTGTGTGAACGGTAGAGCTCATCAAATTGCATCGGCCACATTATCAAAGCACAGTTTGGTTAAAATAGGTCAGACAATAATAAGTAAGGCACGTCAGCCCGCTCAGCTAGCTGCAGCGTCTCTAAGAGCTCTTATCTATCACAGCGGTAGACTGCCAGTGTCAGCGATTCGACAGTCTGACGGGAGACAGGAGAGCTCAAAGCAGCCAGGAAGGAGTGAACAAGTATGCTAAAAATCAGGGCGGTGAGCGTAGATGACTCCCTGCAGGTCACAGGGTTGTCACAACTTCTTTGGATTAACTTCTCCGGTTTAAATATTGCCTTTATAAGTTTTTCTTGAAGGATTTTTTTTTTTTAAGTGGGCCCACCAATCATCTAATGTCTGCATTACAAAGTGGAAAAGACTAAGAGAGCCTCTCACTTCCTGTCTTCCAGCCTCTTCTATGTATGATATTGAAGTTTGAAATGCCCCAACACCCCTGAAAAAGCCTTTAAAGGGTAAGGAATCTACTCAGAGCTTCTTGAATTGGTTCAGTTATTGATCGCTCAACTGCTTTCTTTGGAGTTGTCATTAAAGAGGCACTCCACAGACAAAAGAAAGTCACTTAACTAGTCGTGGAGAGTATTACTTTTCTGTGGCTCTGGAGAGCTTTGACATGCCTGAGAAATGCCCTTCATGCTGTGATGATGATGATGATGGTGATGGTGGTGATCACAACACTAATTTCTTTAACACATTAACGCAATCTATCTTGTGGAGGTTGTAGCGGCTCAGTTTTAACGCGAGAGTGGAGATACTGGTATCATATGAAACTAGAAAGCCTAAGAAATCCATTGGTATCAACCGTGTCATACATAAACTGACAAGCCCATTTTCAAAGGAATCCCTTGAGTCATATTCAGGCACACACCGATTACACTGCCATTTTGCTTTTTTAAAAGAAATAAAACCAATTCAGCTCATTTTGGCTGCTCAGCAGTGTGTTATCAATCTATAGTCAGAAGACAGACGCTACAATCTGAGATGATTTAGTGTTGAAGTGAAAAGCAAACCCAGTGGAACCATAATGTTAATGAGGTAATCCCTGCGAGGACGGAGTGGCCACGGCCGCTATGTGCCACGCTGCCGCTCCATGTAGACCTCTGGAGACCACTGGACCGGAGAGGCCAGACACACCGCCATCCGACAGTAAAGATCAGAGTAAGCGCGCTACACATGTTGACCGTCATCTGGAGATTTCTGCAGGAATTGTATTTTTTGGTGTTGGATGAATGGCAAGTACTTCTGTTGTGTAAACTGCCCAGAAACCCCTTTATTGTCAGTCTACCTAGGAAAGCCATCCAGCCTCTGAATGCTCCAGGTCTCTAGTTTGTGGCTGTAAAGTTTCATGAGGCTGTGATTATGCCAGAGGTCACCACAGGTCATTTTATACAGTGAGGTCAAGTTTTAAAAAAATGTTTCAATACAATGAAATGGCTACTATGGGGACTAAACTTCATCTCACATGAATACAGTTGGGCTCATTGGATCCACAAGAGCTTTCCAGTCATACACAATTTATGCAATTCTAAGACTGTTTAGGGACCACAGTATGCAGAAATATTCAAACACCATTTTTAGAACAGGAAAAACAACACATCTACTGTAAATTGCATGCATACCCTGCATGTTTTTCACCCCAAACTGCATGTGATTATCATAAAGTGGGAATGTCTGTAAAGGGGAGACTCTAATTCACATATCTTGAGGTCAGAGGTCAAGGGACCCCTGTGAATGTGGCCATGCCAGTTTTTTCCTTGACAAAATTTAGCCTAAATTTGTACCGTAATTTAGCCTCATTCCTGATAAGCTAGCATGACACGGTTGGTAACAATGGATTCCTTAGGTTTTCTATCTTCATATGATACCAGTACCTTTACTCTAGCTGAGTCTGCTGCAGCCTCCGAAAGACAGTAATGACGGCTGAGGTTGCCGGTGTCCTCCAGGAGTTAAAGAGGTTAAAGAGGACTTTCCAGATGGCTGTGCTGCTTCTGAGAGCTAAGCCTTGTGTGCATGGCTGCAGCTCGACTACGAACTTTTAAAGTACCAACCGATTATGAAATGACATTGTATCATACGTAACAGAAATGTGACAGATTATCTGCAAACATGCTCTCTGCAAGACAAGAAAATAATGGTCCATTACACGCTGCACAACACAGTATCATGTCAGGGGCAACCACACACACACACACACACACACACACACACACACACACACACAATACACACTCACTGTTATGAACAGGGTGTGAGCCTGGCAGATAAACATAGGCTCACGCTGAAGAAGCAGAACACCACCAGAGTAATCCTCTGGGCCTGTTAGTGGCAGCCCGTGGTTGGACTACAAATCCCTCCAACTCAGTCAGGACCCTGGTCACGACACTTGAGTCCCGCTAACAGCTTCCTGGTGTTAGAGGCCAGGCGGGAGACGAACACAGTGGTCCAAGAGTTGATTGGCCCACTTTGAAAGGAGAATCACTCCCATTTGAAAAAAACAACAAGGTTTAATTAATTTTCGTATCAGAAAAATTATGGTTAATATGATATTATAGTGTATTTTATTATTATTACTATTATTGCTATTATTTTTTTCTACGATGACAGGTCATAGCATCTACGATACAGTTAAAGAAAGATTGTTGAGAGTGGTAGAAAAAAAATGTATTTTCAGATCTGTAACAGGTTGCAAACTTTATCTTCCACATGAACGACAGATGCACGACATGCCCATCCACCACCTTGACCTCCACATCTTTGCTTTCCGCCTCCCTGCATCAAGGGAACACTACTTCCTGCACTGGCACCGAACACCGGCATTGGATACAAATGGTGAGGTGCAAAATTGTCCAATACGAACGTACGAACGTAGCAGTGGTTAGAAATGAAGCAGACTAAAAAAAGTTATTTTTATAAAATGATCACTATATCATCATAGTATTGCATGAAACAGGTAATCTGAAATAAAATCACATCTCTGTGTCCTCTAATGTCCTCTTTTGTCCTGATTTCACAGGCCGGAGAAAAACTACCAATCAGAGCTGAGCTGGAATCTGCCAGGTGCGTCTCGGAGCAGCTGTCAATCACCTCTGATCAAACAGTCAACCTAGGCAGCACTGATCAAATATGAATCAATACCGTGTTACTGTAACGATTAATTCTCACTTCAGATGTTTCCAGAAACATCTTGTAGTTACTGTTTAGCTCTCTCTGAAATGACCTCTGATTGGCCAAAGATTATTATGTAAATATATGTAAATTTCTCCACTGTGGGACAAATAAAGGAATATCTTATCTTATCTTATTTAAAGCCTGAAAACAGAGCCATGAGGAGGTGCACAAGTCTTGAATTACAACATACTGAAAGGTTATTATGGAGTTTTTACCCAATGAGGCCAAAAATATATTGTCTACAGCCACTTTAACAAAAGCAGCTATACTTCTCTGTTGTTAAGCCACACCAGAAATGTGCTTTCTTAAAGTAGCATAAACAGGTAGAACGTTTGATCTGATCAAGGAGCAACTAACAAGATTAGACCAGATAATAGCATCTTTCAGGCCACGACTACATTTTGTTCTGTCCCAAAATGTCTCCGTAAAGGTTGTAGAGTTTAAAGAAGCTTCTCAAAACAACCTTGGTGTTATTTTACAGTCCCAACGGTTGAGACTTTTACCCTGGGTAACCATGACTAACCATCCCAGTCGGTCACTCCAGTAAGTCAGCCATTCCCCAGACACGGTAAACAGTAAAGATGTCATGTGTTTGCTGTGCTCTGGTCATTGTGCCTCCTGTATACTGTGGACAGGAAACCCAGACCTGGTGATATACTGTATACCAAGATGCAATGCTCCCACTCCAGACTGCCAACACTGCCTTTGCCCCCCCCCCCTCGATCACTCTTTGTTGTTATGGTGATGGCTGGATGGTGGGATACAGAAGAAATTAAGCTGAGAAAGTAGCACTGTATTCATTGGAGTGAGAGCCGACGCGTCAGATCCTCCGGGAATACAAGCAAACACTGTATCTTCACACATATTAACTGAGGAGTAAGAGTTTGAAAGAATAAATGAAAATGGTATCGTCTCCCTGCTTCTGTAATTCTTTCCCTTTTTTCATTACTTTCTCTACCATCCCTCTCTCTATCTCTATCTCCATCTCTATTTTCTAAAGTCCTCTTGCTGCTAAAATCACTTAAACCGACAAACCTTATCACCTGTCCTCGTCCAAACTGCTATCCTCGTCCTGATATTTTCTACCACTCTTGAGATTATTGGGACCAGAGAGTGGGGTTACAGAACCTTTCCACCATTCAAACTTTACAGGAAACTTGTCACTGCCATAACCTCTGCCTCTCGTCGGAGTCCCATTGGACGTCCGTTGTTGAGGTCAGGTTCAATTAAACTGAACGTGGGCTGCAAAAACAAGTGTAAAAACAATGCTTGCACAATGTCAAACTTGGCCTTTCAGTGTGAAACCCCTGTTAGACCCTAGATTTGGATCAGAAAAACCCTTTAACATGGCAAAATCCCCAAAGAAGAGCAACAGAAGAGAGATACCTCTTCCAGGACAAACAAGCAGACATGCAATAGGTGCAGTACTGTATTGATTTAACCACAAATTAATCACACATTTTCGTCCGTACAGCATGTACCTCACAGGGAGATTGGTCAAGTATTTAACAAATATGATGCTTTATGCAAATGTATTTATATATTTATTGTTGTAAATCAATTACCAAGACAAAACTATTATCCAGAAACCCTCACAGGAACTGCATTTAGCATAAAAATATGCTCATACGCACACTCAAGCCCAACAGCAGCTGTCAGTGTGAGCTGTCAAGCCTTAACTTTTAATGAGAACCCAGAGAGCATTTTTGAATGAGCCAATCAGCAAATGTTTTTAATCAGGAAGCTCAGGAGCTTTGGTGCTAGCCAACACATACTTGAAATGGCATACAGACGCCTGGTTGACATTTAACATAACAGCATGGTCTGGCAACTTGATTGTGAGCATTGCAAGGAAGGTGATTGGCAAGCCATGGAAACAACTCAGCTATATATTTACCTGTGCTGTACACAGGAAGGCTGCACACAGTAGCTGCAGATACCTCGTATACAGCACACTCAGAGTTTGCATTGCTCCCATCTGGTCATCAATGTAGGGTCACAAAGGTCAGCCGGACCATATATACGAAGGCTTTTATTCCCTATGCCATACATGCGTAGGACTCAGAATGACTGCCATGGGGAACATATGTCATTTTAGAAGAGATGGGCTCTTTCATTATTAATATAACCTACTGCTACCTGCCCATTGAACCAATGTACAGTATACTGTGTATTTGTATGTTTTAATAATGTGTTATGTTTAAGTCAGTCAGTCTATTAGGGCTGTCAAAGTTAACGTGATAACACATTAACACAGATTTGTTTTAATGCATTCACACAAGGTTTCGGAGGTCATAGTGGGCTCAGTTTAGAGTGAAGATACTGGCATCATCTGAAACTAGAAACCTGAGGAATCCATCGGTACCAACCACGTCATACTAGCTTGTCACAAAGGAGGTTCATGAAGGCTCCAAACTTACATTTTGGTGAGTAAAAATTGTCATGGCAAATCTCTCTTTAAAGTACATTATGAACAGATAAAAAATGTGTGATTAGTTTGCAGTTAATAATGATTAACTATGGACAGATAATAAATATAATAATAATAAATATATACCGTAGATCTCAAGAGCTTGCACTTGACACTGTACTACTGTAATATAATATAATGTGTCAGAAGAAAATCTTTTATATCAGACTCCCTGAAGTTCCCTGGAAATACATTTCATATATTTACAAATCAAACCTATAACAGATTTCTATTCTTTCATAAAAGTATTGTTTGGTGCTGTATTTAATCATGTGTGAGGTATTCTGGGGGGGGGGGCTGCAGAGTTGGCATATTTTCACATCACTCTGTGAAGTTAGTTGAGTTCAACCAAACGCTTGGTGATTGTTGGAAAAAGTAACTACGACGGTTTAGGTGAGTTTTATTTTGTGTCTGTCCGGTTTGAATGGTGTTTTACGATGCTCCGCTACGTACAGCTGATCTCAACAAAAACAAAAATATATGTGGATGATGGCACAAGCTGAACGGAGAGGGGGAGCAATCGTCCTCGGGCACCTGGGCGGAGGTCTGCGCTCTCTGAGTGCCATTCTAGTTATAGCTATAGAGTTTCAGGCATAAATATAAAGGAGTCTATAGAGTACTATGAGTACTTTCTGGAGGTATTTTCTTGCCATGTGCCACAGATGTAGCAGAAATGTGAGGAGAGACACAACAAGGCAGGAGTTCCTAAGTTCGTAAGTGCTGCTATTTTGAGAAATTGTGCTTCAACGTAATATGAAGCATCGCTGTGACTGTAAAACATGGTAACATATTTGCGGTGTTGTGTATTTGCTTCTTACTACCATACATCACTCAGACAAGAATATAATTTTCCTGCTTGGAGAAGCCGGTGTGAACTTTCCTCACTTGGTAAACCATTTTGCTGTGCCACTTTGATTGGCACTGCTGTGAAGAGTGTACTCAGACTGGTTGAGAATATAATGATTTGGGCATATAAAACATGCCCCTATAATATTAACCGAGTGTAAGTGGTGCACTTTCCTGCATTGCCGAGGCACGGGTGCATTGTCGTGTTAAATTACTGTTATTCCACACTACTAATGGGTCATCTATAACTGGGTAAATTTGATGTTTTCCATGAATCCATGAGAGCAGATATGCTGAGGACAAATTGTTTGGTACATTGTGCCATCTCCATCTCTTCCAGCTTATACTGAAACCAACTGCTCACCAATTACTTTGTCAGGTGTGACCATATATTAGCTTTACAGATAAGGATTGGCATAAGAAGGTTCAAAAACAAAAACTAAATTGAATGTATTTAAGACATTTTAAGATGTTAAATTAATGCCCTTTATGTTGCCTTAGTGTGAGGGGTAGAAAGACAGAGATGTGTGGGAAGAAAGAGGATAGGAGGTGATAAAACGTCTTATTGGACCCATTACCCAGCGTCATGGTTACCTGGTTTTCATCACCAAGCTGGGAAGCTTTCTTAGCTCCTTCCTGCTCTCTGCCAGCCTCTCTCCCTTGCTCATCCTCCCCTGTGTCCGCTGCCTTATCGCTCCCATCCTTCTACTCCCTGTCAACCCCAGCTCTCCCTCTCTGTTCATCTTCCCCTTCCTCAATCGTTCTTCCCATTCAGTTCCAGTGTTTGTTGAGGAGCCAGTAAAAGTGGCACCAGCAGCTGTCCAAACAGTGATGGCCCCCCGCTGTGTGTAGAAGACACACACACACACACACACACACACACACACACACACACACACACACACACACACACACACACACACACACACACACACACATTACCCATTATCACAGCCTGACGTTTTCTACTACTGTCGCCATGGCATCAAGGAACGAAGGGGCAGATGAAGAAGAGAGAAGACAGAGAGGATGTGGAGAAATGAAATGAAACCATGGCTGGGAAAAAAAAAAAAAACTAGAAGATAATGGAATTAAACAGAAAAGATGTAGCTGGAAACGACAATGAAAAGATGAAGCATGAAGGACAGAATGTGGGGGTGTGGTGGTTCACTCAGCACGCGATACGATACTGGGTTCACAGCAGCAGCCGTGCAGTGTTGCTAACTTAGCGACTCACTATATTTAGTCTCTATATTATAGTTTTCAGACCCCTCTAGCGAGTCTTGCAAAAAAGACACTAGCGACAAATCTGGTGACTTTTTCTGGTGTTATTGGAGACTCTGACGTGAAAGCAGGTATCGTTCTTAGTCTTCTCAATGAGCAGCGGGTGCTGCCGTGGACCTCTCCCCGTCCCAAAGCACTCCCTGGCAGCCCGGTCCTCGTCAGCAGTCAGAACCGTGCACCCCTCCGCATCCAGACTGAATGAATCCTGCATGCACATAGCCACTGCTGGCTGATGTAAATGTAAAATTTTGGGAATCAAACCCTGAATTTAAAAAAAGGAACTGTGCCAGAGTGTCTGTTTTGGGTCACTTTTGCTGGTCCCAAGCTCAGATAAAGGAGGAGGGCTGGAATAGTGGCATTAAAAACAAACCAATTGACGGGAGAAAGTTCTTCAGAGTTAGTTATTAAATAAATTATTACTAAAACTAATAATCAAACGCAGAGGCAATTTTTCAATATGATCAGGAGTAGATATATTTATATAGTCTTACAATTACAACCGGCCCTTTGAGGGCAACCATAACGCTGCTGTGGCGCGGGATGAAACTGAGTTTGACGCCACTGATCTACGTCATGGATTGCTTTGCTTTAGCAGGGTGGGTCTCTGTTTCTGTTTTTTTTTGGGTGGGTGTTTTGTTTTTTTTTCATAAAAATTTTTCTTCTTTTTTTGTTTTTTTTTGTTTTGCCCCTTTTTTTTCTTTTTTTAAAAAAAAAAAGGGACAGTGTTCAATAGTTACTCACACTTAACACCCACTGGTGGAGCAGTGTGTCCACTAGTGTCCACTACTAAACAAAACCTTCCAACCTCAAATCCTCAGTGTAAACCATATCGCTACGGCACATCAAGCATTAACTTCCCTCCATCCATCCGGATCGATCCAATTTCAGGAGTCTGCAGTGTGATAGTGTTAACAAGTCAGAGGTGACATTTCTACCAGTCAGGTCTTCTCTTTAGGTCAGTTATGTCGTTTTTAGGCATAAACTATGATTTCTAAGCATTAATTCATATCATATCACCGGTTTATTTTACAAGACTTGATTGACCGTGCTATTGCAACAAATTGCTTGCATGCTATAAATCCTTTTGCTCAGCATGTGCCCCTAGTGAAGGCTTTGAGCCTTCAGAAATGGGACCAATTGCCTGGAAAGCCAGAGTGCTTCAAGAATGACCATCAGTACTGATACAGATCTCTTTCCCGAGTGTCCCCTCCGCCTCAGACTAACAATAGAGTGCAGTTACTGAGCTGCTGCATGGGTGGTTTTATTGCCATGGAGCTCAGCCACCCAATTAGCCTCTACTGAGCTGAGTGGAAAGGCGGGAAAGGACTGGATTAGATCTTAATGACTACCTGTAAGGCTAAGCATGACTCAGTGTGGCTAATCATTGTTTCAGAGCAGAGACTGCCTTGGTCTGAAGTTTTCATTAAAATCTCTTCAGTGATAAACGTATATATTGTATCAGTGCTCAGCAGCTCAGAAAGTTTGGTAAGTGGCTTCAGAAACAAGACGACAAGACTACAACAATAGTGGCAGAACCAAATTCTTACCATGTAATTATAACTGACAATTACAAGCCAGAATAAAAACAGCATCAACCATTTCAAGGCTCCAAACATCACCGAATATTTCCATAAAATAACTCATGCACACAATATAGACTGGGTGTTACACAAAGCTGAATCCGTTTATCACAAAAAAATAGAAAAGTAAGTATAAACTGAGTCTAAACAAGGGCTATCAAGTGATTTAAAAGTAATGCGCTAAAGTCAAAGATCTAAGACTTTTTCTATGTACACAAAAGGCCTCTTTCTCTCAAATATTGTTCACAAATTTGTCTAAATCTGTGTCAGTGAGCTCTTCTCCGTTGCCGAAATAATCCATCCACCTCACAGATGTGGCATATCAAGATGCTGATGAGACAGCCTGAGACTGGTCACAGTTTGCCATGTTATGATTTGAAGATATTTTTATGCTACTACATGTGAGAGTTTCTGGACAATGTTTGTCATTAGCTATGTTTACATGGACACAGATAATCGGGATAAAGGCCCAATCGAATTAAAAATGCTTCATGTAAACACGTCAGTCGGAAGATTTTGATCCGATACGGCCCATTCGGAAGGAAATTTCATTCCGAATAGAGAGGTGGTTTATGCCGATCGGCATCCATGTACACACCCAATCGGATCATGTCCTCCTGGTTGGGGGTAAAATTATCTCCACTGCGCATGTTAGCTACGTCAGCGAGCGAACGAGCTGAGGATGTGCAGGCAAAGCGGGGGTTGTTTACAACACAGGCTGAAATACAGCTTCTTCTTCTTCTACTATTTCCAGAAAATCAGACAACTTTGCGCAAGTTACATGTATACGTACGTCGTGATCGGATCATTTTATTTAATGTTCATTTAAACAGTGGATTTGGAATTTCTGATCAACCAATTCAGATCGGATTGGAGAAATCTGGCACATGTAAACAAAGCTAATGTTTTATGTTAATTGCTTTAAATATTGCACAGTGAAAAAGCAGGTTTTCTGAGCTTCTGCACTATGAATAACGGACCCAACCAATCATGTACGGAACGTGTTGACTTGCACCTATATTCAAGAAACAGCAACACAGAGGCTCTGTAGTCCGAAGCCACAGTGGCGTCACTCACTGGTCTGTGGACTGCCTTTTAAAGCTTTGAGTTCGGCATTTTAGCCGCTGCCATCTAGATTATTTGGAAGCACAAGTGACACAAGTGGGTGGAGCGAAGTACACCTGAACATAGAATAAGATATTTTCAGGCAACCAAAAAGGTTATAATTAACTTTCAAGAACTGAAAACACACTGTGAAAGGGTTAACGTAAGACAAAAACACAGACTGGACGACGCTGTGGTAGCGACCTGTCAATCACAAGGCCGCCACGCCTTAAAACATACCCTGCTTTATGGTGTACTGACCCTAAATGGGATGCATCGTCACGCTGTATTGAAGAAAACTTGAAACTGATGATTGAGACCATAAACTCATGTTCACAGTGTTTCCTGAGGTAATAAATCAAGTGAGAAGTAGGTTCATTTTCTCATAGACGTCTATACAATCAGACTACTTTTGCAAGCAGAGGAGTCGCCCCCTGCTGGCTATTAGAAAGAATGCAAGTTTAAGGCACCTCTGCATTGGCTTTACTTTTCAGACCCGGAGTTGCTCACTTGTCCCGAACCAAGACAGCATATCATTACTCCTTTCAACCTCGACAAAGGCAGCGCAGACCACATCCACTCCTTCCATCACCTTTCACAACAAAAACACCAGACACATAACATTCCCAAACAAGTATTTCGCATTTCCATGCGGTTTATTTGTCACATCTCTCTTTTTTGTATTGTGAAGAAAATATTCATGATCTTGAAGTTCAGATAAGGAAGTCGAGGAACTTTTTTAAATTGAACCAGCTTGAAATGATTTGCAGGCACAGTATATGTAGGATTTCTGTGAGTGTGACATTTGTGGTGTGTCAATCTGGTGACAGTTCAGCAGGAAAAGAATAATATTATTGCAAAAATCCTGCTGAGAGTTCATATCTGAATAATGAATTCATATTTGGTTGCATCCCTGCATATATGCACACAAAATGGAATGGTAAAATTTACTGAAATGATCAAAACTCATAATATGAATTAGAGCAGAAAAGCATTCAACACTAATCTCAAAAGACTGAAAGTGTACAAAAACGTGCTTACTTTACATGTGTGCGTCAGCTTGTTCATGTATGGATGGGATGCATTATCCTCTTCCTTCACTCTCCATTGCCCTCAGTACACTGTGTGTGTCTTCTTGTATGAGTGTGCATGACGGCGATGTGTCAGCCGCTCCTTCATATGTAATTCGTGTCATGGCTGCTGTCCTGGTGTGACTGCATGAGCTTAAGGCAACAGCTGTTCTCTGCTGCTCCGACCAGCAGTGGCTGCATCCGTCTCTCTGTCACGTTTATAACCTTTCCTGTTCTGTTCTGTTAAACTCGGGTCAAAAGATGGCTCAGAGACGTTTTGATTTCATCGTCACGTCTTGTTGACGGGTATGTTATTGAGGATTATCAAACTTCAGCTGTGTTCAACTATTTAAATACGGAAATATAATCAGAAGCAGTTAACTTTCTCTTGCTCCAACCTGCCGAGCGGAGCTCAGCAGAAAAGCTTAAAATGATAATGATCATTTTTCAAAGTGAACTGATCGTATATGGCACTGATTCTGTGGAATCCAAAACCAGTCCCAGGAAGGTCCAAACAACTCAGGGATCAAGTCAAGACCAAGTCCAAATAGCTCAGAGACCAAGTCAGGATCAAGTCCAAATAGCTCAGAGACTAAGTCAAGACCAAGTCCAAACAGCTCAGGAATCAAGTCAAGACCAAGTCCAAACAGCTCAGGGACCAAGTCAAGACCAAGTCCAAACAGGTCAGGGATCAAGTCAAGACCAAGTCCAAACAGGTCAGGAATCAAGTCAAGACCAAGCTCAAACAGCTCAGGAATCAAGTCAAGACCAAGTCCAAACAGCTCAGGGATCAAGTCAAGACCAAGTCCAAACAGCTCGGGGATCAAGTCAAGACCAAGTCCAAACAGCTCGGGGATCAAGTCAAGACCAAGTTCAAGCAGCTCAGGGACCAAGTCAAGACCATGTCCTATATTCATGACTTTTTGGTTTGTTGGGCTTGACTTGGTCATGACCTGTTTAATGTCCGATCTAGCTCGAAGCCGTTTATCCTTAAAATTACTGATCCCAACATTTTTTTAGTCAAACCAAATATTTAAGCAAAAACACAATAATTTATTTCCTAATCATTTGAATTGTGTTTTTATGGAAATAACCTCCATAGATGACAATAACAGAGTGCAGTACTGTACTGTATACATTACCGTCTCACCCCTGAGAAATAGGGCTCCCCCAGAAGATATGGTGTAATTACCATAAATATAATGTTTTGTGTAAAATATATCCAACACAAAATAAACAACGAACTTGTGAGTGGCAGACAAAAAAGCCATTCACTATACAGGTACTTGGTCATAAACTAAAGCTAAGTAAAAAGTTCAGGATGACCAAAATAATTAGGGTTCATCCTCTGAGCACTGTGGGTACCTGTACCAAATTTCATGTCAATCCATCTGGTAGTTGGACTAAAGCGGTCCAACAGACAGACTGACGTTGCTAGCCCTAAAGCTATGCTGCTAAATGTCATCAATCTTAAATCAATCTTGACTATTATTAGATACAAATTCAGCAACACTGTAACTCAAAGCTGATACCACAGGATCTCATTGAGCTGGGATTTAATATTGATTCAGCTCAGATTTGATATCTGCTAGTCGATAGCTGTTAATGATCACAGGTGTAGTAGAAACGAGATCAATATTCAGTGTAAGTTTCATTACAAAGTACTAAATTAAAAATGCAGAAGATATGCAGCCTTGGTAGCATCTAAACACGAAGAGGCTATATTAAGTTCAGCTCTACATCAGTACTCAGATCAAGTACTTTGTTTCAAGCTGTTCCAGACATTGACTAACCCATTTTACTGTGTCAAAGTCAATGTGACAGTTACACACAATAAACCATAATTCACCAAGACAGCTTTTGAAATCATTTTGATTAATACATCTGGATTCCCGATTCCCTTCAGGAAGTTTCCTAAAAAGGACCGTGTAATTATATACTAATCACAGCCAAAAGTACTGACATTGAAAGGAACCTTCTAATTGAGTGTCTAAGAATAAAACATGAGATAATACAGCAGTTAGCTAGAAAATGGAGGTCAGCGTGACGCCTCCATTTATCCAATTATGAGTTCAGACTTTTGCACTTCTTTTAAGTCTTTCTTTTTTTTTTTAACATATATTTATGATCTTAAAATGAATCTTTTCCTCCTGCTCTAGTTAGAAAGAAATGAACATGCAGAGCATCTTTTCTAATAAATCATGAAGCTACTAATGGACTTTAAAATGTTACTTTATACCAAGTCAAGGCATTCCTTATATTGTGAATTATTATGCAACATTGCTCATTTGCCTTGGCTTTGATTGGCTAACAGAGCTTAACAATCAAGTGGCAACCTCCGGTCTGAAAAGTGAAGCCAATGCGGAAGTGCCATAAACTTGCATTCTTTCTAATATCCAGCAGGGGGGCGACTCTAGTCTGATTGTATAGACGTCTATGAGGAAAATGAGCCTAATTCTCACTTGATTTATTACCTCAGTAAACACTGTAAACATGAGTTTATGGTCTCAATCGCAAGTATCAAGTCCTCAATACGGCATGATGTTTTTATGGTCCCATTTAGAGTCAAATAGACCATGAAGCAGGGGATGCTTTAAAGCGTGGGCTACCTTATGATTGACAGCTGGCTACCACAGCGTTGTCCGGTTTGGTTGTCTATGTTTTCATATTACAACTTTAACTCTTTCACTGTGTTTTCAGTTCATTAAAGTTAACTGTAACATTTTTTGTCAACTTAAAATGTCTTCAAAACTCGTGATGTGTTTTCCATCCTCGTGTCACTCCTGGATGCAAAAAAACACGATGACGACGATCAAAATGCCGGACTTGAGGCTTCAGAATGGGAGTCCACAAACCAATGGGTGACGTCACAGTAACTGTCTACTTGCTGCTTGCTATGTTAGCAATATGCAAAGATGGTAAATGGACTTGCCTTTACGTAGCGCTCATCTAGTGTTCTGACCACTCAAAGCACTTTAAACTACATGTCAGCATTCACCCATTCACACAAATGCATACATTGATGGCAGAGACTACCATACAAGGTGCCAACTTTAGGATCAGGACCAGCCCACCAGGACCAGCCTTCAGGAGCAGCGACATGTGACCGGAGAAGCCGGGGATTGAACCACTAACCTTCTGATTGATCTGATCTACCCTCTGAGCCACAGCCGCCTCAAAGAGTGAGGGCTCTCTTGATTTGACATAGCTAATCGATGATTGATGATGATGATGAGATGCTAGTTAGCGTCCTCAGAAGTTGCTGGCAAGTGTAGCAGGTAACTCTAATTTCCTCTCTCTTGTTTTCCATTCATCAACCAGCAGTTAGCTCTCAGCAGCAATTACGCCACACTTTACGCCACACAAAAGACCATCGAAAGAAAACTTGAAGCACAGTCTCGTTCAAAATCACCTCGGGTAACATCCCGTTGTTTCTACAAACTTCTCTGAGCCCTCAAAATGATTGCCATGCATATCTAAACCTTAGGAGTCACCATGTTCTTCATTCACTGCTGTACAGTAAAGTTAAATGTGTATTAAATGGCTAAATGTTAGCACACTAAAAAGTCAAGCATACACACAGCTTGCCTCCTTGCCTCCGTAGCGGTCTTTGCTTCTGCAGTGACCTTATACCTCTTCAGGGAATCACAGGAGCTCTCGCAGGTTATTTCTCACAGTTTATCTATGAATCTGGTCCTTATTCTTCCTTTTAAGCTAAGTTCATATTATATGACTTTCAAAGTTGTCAGATCGCAGTACAGTTCACACTACATAACTTGCTGTCTTGTAAGTGTGAGTCTTGAAGTCATTGGGGTTTTCACACTACATGACTGACTGGAGACAGCAGGTGACACAATATAATATAGTTCACTGGGAGGAAGCCCAGACGAGGCCTCCAAACTGTGTTTTGTCCCGAAAACACACGGGATAAATACATGGTAAATGATATTTACCGTGCTAAATATCTGGAATGCGTCTGCTAGGTATCGGCAAGCATCTTGCAGCAGACGCTCGTGTGCCAATACGCGAGCAGCGAGTCAATTGTGAGCCTTTTGTGAGGGAGCTCCCAGAACTGACAAGGGAGTGGAAAATCAGGACTAGAAATGTGTAGTGTGAACTAGGCAATCAATAGGATGTTCCTGTTCTTACAGTCCTCAGTACAGAATAATACTGTATGTCTAGGACGTCTTACCAGCAGAGGCATGGCCAGGTCAGCAAAGTAAACAAAGGCCGCCCCGAGTGTGAATCCCACAGCCACGGGAACGAAAGCAAATGAGCCGTACTTCCCAGAATCCTCCGCCATGTCGATCGCCGGTGCCAGCAATGACCAATAGGAAGCAGCGAGCATTACCTGAGAGAGGCAGGGAAAGGGAGAAGAGAAATTAAAAAAAAATGTGTATCATAGCAGTAGTTTGTCATGCACCTTTAAACACAGAAATATAGCAACCTAATACGCCGTCACTGAGCATCGTTATGCACAAAGAAATTAATTGCAAACAAATCGCTTTAAAAATAGTGTAAATGAGCCAATTTAAAGGGGATGTTTTCTTGTTTCTAATATACGAGCACAGTGTCCGTTGATTCATTCATGCAGCGCCACCTAACTGGCACCAAATTTGTCATGGTCATTCAGACATCATATGTACACATGTCAAACAAATGTGGTCGCCATAGCACAAAGTACTAATGAGATATGACATTTTTTTGTTTTTTAAGATAAGCTCTGCCAACAGCATTGGAGCTAATTTGAGGGCCAACTGTAGCAAAACTGTATGGGACATCGACAACCCAAAAAAAGTAACTTTGGTCCAGAGATGTTTTCTACCGAATATGGTGACGATTGCCGAAAATGTGTAGTAGCAGCAAAAAAAACAGATTCAAAATAAATTGGTTTCTGACAGTTACGGTTCGTAAAACACAGGCCAGAATGTGTAATTTATTTTGATAGCACCACCACTGCACCAAATTTGACACCGAACCCCTCTCGCCTGAGCAATACACCCACCAATTGTGAAGTAGCTCGGATGAGCGGTTCTTGATATACGCCACGAGACCACTTGCTTTATAGTTATCAAGCATCCGTTGGGCCTGATGCAAGAACTACTGGTATGAACATATTCGGTCTTAAGTTGCACTTACAAGTGATTTAAGAGATCAGCTAATTGACCCTATTTCGAATTTTCTTTTGGGTATGAACAAAAATGACTTTTGGCTCATGGCCATGTACACAGACACAGGTGGAAACTCCTGTATGACTGAAATTATAAGGCATTAATACATTTTAAGTTAAAATATGATAGTAAAATCAGCTTAATAGAAATAAAGCTGATCATTATTTTCAGGCATGGATAGATATTCTTTACTTTATTGGCACGGCTCTTTATATACACCCCAACAGCTGTTACTAATTAGCATAGACCTACTGTAGGCTATAATATTCTCTTAGTCCATGTCCATGACTGCCATGACCCCCTGACCACCGCCCATCTACTGTACTTTGCTAGGTGTGTTTTTCAGCGTCTGTCTCCCCATATGTCGAGGCACAGCTCTGCTCTAAAGGCTGATACTTTTACCAGTTGTTTCGGATCGTCAAATGAGACCACTGACACATTATGCGTTCATCTGCTGATTTCCAGCAGCAGGACATGATGCTCAACAGTGTGAAATATTTCGTTTCACTCTTCGTTAACATTATTGTGAAAGAAAAAGGTAGAAAACTGCAATTTGGGGGAGGAAAACATGCTTATGATCGAATCTGGTAAACAAACAGGAGGTTCATAAAGTTGTAAAGATCAATTAAGGCAAGACTTTCGTGATTTTGAAATCCTCAAAACTAATGGTTTGACATTTCCCAGGTTTACATGAGTGTATCCACGTTTGGCCTATGTTTCCAGTCTATTCAGCATTCTCACAGGTAATTAACCCAGAAAAGCCTGATCGTATTGTGTCAGCTGTCAAAATCCAAATAGAGACAGGACTGTTTGCCTGAACACACTCGTATCTTTCAAGCTTCATGTTTGCACAGGAAGTATCTGCAGCGTCTATCACAAATACTGTACATGCCAATCTTTATTCTGTCTGAGTCCAGCTCCCCTCGCAGCTGCCTCCGCCTGACACAGTAGCAGCGCTGAAAATGCAAAACACGAGTGTAATAAAATGTAATGGAGGCATATTGTTAGGCTGCAGACGCCTCTGGCATTCAACAGCGCTGTACCTACTGCTACATCAAATCTAGCCAGCTTTGTTAGTCAGGCAGAGTACAGCAATGCCCAAGCTGACTGCTGCTCACTTAATTTGGCTCTGGGAGCTAAAAACTTGTGAATTATGGCAAATGCAAAAGTTTCATTCCAGTCTTATTCATGTTGAGTCTGGCAGTAATTGAATCCTCACCATGATTGCAGAGAGGACAAATGGTCCCATGCTGTTTTACATCTACAGCATGCCTGGTCTTCAGGCTCCCAAAGAGAGTCAAACAATCTGCACTTGCTTTTACAGTTCGCTGGATGTGGATGTACCTATTAGTGGATTCAAACTCCCAGCTGCACAAGCAAGAAGCAAAGAGAGCAGTTATACAGGTACAACCAGAGAGCTAGATTTTTGTTTATTTGTGTTTTTTTGGCATCTTCATCTCTCCACTGGCAACAGAAGTAGGACAAAGATATCAAAGAGAAGCCAGAAAGAAACTAAAGTCAAACTGAACTATATGTTTAAGAGTGAGGGGATATGGCCTTAAAATAATAGTACAATATTGCAATGTATTTATGTTTATGTTGTATGTAGTTGTGTACAGAGCTGTTATCAAGTTTATGGTTTGTAGTGGTGTTGTACTGGACTATTATTAGGGCTGCAAAATTAAGTGAAATGTTATTGAAACCACAATATTGCCTGCTGCAATTTCGAAGTTAAACATTAGGGCTGTCAATCGATTAAAATATTTAATCGGGATAAATCGAATGATTGTTTATAGTTAACTGATTATTCACACATTTCTCCTAAAGGGAGATGTGAGGAGACTATTTAATACTCTTATCAACATGACAGTGGGCAAATATGCTGCGTTATGCAAATGCATGTATGTATTTATTATTGGAAATCAATGAAAACTCAAAACAATGACAAATATTGTCCAGAAACTTTCACAGGTTCTGACTTTAGCATAAAAAATATGCTCAAATCATAACATGGCAAACTGCAGCCCAACAGATAACAACAGCTGTCAGTGTGTCAGAGTGCTGACTTGACTATGACTTGATCCAGACTGACTGGGACTATCATAAAGTGGACATGTCTGTAAAGGGGAGACTGGTGGGGACCCAGAGAACCCATTTACATTCACACATCTTGAGGTCAGAGGTCAAGGGACCCCTCTGAAAATGGAGATGCCAGTTTTTCCTCACCTTAACGTATAGTTTGGAGCGTCATTTAGCCTTCTTTAGACATGGCTGGTACTCAAGGATTCCATAGGTTTTCTAGTTTCATATGATACCTAAAGATTGCAAGTTGCATTAATGAGTTAAAGAATATAGTGGCATTAAAACAAATTAACAAAATAATTTTATTGTGGTTATTGTTGTGTTAACTTTGACAGCCTCATAAATATAAAATAATTTAATAATTAAATATAAGATGTCCTGACCTACAAATCATATTAAAAAAACATCCTTTGTTTGGTGCAGATCTCCACAAAAATGTATTTTCTAATGTTTTGCATAACATGAGGGTGAATAATATTAGAAATACACTTCAATACACCAACACCTAGCACAACCTCAGTAACAAACATACAGACAAATTAACAAAACGGTCAACAAAAATAAAAGGTTGAATTAAAAAATTAATTATAAATTGTGGCTGTTATTGATCGTAGCTTGCCTATTTTAAAATGGTGGGCTTGTGAGGGATGCCCTGTTTTGCACTAGTGACAGTTCTCACTAATCAATCAATCAATAGTCTGTCGTGTTTTAACTGCCTTTTAGTATCTTGGAACCTCAAGGGAGGTAGTACCAAGGAAAGTACCAGGAACTGGTATCTGTTGATATAATATGTATCATGACAGAGAGGTTATGATTCAATATATCACAATACGTTGCGATACTACTAAGTAAGACAATATATTGTGATATTTAAAATCTAATTTTTGGAAAACTGTTGTATAAAAAACACGCTACCATATGCATAATATCCAGAGCTGGGTTCTGCCAAAGGTTTCTACCTGTTAAAGGGGATTTTTTTCTTGCCATTGTCGTATAAGAAAGCATGTTCATGGAGGATCTCTTGTGCGGTCTAGATGTGCTCTATATGAAAAGCACCTCAGGATAACTTCTGCTGTGATTTGATGCTACATAAAAATAAAATAAACTCAATTGAATAAAATCTGAGGAAACTATTTACTTTTATAAGCAAGAACAGTGGAATCTGCAAGTCATCCAGGAAATATGGTGGTTACCCCCCCCCCTTTTTTTCCATACCTCCTTTTCCCCCCCACCCCTACCCCCCTCACCACCCACTTAAATTTTTTTCTCCCCCCCCTCTCCATTTTCTCTCTCCCTCTCCTCTCCCCCCCAATCTCAATCTGGAGAACATCGTGTACGTCTGTGCCGACTGAATCAAGGTGGGGGCTGTCTACATGTTAATTAGCAACAATCCAGAGAAGATGAGCAGGTTGACACACTGCTGGTACAGCTGCCGAGCCCCAAAGCTGCACAAGATGACAACGCAACATTACTTTGCATGGGTATTGTGTATGGGACTTAATTTCTAGTACTGCTATTATTGCTTTTAAGAAATGGGACAAACGTAAACATGGAAAATGACCAAGCCATCTCCTGTATATGCTATTTTCAGAGAATTTGCAAGACCTTTACACCCAGTCTTTCAAAATGGCGTCATGGACAACAGATATTGCAATGCATATAACCAAAAAACTAAGTTATTACACTTATTCTTGCCAAGAGTTAGAAGCTCAATATCGCTACTCTCTGTACTTAGCTTAGCTTAGCATAAAGACTGGAAACAGGTAAACAACAAGCCTGGCTCTACCCAAAGGTAATAAAATCCACCAGCAGCACTTTAAAGCTCAATAACTAAAACGTTTGCTCTTCTTTGTTTGAAATGTGCAAAAATCAAACTGTAAAAAAACTCAATTTGTGGTTATATGGGGTGTTATGTTAGTAACTGCACAGGGACAAGAAAACCCTAGAGGTTAGAGGTCGACCAGTAGTAGATTTTTAAAGACCAATATAACTATGACTGTTTGGAGCAGGAAAAAGCCAAAGTTGATTTATCAGCCGATACCCACCGCCGCCTGCGGAAAAAAACGTGACATTGTCGGAAATAAGCAATCTTTGACTTTATTACCTGATATTTAACAAGCTGACATCTAATTCAAAATAATACTGTAAATACCTAAATAAATAAATAAATAAATCTGGAACTTTAGAGCAAAAGTGAATCAGTCAGTTTATAACTTGCTTTTTGTCGGCTGCTTTTGCCTACATGGTTTTTATGAAACCAGTTTTTGTCACGCTGAATTTAATCATTATGAGACGACATCCTTTAGTGTGATTTCATGGATTACATTTTTGGAAAATGAGCGATGCGTTGTATTGTAGTTAGTTGGTTGGACCTCCTATCGCCAGAATGATGCATTGAAGGTTTTTTTTCATGGAGTGGAAAATTGCTTTCCGCAAAAAGTATCTCAAATCATGTAAATAACAGGGCTGGTAATCGAGTCAAATATTTAATTGTGATTAATCACATTATTTGTGCTATTTAACCTCATTCGTGCTTTGAAACTGAGCTCGCTACAACCTGAAAGATCGACTATGTTAATGTGTGAAATTAATGACATTAAAACAAATTTGTTAGCACATTATTTTGAGCTTAACTTTCACAGGCCTATTAAATAATAAATGGGCCTATCTAAAATGTAATTTAAAGCCTATAATGCATTTATGGCTGGAAAACCGAGTGTCGGTTTCGAAGTACGAGTGCCATTTCATGGGATCTTTGACAGAGGTTTACATTAGCCCTCATTATCTATATAGAGATTCAAAACAGTGATGTAAGTCCTCGTGTGATTGGTGGTGGCTGCACAGCCATCGACCACTATCCGACCACCTATAACAATACTTCGTAAATGTCCAATCAGAGCTGATTAATTGGCGGTTGGTTGAACTCTACTTGCTATCTGGCCTCTGGTTGCAGCTTCATAGATACTGGACAGATATGACAGTGGTATCAAACTATTTCTCTAGCTCTAAGAAAGAGAATAAGTCAGGAATAGTTTAGGATAATAACAATATGGTTGAAATATGAGTGACTATGGTAATATACGCTGTAGAGTTCAAAGCAGCAACGGGGAATTTCAAATGCTAAGAGCTCCACATGGCAGCGAAGGAGAACAGTTTGACATATTTGAAATTCAACACCCAGAAATGCGATAACACCACGACATCACTTAACCCCAGACAGAGCACTCATATCAACTATGCTGATCTGTGATACAAGAGGGCAAAGAGACAAAAAGCATTTGTAGAGATGGGTAAAGATGCGGACATCAGAGGGTGGCAACGTCAACGGGTAATTCATATTTAATGCACACACAAAAAGGGAAAATTCAACTTGTTTCTCTACTTTTTTTGTGAATTTATTACCAATCTTACTGTATTTCTTTTTCCATTCAACTCTCAGCAAAGTGCTTTTGCTCTTACTTCATTTACGGTTCCTCTCTCTCATTTTTGCAGGAGCCAAACCTGAGGTCCATTTCACAATCTATATTCTCGTTCATTAAGTCTCGATTCGACAGGGTCTCAAGGCTATTGAAACACCTGTCTAACAGTGATGCCAGCGCCCAATTACTGCTTTGTTATCTCACTCAGGGCCAAATACTAAGCCTTTTGCAGCTAATTTACATGGAGCTATAGACCATTGTGCCCCAGAAACATCCCTGTTATTATATGAATATGTGAACAGAGCTGGAATACTAACGTATATTCATGCATTAGCATTGGTATTTAGGGGAGTATCTTGCAAAAAGAGTTGGGCAACATCTGGGTCTGAAAAGTGAAGCCAATGCAGAAGTGACTTAAACTTTCTTTCCCATTCTTTGTAATAACCAACAGATTATATAGTAGTCTATGAGAAAATGAGCCGACTTCTCACTTTATGTAATACCTCAGTAAACATTGTAAACATGAGTTTATGGTCTCAATCACTAGTTTCAAGTCTTTTTCAATACAGCATGATGTTGACTTAGTAAATTATGGTCCCATTTAGTGTCAAATAGACCATAAAGTGGGGTATGCTTTAGGGCGTTTCTACCTTGTGATGGACAGGTTGCCTAAAGCTGTGTTATTCAGCATTCAGTTGTACTTAGCTCCACCCTCTCATGTCACTTCTGGTTCCAAAAAAACAAACAAATAATTTAGCAAATGAACATCATTTTGTCCGTTGCCATCTTGGGTTTTGGCCGTCGCCATCTTGTTTTTTTGGAGCCAGAAGTGACATGAGAGGGTGGAGCTAAGTACAACTGAACTCTGAATAACACATTTTCAGGCGACCTGTCCATCACAAGGTAGCCGTGCCCAAAAGCACACCCTGCTTAATGGTTTATTTGACTCTAAATGGGACCATAATTCACATCACTTCTATACAATCAGACTTCTTTTTGAAACCAGAGGAGTCGCCCCCTAATGGCCATTAGAAAAATGGCTGAGAGTGGTAGCAATATTAGCCAATAGCTAAGATTTCTGCAAAACTGGGTTTGAAATATAGTTGTTGTTGTTTATTCTTGTATTTATTTATTTTTTCAGTTTCAATATGATTTCTATTGTTATAGATTTGGGTAAAGAATAATACTACATTGGGTCAATTTGTTCTGAAATATAATGATAGAAATATCAGCAGGACCTTTTCCAATATATGGTCAAGTCCTCCTTGTGACAAACAGAATAATCATCTTTCCATTTTAATTATCCTCATCTCAGATAAACAGGAAGACAGACAAAGTTAGGGCTTAATCAAACTACTCTCAAAATGCTCTCATCATTAAGGACTCTCTTCATGGGTGCTCTGATCTTACAATGCTTGATGGCAATCATCTAGATGTGTGTCTCAGCATAATCAATCCTGCAATCAGCGATTGCCCTGCTGAGCTTAGAGGTTTCATGTGAGCAATGAACGTCTATATTAGAAGCCAGCTGTGAGTCATTTAATGGTTTCATAGCAATATATTTTCACAGAGTGGTCCTCTGTACAGGTGATGCACATGGTCCCTGTGTTGTTAGAAGGCTACTACAGACTTAACTCAGTCTCATAGGAAGGCATATAAATACCACATTTCTGTATGTTATAATAATGCATTTTAGACTTTTCAGATGTCATTTATATGGCACAGACGTGAAACAGCTTTTTGAGTGTCACTCAACGCCATGCTATTACTGTGAAATTGCCGTGGTTATATTTAGGCAACAAAACTACGGTACCAGCCACAAGCCACTTAGTTAGGTTTAAGAAAAACATAACTGTTGGGCTTAAAACAATTACGTAAACTAAGTAAAATATGTACACAAACAACATAAGTACGAAAGGAAAACGTGACAAACATCACTAACATAACTTCACAATAACTCAACAAATCTTTGGGATGCAAACGGCGGTCTCGACCACCGGTCTCCTGGTTAAAAGTCCTGTTTGTTGGACCCATCCACGTCCTCTCCTTCCCACCATTAGCGCTCCTTTTCACATTTTATTCCACGTCAACAGCTCTGAGCATAGCTCAGATGTGTTTGCATTACAGTCAGTACAGACTACATAGTGAAGACATGACACGCCAAAAGCAAACAGGGTGTGACTTCACTGTCATTCATACGGCATTAGGTGAGATCAGACTGACAGACTATAAACAGTTGTAAACTTATGTAATTACCTGCTGTTAAAAATGTAAGAACTTGGTATGCAGAGTAAACAGAGCTACTATGAAACAACATAGATCTGAGCGATGCTACCTTCAGCAGAAATGCACATTGTGCTGTGTTAACAAAAGGATCTGTGCTACTACTGTTTAATATCTAATGGTAAGTTGCGCTGGCGTTGAACCTCAGTACAGTTTTGGTACTAGGTGAAATGCGTCCAATACACTCACTAAAAAGTTACACAGAAATAGATGTTTTCTAGTCTATAAAATGTCAAAAAAGTAGTGAAAATGTCTCATCCCAATTTTTCAGCATCCACGTTGATGCCATCAGATGTTATGAGCGACTAGCAAAACACAAATATTGAGTCATTTTCCCTGCAAATTTACTTTTATTATGAACGAGTTAGCAAAATAGGTGATAAACTATCAAATGACTTTGTCAGCCCTACTTTTAAGTTTACCATGTACCTGAATCTATGATGTCCAATGTACCAAAAGACAAAATAAAATTGATCAAAAACTTATTGGTTACACTGTATGCGTAGATTATATAGAGCAGAGAAAAGAGTGATTAATCCCACCAAAAGCTGCATGTTATACATCGGAAATATGGCAGCTCCTGTCTAGCATGTCTTGAATTGTTATCTTGGCCCAGCAGCCTGACATAAAGTAAATGAAATGACTTACTCACAGGAAGAGCACAAATTGGGATTAAGCTTGAGGATGGTGCTGATTAAGTCCTGTCCCTTTACTGCGTAGAGCTAAAACAAATAGAGCTCCTGTCTTCCCTAAAGCCCATTCATTGTCTTTTGAATGATTGAGTTCTTCCATTTTCTAACTGCAGTATTTGTTTTCACCAGTTGTGGTAAGTGGCTCTATCATTTGTTCACAGCCTGGCGGCAATTTGAGAAATACGATGGAGACAGTCTGACTGATTGTGAAGATAAAGCCAGACATAAAATGACTTGATCGCTGCCTTGCAACGAAATGAGCATTAACTGGCTGTGTGGAATACTTAGGTGAGGCGAATATGCCCTCCATTACACTACACATTACAATTATTATCATACCTGTTTTCTTTTCACTATCTATACCATTTATCTGTCCATACCCAACTAGCTTCCCACATAAACATTAGATTAAATTGAGCATCAAGGGGATTCGGCATAGATTTTCCTCTCCTGTCAATTTCATCTCCTCTTTTAAATGGACTGTATCTGTGTCAGTGCCAAATCTCCCACTAAGGAGAAGATGCCTCCATTCATTTTCCCTCTCCGATCAATTTGTCTTCCTTCCTGACATCTCTCCTATTCCATCCATCTCGCCTCTCTCTGTCTTGGAGCTAATACAGTTCAAAGCTGTCCACTTTCTCACACTTCATCACTCTCTTTCTAGCTTAATGGATCTCATTCTTTAGTTCCTGCATTTGTCTGTCCCCATCTTTCAACTCAACCATCGTTTCATTTAAGTGTTGCCCTCAACAGGCTTCAATTTCTTATTTTCCTATGGGTCTCCCTCAGCCGTCATGGGAAAATTCACCTGTGCTGGTTAATGATTAGGGTTGCAAAGAGTTGGTAAATTTTGAAGAAAAACTTCCTAAAAGTTTCTGGAAAATGTCCAAGGGAAGGGGATTTTGCACAGTTTCAGAGTACCTTTGAATAGTAGACGACACTGGTGGGAATTGGTGGGAAATACACATAAATAATAAAACAACAGCGTGGCATGTTTGGGTTAGAGGTAACCCATTTCATTGAATTCAGGGTTTCAGGATGTACCTGCTGGCAATAACTGCTGCACCGCCAAAACTTTCCATGTAAAACTTCAGACCAGCTTGAACTTCTCCAGAAGTACTTTTCCATGTGGGCGAGTCGTAGACATTGATAGACTATATTGACAGTTTGGGTCACATTGTCACATACCAAACCGAATGTCCTGCACCAAACGCCTCAGGATAAATACATCTACCGTTCCATCCCTAACTGAACTGTACCCAAGCAGCATTCAGCAGAGTACTCCTCCATCACATGTGCAGCCCTCACTAATGCACTGTCTGATTTTTTAGGATATTTCAGTGAACCGGCAGATAGGAATGTAAAGCACACAGTTTACCACCTTCTGCCTTTTTTGTTAGCAAACTGTTACCTTCTGGGATGAATCATTATATATTGATTGCTCACTTTAAACCCTAATTTTGCACATCCCACACACAAGCACCTTTCCCCATTAGCTTACTTGCTGACTAGCTACGTCACCACATGGCACATTTCACAATTAATGGTTTTATTTCTTCACTGCAGATAAGTTGCCCTGCAATCAGTAACCATCAATGACCATAAATCTGGCTATTTCATCCCTCAGAATCATGCAGTAAAACTACAGTAACCTGTATATGATCAGTGAAATCTGTGGTAGAAAATTCTCTCATTCTGAACACGAAATATCAAAATTCAGAAATCCAGGTCAGTGATGAATAAGATAAAAAAAGATACCAGAGTAGCTAACAGGACAAGAGTCCATAGCCACACAAGTGGCACGGTGAGGCTGTAGCTGGGCACACCTGTGATTGGAGCTAAATGCTAACATTAGCATGTTAACAATGACAATTTTAACGTGCTGAGGAGGTAAATCGTTCATCATGTTCATCATGTTCATCATCTTAGTTAGCATGCTAATATTTGCAAATTAGCAAAGGTGTAGACTTGGATCACAAGGTAGCCATGCCCTAAAGCATCCCCTGCTTTATGGTCTATTTGACTCTAAATGGGATCATAATTTACTAAATGAACATCATGCTGTACTGAAGAAGACTTGTAACTAGCGATTGAGACCATAAGCTCATGTTTACAGTGTTTACTGAGGTAATAAATCGAGTGAGAAGTGGCCTCATTTTCTCATAGACTTCTATACAGACTGACTTATTTTGCAACCAAGAGTCGCCCCCTGCTGGCTGTTAGGAAGAATGCAAGTTTAAGGTCCTTCTGTATTGGATTCACTTTTCAGACCTGGAGGTTGCCAATTATTACAAGTTTAGCAGCAGAAAAAAACCTATAACCTGGCATTAGAGCATATTTATCAGCCCTTTATGCAAATCAGATACGCTGCTGCATGTTCTAATAAACACTTCTGGTGCAACTTAGACACATCGTCAGTGATGTATCCTGGGTTCATTGGGTGTTTCAGGTCTCAAAAGATCAGACTCTCTCGCCCAGGCGACCCAGTCGGGGTGATTAAGCCCCGGCTTGTGTCCAAGTAGCATGTGTGGTCTACAAGCCGGGACTTGATCACCCCGGCTGGGTCGCCTGGGCGAGGGTGTCTGATGTTGTGAGACCTGAAACACCCAATGAACCCTGTCCCTGCTCATTCATTTAGGTATGCAGCTGTAGCAAATACCCCACTAAATTGAACAACTCCAAGCAACAGTGCAAACTACACCATGGACACAGAAGAAGAATCAGTCTTCACTACATTTAAGAGCTACTGTATAACACACTATGGTTACATTACAAATAATGCAGAAAAGCAGAAACATAATCAATGAGCAGCCAGTAAGAAATCCCTTATTATAACAACGCTGTGGTTTCTACCAAGCACAGCAGCACGCTCGGACAGAACGGTAGCGACCAATGTCAAATGAGCTCTGGGAGACTTCCACTATTTGAAATGAAATTCAGCACAGAATAAATCAAATCCTGGAGGCATCAAAGCTTTGTCTGCCTCTTCATACAAAAATAGAGCAAGAAAGATGAAGAAACAAAAGCCTTATACTCTGAGAAACATTAACAGATTGTTCTCCGACAGCGTAAACCTGAGGAAGAGGCGATCAGCTGTGGCTCCTGAGGTACAGATCAAAAAGTACATGTTCCTATTGAGAGTCGAAGGGGAAAACAGAGGAAGTGCTGTTCCCTATGCATGTTGAAAAGCCTTCCACTGATCCTCATTCAAGGGACAGCTTGACATTGTAATTCTACAGTACTATGAAGCAGATCCATAAAAGCCTGCAATAAAATATCTTTCAGATGGCAACCAATATCACTGAAGAGATGTGCAATTCTTCTGGTTTAACTGGAATATTGATGCAGGATAAATATACAGAGTGAGAGGAGCTATAACCACAATTCGCAATTTGTCTAGCTCAAGTTAAAGTGCAAGTCACGCATCACAAAACGGCTTCAGTAAAGGCGAATCAACAGTGTCAACAAGGCTCCCAAGACCAGCCTCTGCCTACCGAAATGCTGCAACACCACAAGTTTCAGACCTGCACTCTAAAAACAAGAAGCAGGGTAATGATATGTCTTCACTTGCCACCAGTGAGAAAACATATGCTAGTGCATGTTTTCTGTTTCCAAAGTTAGACTGCCTCAGTGGGCATACTAAACGTCTTTCCCTGGAATGGTCACAAAAAAAGTACTTGTGGGTCAAATACATTTGCATTTTAAGCATTAAGCTGAATCCTAATTGAGAAAGCAGTTTAGTTGCATGGGAATGTAATTTAGAAAGAGACAGGGTTGGTGCACAACACTAAAAAAGCTTTTAATTTTATTGGGAATTATAAAGTTACAATGTGAAAACTCTTGATGTCACAAACCAAAAACCCTTGTGACATATTGTCTAATTTAGAAGTGCTGGTTGTGTGACAAAATTAAACTGAAGGAAATGAGCGCTGAGAAAACTAAATCTTTACAGATGCAACACATATATGGTCTAAGTGTGTCTAATCATATATTAGCCACATTTTTTTTTATTTTTACAAATGAATCGTGCTTTTGTTTAAAACTATAAATGTATTTAATCATGAGGCAGCTGGATCCATTGTCAATCCAGCTGGTTTACAGCAGTTTTAAAGGCAATAACATAAATCTATGAGGTTTGAATGATGTTCATTTGTCCATATCCAATGGCAACCGTTTGACATTGCTAACATGCTGATGTTAAAGAGGCCCCACTGGAGTACGAACTGAAGGAGTTTCTGGTGAACCTGCGTGCGATAAATCGTTTTGATTGATTTCACGAGGAGCCCCTGATGACAGGCGTTAAGAATAACTATGTAAAAATAGTCAACATACTCGCTGATGGTCTTGTTTGCTTTTGTAGGTCATATAGAGGCATCAGTATTAAACTGAGACTGTTTCATAACCAGTTAAAAGCTCCTCAGATCAAGTTTTAATTAGCGTGTTACTATGCTAACATTTGCTAATTATTTTAAACACAAAGTACAGTTGAGCCTGATGTTAATGTCAATGCAGGTATTTGATCACAAACTGAAATTTTGGAAAATTGAATTTTTGACTTCATGATTTCACTAGGTTAGTGTTTCCCAGTGGGTTTTATACTTGTATCTAAGAAAAGCTGAGCTCACCCCCAGTCATCACCCTAACAACAAAATTACTAACCCTTCAACAAAATCCTCCCTTTGAGTAAACTGACTTTGAGTGTATTAAATTATTATTATTATTATTTTTAAATCAACTTTCTTTAATGAATAGGACTGGTCAGCAGAATGAATTACACAACAAGTCTGTTATCATTTTAATTATACATGAGTAAAACCGAAGTTTATCCTGGCGCACCCCTGTGATCTTTGGCGCCCCCCTAAGAGGGGCCCAGACCACAGGTTGGGAACCACTATGCTAGATTGTTACATTCATCCTGAAGGAAACGTGAATGTTTGGATGACATTCCCATCCAACTGTTGAGACACGGCCATTCCTAAAACCAACAATCTGTCTTTCCCTGCAGAACTAAAGTGAACGTTCCAAGCATTGCCCAGTTTAACATTAAAACACCTTCACACATTCACACCTGCAATAGAAATGGTCAAGTCCCATCCTGCTAGCACCTGAACATCTCCTCTGGTGTGGCTGGGGAATAGATGCCCCTCTAAAGGGCATGTCCAGATGAGTATTAGCGGAGGGATGGAGGGAGAGGGTTATTTGTTTTCTTATCAAGATTTTCTCCGACAATCATTCTTCACCCTCTTCTCTAACCTTTAGGCGGCCACATGCTAGATAGCCAGCGACTAACATCGAGATTAAGGATGTACTCCACAGAAGATGAGCAGAGATCACTGAGCAAATGTCACGTGGAAGAGGAGGAGCAAAAGTCTAAAAGCCAAGACAGCAGTCTCTAGAAGCCACGCCGCCATTTTCACAGCCCTGTGCTCTTGCTGGCGACGACACAACTTAATAGTAAAACATGGCATTTTACAGTTGCAGCATGTAAGGCTGCAGGGCTGCTTTAGTATGCTGTGAAAGGCATACAACACCGCCTGCAGCTCTACATCAAGTACAAAGTAATGATTCACAATTGAAAAGCGCAATGACAGGGACAATGTCAACATTAGGTCCATCACTTTTGTTGGTTTTCTTTTTCTTTATATGAACAGTGGGTCCTACAAGGAATAACCAATGGTTGAATTAGTGTGATTTTCACTTAGCCAAGTAAGGAAATACACATATCCTCTTATTCATGCAGGAGTAATAAGAATATTATATGCACAAACGTTGAAATCCTACAGTGTGATTACCCAGTAACTGAACTAATACTGCACTGTTTGTCCATGACAGAGAACTGTTTGCAAAGCTGCAAGATTACATTTATTATCATCAAACAAAATTCAGTAATGAATAGTTCACGTATACTCCACAGATTAATAAATCAACCATCTTCGCATCATTGCATGCAGAGTCAGCTTTTTACCTCGAGGAGAATCGACTTCACCCAAGAAATACAGGAAAGAAAAGCAAAGATCACGCAGTAAACGTAATTAGCAAGTAATGTGACTGGCTGAGAGGATAATAAGCATCTCTTGCCTCACAATTTATACTCCACACCATCCAGCCCTTTATGTAAAGCTTGCACCTGCATGAAAACAACAAGGTCTCGCTCTTTGTGCTTGTGCCATTATAACGGTTCCTGTTTCTGCTTCCTGCAATCCTTCTTTCTTCACCCTCACAATTCAATTCGCTCTCCGCTTTTGTTCTTAAATGTCCTCATAGCCACTAGAAACTGCGATCTGAAAATGACTAGTGAATCCCATCATTTCAATGCAGCGAGGGAGACACTTGCGATGGAGAGGTGGAAGGACGGTGTGGAAAAACAGTGCTCTATTATGCACCCAGAGAGAACGAGAAGATGATGATTGATGATTAAGTAAGATCTTTCTGATCGGCTTGAAAAACATTGTACAGAACATGAATATACAAGAGGAGTACCTCTGGTGTCCCTATGGTCTATAATGCCTGGTTCAGACTACACACAGACATTTCCCCGACCAATCATCGCTGATCAAAAGAAGCCTGATGCTAATGGCAGTAGCCTCCTCAACGGGCTGCTGAAGTGCCTCTGCTATTTCATGCCAGCTTTTTTGTTTTTCTCTCCGTTGTGATAGTCAAAGTTAGGGCCGTGAACACATCATGACGGCCGAAAAACAAAATCAAACTGGACTTTCTGTCAGGTTGTCATACGGCATCCCAGATGCAGCGGCGGTTGTTGGCTATGACACACTGCACAAAATAAAACAATGGATTGTCATGCACAGGACGACGGCTGCCTTAGGCTATAAACGCCTGATATCATGGAGTCTGAACCAGCCAGAAATGTGCATACATGTGAGGGTAAAGTACAGTCAACCTTACTGTAATGGCTCAATTGCTGCTTTTAATATCAACTCTCCGAATGCTCTGAAAACCAGAATAATGTACACATATCACGTTTTAACTGGAAAATGCAGCATTTGGAATAAGATATGTTGTTTACAAGACTCGTAGAAATATGCAATATTGCCATATTCTGAACATTCGGACTGCTGGTAGCTACGAAAAGAAATAGATAGATAGATAGATACTTTATTGATCCCAAGTTGGGAAATTGTGGTGTTACAGCAGCAGGTTATCAGCACAATATACATGAGAGAATATTCACATCTATGTACACATAAAATAGAGAATATACACATCTGTACTAAGTGTGAAGTATATACAGAGAATCTTATTATAATCTAATCTAATTCTAAGAAAATTAAACATTATACACAATAATAATAATAAAATAATAAAATAATGATATGATATAATGATATAGTATATAATGTAATGTTGTATAACATAACATGATATGTATGTATGATATATATAATATAATATAAGTAGAAATAGATATATAGAGATGTGGTATAATAATATAATACAATATACACGACAATACACAATATAACATAATGTAATACTGTATAATGGTGTATAATACACCTGACCAACAATTAGCTGGGGGTCTAAATAGAAATCACACTAAATATAAAAAATATTGAAGAAATAAAGAATAACACTCTCTATATACAGTCAGTTGTGCAGATGTAAATCAAATAAATCAATTTGTGTGTAATTACCATAATTGTAAACCAGGAAACATAAATAGTGGTCAAGGCCGCATAAGGAGGAAGTTGGGATTGATGGGTGGGTCAAAAAAAACACCAGATTTTTGCCCAGGAGATTTGCGTTTGTGTCCCGTGTGAAACCAGAAGTTAACATTGATTTATTAGTCACGCAAGTTCTGCATTTAAGTAACGCCACTTCCAGAATTATTTTAAGCCAAACCCCGATCTTTTCCTAAACTTAACTAAGTAGTTTTGTTGCCTAAACCTAAGAAAGCTGTGAAGACAGAAGTTTATTTTGAAAAGACTATGTCTGTAACAAGCACATATTGACACGTGCTGCTAGACATTGGTAGGAAAAAGGACTAACTTTTCGTAAGATATCATACAAACCGTTATATGAGAATACACTGGAATAGTAATGTGCATGACAATATAGTCAGTGGCATTCCCAATACATCCAAATATTTACATTCTGTGTGCATCCATGCCCTTGTAATGGAAAAAAAAAACACATGCCACTCTCATAAAGTATTCCTGACAGGTACTGTCTACCTCTCCAGATTCTCATCCACCTCATATACAACACACACCTGGCAGCAGCAAGGCGACAGAGCTACCGTCCATATGGATGAATGCCTACACCTCTTCCTGCAGCGTCTTCAGGCTCGTTTTCAACCTCTGTGCACCGAATGCCGAAAACCACATAAGATGGTGTGGGTTGAATTCTGTGAAATATAACACCCTAAGACAGTCCCACATTGTATAATTACATAAAACGCTGTTTACTGGCCTCTCCTTCGCACTGGCTTTGCAAGCATTTGCGCAATACACATGGCACTTGTTTTGTTTCAGCACATGATGTGGACTGGTGAGGAATGGTGTGCATTATGAGCGCTCACGGCAGGAAGCAGGAGAAGCAGGGAGGGTTTTTTATTTTAGGAATGACTAAACTTTCTTTGGAGTAGTCTGGCTGTCATGTTCAGATTCCTCAACCGTCCGTCAAAACACCTCAATGGGCCGCACTAAAGTTAACTTCAGTCAGTCTCAACTGTGAAAGTGCTTTGTTTCTGGCTGAGAAAGCTGCCATTTTATTTTTAGATGACAGATTTTAGTCTTTTTTAGATTTTACATGTGTTTGCAACAATACATATAAACAATAATAATGCATTTAGAGTGTAACCTATGAGTAAAATAGCAAATGACTTATATTATCCAATCAAATGAAGACAGCATCTCAAAAGATGTAGATGTTTTCTGCTGAGTTTTCTGATACTAGATATGTAGTTAATGCAGTTTCTTAATAATTACTGTTAGGGATGAAGGAAAAAAATCAATATAACACAGTAACGCAATATTTTTGTAGACATACATAGATGAGAAGTATTGATCTTTTACTATATGAACTATTATCCTCTTAACTCCTTTACTTTTAATTAAACTCGCTAAAACTCACTTGTTGGGAAGAACACTAAATAAAGTTATGATTTAAATTTTGGTTTGGAAAAAACGGGCATGGCCATTTTCAAAAAGGTTGTTTGACTTTTCACCTCAAGATATATGAATGGAAACTCTGACATGAACATGAGTGAAAACTGTAAATTATTAGATAAAACAGATGCTGACAAATTGCATACAGTAATTTGCAGTTGGAAAAAGGTAATAAATCACAGTGTGTCACAACATATCTTATGACAGTACCCAGATTGTATCGTGACTTAAGTACTGTGATAGTACTGTATCGGGTAAGTGGTAAAAACAAAAATAAAACAGTTTTTTCTGGGGCTGATGATGGAAGAAGCTAAGGAGTGAAGCATCTCGCTTTCTGAGAAAAATCAGGAGATAATGGCAACGTTAATAAGCTGAAGCCTTAGTGAGCTTTTCAATTATCCTGGACTTTAGTTGGGTGGCATTTAGAGGATGAGGGCAAATCTCAAAAAGTATTTGTATCAGAGCAAGTAAAAATTGTCTTGTGTACTATGAATTAGATGTCTGTTACTGTGTATTTATGGGATGCTTTGGTTGCTGATCTTTGTTTGATCACTGCTGATCTTCTGATCTCAGTCTGCACATTTCGGCCATATAGCTATAACATCAAGAATTACTAACTAAGTACATTTACTCAAGTATTGTACTTAAGTGAAGTGCAAGTACCTCAAAAATATACTTGAGTATTTTATTATTTTATGTTACTGTGACATCTCGGAGGGAATATGTTACTTAATACATATTAATACATACACTACATTTGTTTGATAAATTTAGTTACTTGACAGATTCCATTTATCAATACAAAACATTATCAATAAATACAATATGATATACTGCTATAACTTTACAAGCTCCAACATTAAAATCATATGTGCATTAATTAATCATATTATAGATTATAATCCAATAATACATTATGCATTATTCTGAAACGGGCCATTCTGCATAATTAGTAATTTTTTTCTTTGCATTTTAATAAAATAAATATACATAAATAAATGTATTTATTGTACCTTTACTTTCTGTACTTAAAGTATAGTATGATGCTAATAATTCACTTGTAACAGAGTATTTTTACACTGTGTTACTGCTACTATATCTTCAGGAAATGAGTATTGAGTCCCTTACATGTTATGACACTGTGGTATTAGCTATATAAATATACTATAATACTATACTACTATACTATATAGTATAAATATAGAGTCCTCATGTACTGTATGCTCGGACCAGTGGGTTTATTCATGTAGCTGTTCATGACAAGGAAATTACTAATTTGTTTTATCGTGTGGTAGGGAAGTTATGAGTGTGGTATTAGAGCTTTTATGGACAATAAACAGAGTTGTTGTCATCTCATCACCATTTTTTCTTAATGCATATTAAACATGAATTACAAAAACTCATTTTCTGCAGAGGTTGTAGTGGGTGATGTTGTGCTTCA
Source organism: Pterois miles (assembly GCA_947000775.1). NCBI lineage: Eukaryota > Metazoa > Chordata > Actinopteri > Perciformes > Scorpaenidae > Pterois > Pterois miles. Next base: position 577,139 of record CAMQGK010000525.1, on the reverse strand, counting down.
TCCTGGAGGAGACAGAACTCCTATCCTAGGGTAGAAATACATCTAAACGGAGCAAACACGCATTATTCTGAGGATGTTGGGGCAGATAGGACTCATTTACTACTCAGAGACAGTTGACAAACAGGAACCAAGAACTTGTTTTTTTCTGATGCTGGTGATTAAACTTCTGGTTTCAAGTCTGTTCAGAAATCTGAAGCTATTTCTTCCAGTCACCAGGATAGGAAAAACCTAAAGTAATACAACTATTTTATTGGCGAAAACTTTTTGAAGGAATATACTGTAAATATTATTCAGTGGCAACAGGTCGTGTGACGTTACGACACAGCAGGGAAAACTTATCAACCAATGAAAATAGTTTGCATGTGATGGTAACTGGTGAAAGATGCCTACTATTTGCGGAGGTATTACTGTTGTGTAATATCAACTGAGCCCTGACTAGAAAAAATACAACATTCATTTAAAAAGTTCCCGGAAAATGACGTAAAGAAACAGAGGATTGAGCTTAAATGTTGCCCATTAACGTAATCCGCTGGAAGCGCTTTCCTCTGTCCAAGAATAAACAGCGTCATTGACCTAAAACCTGCACAGAGAGGTGGGACTGGAAGGACAGGAAGAAGAAAAACAGAAGCAGAAGAAATGATGAGAAATTGTTGCTATTCCTCGCCAACAATCACAGCTGAGAGATGCTGTGTTCTTGGACAGCGTGACGTGATTTTCTGCTGTGACACAAAGACTGTATGGCATGTCTGTGTGTGTCCATCTGTATCTGGAGGGGTGTGTGTGTGGTGTGTGTGTGTGTGTGTGTGTGTGTGTGTTGGATGGAGGGTGTGTGAGTTGAGACAGCAGATGTAAAGCTAGGATGGGAATAGGATGGCATCTGAATCACCCGAGATGCAAAAAGAATGACAGGCAGGTCATGAAAACCCTCACGCATGCACGCTCGCATGTTATACGGTCATGAATAATGTGAACGCTAACACTAGCTGAGTCAAAGTTAGCTGTACTACATTTGGAAATAACTGAAAGGATTGGTTTGGATTTTTGAAGGGGGGTTTTATGTATACTCCAGTGTTCTGCGAGGTAAAAATACTGCTTCTGTGAACGTAGTCTGGTGGATTGAAAGGGCTGACTGACGACGAGGTAAAGCGGCTGTGGATGAGAGCAGCAGAAAAACATATTTTAGTCAAAGTTCAAGCAAGTGCACGCTATAATTAGCGTATTTTCACCATTTTACCTCGCCATCAGACAGCCCTCTCCTACGGGAACTAAAGCCGTAATATCACTCTCTTCAAGACCAATCTGCATTCACAAAAGCAGTAATTTTACGTCGCAGAACACACAGTAGTTGCTGGTCTACTGCTGCATCGATCAGTTAGTTTGAGTTGTGACTTTTGGATCTGAAATAATGTGGCAGCGACAACAATACATTGCTTAGTTTCAGTGCTGGTACACCTGTCTGGTTCTCTAAACTGGGAGCATGCTAACCGCCATCTATGTTACACGTACATTAATTTGTGTACATATGGTGTCATGATAGAAATAATACTCCAGTTAGGTTGTCAAAGTTAATGTGATAATAACGTGTTAATGCAAATTTGTTTTAACTCTGCTAATTTCTTTAAAACATTAACGCAATTTGTGATTTTTTAGGATGCAGCAGGCTCAGTTTTAAAGATACTGGTATCATATGAAACTAGAAAACCTCAGGAATCCATTGGTATTAACCATGGTATATGCTCCAAAGTTAAGATGAATTTAAGTGAGGAAAAACTGGCATGGCCACTTTCAAAGAGGGGGCGGCAGTAGCTCAGTCTGTAGGCAGTTGGCTTGGGAACCGGAGGGTCACCGGTTCAAGTCCCGACATGGACCAAAAACTGAGTGTGAACTGGTTGCTGGAGAGGTGCCAGTTTACCTCTTGGGCACTGCCGAGGTGCCCCTGAGCAAGGCACCAAACCCCCAACTGCTCGGGGCGCTTGTCAGCAGCCCCCTCACTCTGACACCTCTCCATTACTGCATGTATGTGTGTTCAGGTCTGCATGTACCATGTATGAGTTTAACAGAGTGTAAATTGAATTTCCCCATTGTGGGACTAATAAAGTAGATCTTCTTCTTCTTCTTCCTCTTGACCTCTGACCTCCAAATATGTGAATGTAAATGGGTTCTCTGGGTACCCACCAGTCTCCCCTTTACAGACATGCCCATTTAATGATAATCACATGCACTTTGGGGCAAGTCATAGTCAAGTCAGCACACTGACAGTTTACCGTAATATGATATCAGCATATTTTTTATGCTAAATGCAGTACCTGTGAGGGTTTCTGGACAATATTTGTCATTGTTTTGTGTTGTTAATTGTTTTCAAATACTAAATATATTCACGTATTTGCATAAAGCATCATCTCATCATATCATATAAGAGTATTAAATACTTGACATATAAGGTACATTTGAACAGATGAAAAATGTGTCATCAATTTGCGATTAATGACATTAATCACATTGATTGACAGCCCTACATCTAGAGTGTTGCGAGTGCATCACACCAGTCCTGCCTCTGAGGTGAGATGTGACAAAGTCTACTGCATTGCACATTATGATTTCACTGTGAGGGCTTTATCAAATCTGCATATGCTCGACAGTAGAGACCATTATCCTCTCTCGTTTTAACCTATTGTTCATTTTACTGGAAATTATTCTGTACATTACAGTCTCTGAGAGGTAATATCTTCATAAGTCACCGCAAGATTTTTACCTACAGTAACATTTGACTGGTGAAACCTTTCTTATCTAATCTATCCAATATGGCATGTCAACGCTCATTCAATTGTAGTACATATTCAGTACATATATATAGCAGCAAATGTCACTGAAAATGAACAAAAGGGACATGAAAAGGGAAAAAATAAGATGTACTTCAATTATTTTCTTGATTAATTGATTAGTTCTTTGGTCTATGAAATGTCAGAAAATAGTGAAACATGTCGGTCAGTCTTTCCCAGAGCCTAAGATGATATCCTCAGATGTCTTGTTTTGTTAAATACATTCAGTTCACTGTCACAGAGAAGTGAAGAAACCAGAACATATTCACAGTTAAGAAGCTGGGCTATAAATGAAACAGGAAAAATGGTACAAAAAATGCTATTTCTCGCTGAATCGCTGAATGATGTGCAACATTCCCTCCATTCTTTAAACTGCTCCTATTATCTGTTTGACCTTCTTTCACATTCCAGGTGCAGCGAGAGAGCAATCCCATGGCTGGTCACGACACTATTCTCTGAAAACAGCATAAAGTAAGAACCGATCTGCTTCCCTCCTCTTTCCATCTGCACTCAACCCCCTCAGGTATTTCTTTTTATCAGAAACTGATATAGCTGAATAGTTGAATTTGTCCAATAAAAAAGCCAAATGGAGCAGTAATACTGTCACAGCCAGATCTCAGAGGCACAGCATCAGTGAGTGAGGACTGTCCAGATTCAACAAGCACTAAATTGCATATGTTCGCTCGGCTGCCTTAAGCAGCAGCTCTTCCTCCGTCCAAATACAGTTGCAAGAAAAAGTATGTGAACCCTTTGGGATTACATGGATTTCTGCATAAACTGGTCATAAAATGTGTTCTGATCTTCATCTAAGTCACAACAATAGACAAATACAGTCTGCTTAAAGTAATACAGCACAAAAAAATTATAGGTTTTTATGTTTTTAATGAACACAACATGTAGACATTCACTGTGCAGGGTGGAAAAAGTATGTGAACCTTTAGATTTAATAACTGGTTGACCCTCCTTTGGCAGCAATAACCTCAACCAAACATTTCCTGTAGTTGCAGATCAGACCTGCACAATGGTCAGGATGAGTTTTGAACCATTCCTGTTTGCAAAAAGTTCAGCAATATTCTGGGATGTCTGGTGTGAATCTCTCTCTTGAGGTCCTGCCACAGTATCTCAATCGGGTTGAGGTCAGGACTCTGACTGGGCAGCTCCAGAAGGCCTATTTTCTTCTGTTGAGGCCATTCTGTTGTTGATTTACTTCTATGCTTTGGGTCATTGTCCTGTTGTATCACCCATCCTCTGTTGAGATTCAGTTGGTGGACAGATGGTCCGAAGTTTTCCTGCAAAATGTCTTGATAAAATTGGGAATTTATTTTTCTGTCGATGACAGCAATCCGTCCAGGTGTCCATCCATGATGCCCACAGTTGGGATGAGGTTTTGATGTTGGTGTGCTGTCTGTCCACACAATATTTAGCCAGTAGTGCTGTCGAACATCCAGATGCTCTTTTGCAAACTTCAAACGTGCTGCAATGTTTTTTTGGACAGCAGTGGCTTCCTCTGTGGTGTCCTCCCATCAACTCCATTCTTGTTTCATGTTTTACTTATTATAATTTGTCAATAAAAATGTCAGCATGTGCCAGAGATTTCTGTTAGTCTTTAGCTGACCCTCGAGGATTCTTCTTCACCTCATTGAGCGTTCGGCGCTGTGCTCTTGTGGTCATCTTTACAGGACGACCACGCCGAGGGAGAGTAGCAACAGTGCTGAACTTTCTCCATTTGTAGATCATCCGTCTTACCATGGACACATGAACATCAAGGCTCTTAGAGACTTTTGTAACCCTTTCCAGCTTCATATAAGTCAACAGTTCTTGATCGTAGGTCTTCTGAGAGCTCTTTTGTGCGAGGCATGGTTCACATCAGACAGTGCTTCTTTAGAACAGCTAACTCAAAACTGGTGTGTGTTTTTTATAGGGCAGGGCAGCTTTAACCAACACCTCCAATCTCATCACACTGATTGGACTCCAGGTTGGCTGACTCCTGACTCCAGTTAGCTCAAGTCATTAGCTGAGGGGTTCACATACTTTTTCCACCCTGGACTGTGAATGTTTACATGTTGTGTTTTAACAATGTAACAATGTGTCATTTTTTGGTGTGGTATTAGTTTAGACAGATTGTGTTTGTCTATTGTTGTGACTTAGATGAAGATCAAAACACATTTTATGACCAATTCATGCAGAAATCCAAGTAATCCCAGAGGGTTCACATACTTTTTCTTCCAACTGTACATCCTGTATTAGTGACAGCAGACAGCTTCATATTTTAGAGCTGCACAGTAAAAACAAATGCTTCTATTTCTTTTCTTAATTGTTACAAAATCATTCTTGTATTTTTAATATCTGAAAGGCCTCTTTAATGAGGACCAATTAAGCTTTTGTGCTTTTCTCCTTTCATTTAGAGCATTATATTGTTTTTTGAGCATGTAAAATATCTGCACAGTGTAGGCCAAAGGGAGTTACTCTTTCCCCCCAGAAACACTGCTCTTGAACCACCTGAAATGCCTCGCTTGAAGTCCCACCTTTTCTTCTGTAATGTAGTGATGTCACCAAGTAACACATTTACATTATACCTTCCTAGTGGCTAGTCTGGCACGCCCTCAAACAAAGCTAGTCAGCAGGGAGCTGGAGCTGAGAGTTTGTTTTGGTTGACCAATCAAAACAGAGTGGGCCAGCTGACCAATCAGGGCAGACTGCAGACTGGGCTTTTCGGGAAGGGGCGGAGCTCAAACAGAGCATTAAATGGTGGTGTGAGAAAAATAAAGCATTTTTTTAACATTAAAGCACGTAAACGTGTTCTAGTAGAAACTTAAAATACAAGTATGTACCTGAAAATATGCATAATGGGTCATCTTACAGAAACTAAAACTCCCAAGGTAGAGCAATAATTAAAAAATGTCATACATTTATACTCTCCTGTGCCACCAGCTAGTAATAAATTAGACTATGTACAGGATTATCACAGCTAGAAACTTACACATAAATATGTACGGACAGACTGAAATATTTAGTTTCTTATTAAAATGAATTAATGTAAAATCATATCATGCCCACAAGAGGCTGTAAAATTGGAGAGACTCTGGCAATTTGTATCAATAATTCACACCATTCATACTGAGTGTCTAAGTTCATCAAAAATATATTTCAGAGATATGATACTTGCAAAATTGGAAACACGTTAAGCAAATGTTCAACAGAAAACCCCCCGGCTCTTCTCTGTCTATCTCATTTCACTGGCATGTATAAGAGCATTAGCATAGCCTGGGACGTAACATTGAAAGCTGTTACGACTTAAGTATAGATAATTGAGATAAGTACTGATTGTGATTAGATCTATATTTTCTGCCTTTCTCTTTCTCAAGGAAGCGTGGGCGATCTCTCCTCATTTGGCATTCATCTTATCAACTCACTTATCTTGGCATGTAATCAGCAATCTCAGAAAGGAGATAAGGAATCGCAATAAGTTTCAATAGGATAAAAAAAACCATCCATTTCACACATATGAGAGCATTTTATGGAGCTGCCATGCAAGAGGTGGAAGATCTCTGAAAATTTAAATTACCGTATAATTTAACAATACTAAGAACTGTAAAATCAAATTAATGTCTTATAATTTTCTCTGCGAACTGAAGGGCAGGTATAAAGTATATCTGGTTATAGGAAAACTTAATTCATTTTTGTGGTGTATGAAAATTATGCACTTTATCTGGTTTTAAAAGGGTTTAAACCAGTTTGATCCAGCACTGTACCTTATACTGTTTAGCTGGACTAATTAAAAAGCCAGTGTGTAGCATTTCAGGGATCGATTAGCAGATATGGAATATAATATTAATAATTATGTTTTCATCACCTGAAACTAAGAATTGTGTTTTTGTTAGCTTAGCATGAGCTTTTCATATCTACATAGGGAGCAGGTCCTGTTCACAGGGTCCGCCATGTTGCTCCACCATATTTCTAACGTACCACAGAATGGACAAACCAAACACTGACTCTAGAGAGAGCCTTTCACTTTTTTACGTTATCTAAAAGCCACTCTATTTCCCCAACACGCTTGTGAAACTGCGGAAATGTGAGCTGCAGAGCGCAAAACAATGCCACCGCCAGCCACCATCTCAAAGTAGTGTTATTACGGTAAGGATGGCCTCTGAGCGAGGCCAATGGTGAGGAGTGAGCAGAGGGATATTCAAGTCAAGTCAACTTTATTGTCAATTTTTGCTGCATATACATATATATAGAGCACAATTGAAATTTCGATCCTCATGGACCCGGCGCAAGCAAGCAAGTAGACAAGTCAAAAAAATAAAAGTATTTAAGTATCAAAAATAAACAGACAAGAACAGAAACAAAATGATAAATAGATTATACAATAAGTTTAACAAGGCACAACAATGCTATTGAGGTTGATGCGATGGTGAGGTAGGGCAGAAATATATATATGTTATTTGTTGTATTATTTGTTATTGTTATTACTATTTATTTAATACTTATTTTCTAAATATTAAGATAAGATAAGATAAAATGAACCTTTATTAATCCCCAGAGGGAAATTCGGGATTCAGGATATTCACTTGGTTGCAATCTGCAACCACACCTTTAGAGGTTCATTGGCCCATAGCTTTAACTATGTTTGGCAACGATAACAACTAAGTTAAAATAACTTTGTAAATGTTTTGATAGTTGACAGTATGCTCTCTGTTTATCTGTCTGCTATACATGTAAATAGGCAACTATTTGCTCATGCCAAATCATCTTTAAAGGGTTAAATGAACAGTATCCAGCACTTACGGGAATCTGGTGACAGAAATGGGATATAATACTGTATTAAAAACTATGTTTTCTTTCGTGTATCACCGCCTGAAAATAAGAGTTGTGTTTTCGAGTTCGCCACTTAGTTTTTATATTTGGCACATAGAAGAAATTTCAGTTCGTTGCCATCTGCAACTTCACCACTAGAGGCTGTCAAAACCTACACTGTACCTTTAAGAAGTTCATTGGCCCACGGCTTTAATACAAGCCTTAGCAACTATACTAATGTATAATATATACTGTATAACTTTGTTAATGTTTTCATAGTTGGTGGTATGCTGTCTGCTGCACGTCAATGGGCAACTGTTTGCTAAATGATTAGCCAAATCAACTTCAGAGGGTTGAAGGAACAGTGTGTGACATTTAGTAAATCTATTGTCAGACCTTTAATATTAATAAGTATGTTGTCTTTAGTGTATAATCACCTGAAAATATGGATCGTTGTGTTTTCATTACTTCAGAATGAGCCGTTTATATCTACATACGGAACGGCTCTTCTTCACGGAGCCGGCCGCCATGTTTCTACAGCAGACATTCACGTTTTTCTTCTGCACTGCTTGGCACACGAGAGAAGTTTAAGTTGGTTGACATCTACAACATCACCAAAAGATGCTGCCAAATCCTACATACTGCACCCTTAAAACATACTGTATGTCAGTGTTTTATTTACAGCTTGCTGTGCTGCCACCAAGGTGCAAATATTCAATTATTAATTAATTAATGCAGATTTAAAGACCTGCAAGGCACACAGGAGGTCTGCGCTTTGAAACCTAACAGTGTGCAGACCTCCTTTGTGCCCTGCAGTTAAGTATTTATTGCCTTGCACCTAAGTACCTTTGCCTGGATGTGTGCACACTTAGTCCCTTTTTATGAGGTTTAAAAAACTTCACTTTATTTGAAAATCAAATGAATGTTGTACATACTGTACTTCTCTCCGAACACGATGTGTCTATATCCTTTCATTTCCCTCTTTTACAAACTTCTAATAACTTAAAACAGCTTTCCTACATCCCAGTAGAGATATCGTACTGTACAAGATAATTTTCATAGGCTTAAAAAGCTTATGTAATTTTATTGTTGTAATAGGCATCACTTCGCACTTCTGTGCTTGTTTGGATTTGCTACCGAGTCCCTGCTCTGAGACACTTGATAAATATTGGCCGTGAACTGCTTCCCCCTCAGGAAATCAAGGAATGTAATTGTAAAAGTCAGATAGTGGGGGTATTTTCTATTGCAGCATAAAGCATCGTGAGACACGATAAGGCCAAGAACTCCTTCGGGGGAATAATTATCCCAAACTTTTATGAATTAATGTGGCATCTGGAAGTGTCAGGCTTTGTCTGTCTCTGGAAGAAACTGCCAGAAACCATCACATCGCGGCATCCTCCTACCTGTACTGTTTGCGTGTGAGGTTCAGTTCAAAAGAAATCTAACTCACCCCAGCTGCAAAGCCGAGACTTCCATCCAAGATGCGCTTCTGAAAAGGGCAGACAAGGAGAGAGACTGTGTGAGGCAGTCAATCAAAACGATAGCCGCAAACCCTTCGGTAAAACCTCTTGCTGTTGACTTGACTTTAAAATGCAACATGTCCCAAAAGTCAGAGGTCCTGAGATAACAAAAAAACACCAACTGCATTGCTAAGAACATTTAAAAGCATTCTGTCCTTACATAAATATCATATGGTTCATTTATGTGCTGTTTTCATGAAGAAACTAATTATATTATTTCTAATATGATGTATGTGATCAATTTTGTGTTTGGATGTTTCATTTGACTGTCGTGTCCGATGGAACAGAAATGCTTCTATTTAAATCAATCCATATTTCAATCTGCATTTTTATGCTTCAAGTCAATTTTCTCTTTTGTTTAATACATGCAACTACATTGATTGTGTATTTGGCTCTGCCAAAACTTGAGTGACCTACACTCAATACAGCATCTGAACGCATCCTGTGTAGACACAGACGGAGCACCGAAGCTGCTTGTACTGAAAATTCAAGAAGGATGGATGGATGAAGTCATGGAGACACATTAAATAATCACTTATGTTGTTGTCAAAAAGTTGGTCCACCACTTCTGAGGTCCATCTTCAGACTATTTTATGCTTTGCGTTTTGCATTAGTGGCTATATGACGGCTGTCCTTGGGGTTCCCCATACACAACAGGACATCCCATCGTAAGTATTGAACATGTTTAATATTAACAATTTGAAATTGGTGCAGTCAGGATGGACTTCTGAGCAGATCAGGGGATGTAAAAAAACTCTTAACATACCTCACACCACAGGAATATCTGCAAAAATTATCTTTAGAATCATCAAAAAAATCGGGCCATTTGTTTAATGCATACAAAAACCAAAGTGTAAAAAAAAAACCTGTAACACAGTAAATTATATTTGTGTTTGTACAAATTGTGTTAAGTGTTAACTGGTGAGATTTAGAGGTCCTGGTACAGTATGCTGGGTGTTTTACTTTTTAAACGGAGCCAGACTGTTTCCCCATTCGTTTCCAGCCTTTATGCTAAGCTAGGCTACCCAGCTGCTGGTTTCACCTACATACTTTCCAAGGAGGCGAAGACTATACAGTTGGAGCAAAGAGACAAAACTCTGGTGAATTTTTGACAGTAACCATTGCTGCCATTTTGGACTGAAAACATTATCAAATTTATAAAACCTCACTGCACATTCTAGGCTGACGTTTTACTGATGCTCGGTAGTTGCTTTCAGTCTTAAATGGCGGAAGCGTAGCTTTGCTGCTGGGCGCTGATGTTGCAATGAAACAAACAATTGACTTTCACTTCTTGAAAATAAACGGTCCTTGATACAGGTGAGGGTGTAGTATCTTATCGTTAACCTCTTGCCAAGACAGTCCTTAAGCATTTTTACCAAAATTATTCCTTTAAAACAATGTGTAAAGTATTTATTCAAGCTCTGTCTCTAGGGGTTCTGGGTTCATACAATACCTGTCGGCTGGAGAAGACAAACACCAGGGCTGCCCCGGCAGCGGTCAGACCCCAGGTGAACAGAGTCCCCAGGAGGGCCTGGGTCACAGGGCTGTAGCCTTCCAGCATAGTGCCAGACCTGGAAAAACAACGCACACAAACTCAAACTAATCCCACAGCACATTCACATTATCTTGGAAGATGTGGCACGTGAAAACTTCTTATCATCCTGGAAAGACTTTAAGAAGTGGAAGAGAACTAAATGAAAAAACTAAATTAAAATCTTCCGGTAACTGCCCTGTCTTTAACTACAAGACTGAAGTAAATATTGTCCCCATCTAGGTGCAGGTATTTATATTACATGTGACATGTGAAAGCAACACACCTTTAGGAAGTTTATATCTCTAATGCGCTACTATAAACAAGAATGACAAACAACAAATCTCACAACAGGGCTAAATGTGCTGAGGCTGACTCATCTGAAACATGTGCCTCTAAGCCCTCGCATCACTCGTGTGACAAACACACCCGCTGTGTTTGTTTCAGCACACAACTGAACAAATGAGAGTCAAATCCTGTTTGCCCAGCAATCCAATATCCTGGAATTTCATTTGCAGTTATGTTGCTAAACCTGTTGGGTTGGCCCATCACTTCTCACTTACAGCCTAAAAGATGCTGATGATTCAAGATTCTCATACAATATGTGGCATGTACAGTAGATGCTGACAATACTAGTGATATCACTGTCATTCATACTGCGAAACTAAGGCTGTCAATCCATTAAAATGCTTAATTACAATTTATTGCACATTTTTTATCTGTTCAGAATGTAACTTAAAGGGAGATTTGTCAAGTATTTACTGTTTTGTATCAACATGGGAGTGGATAAATATGCTACTTTTTGCAAATATATGTATATAATTATTACTGGAAATCAATTAACAACACAAAACAATGACAAATATTGTCCTGAAACCCTCACAGGTACTAAAAGGGTTAAAAATATGCTCAAATCATAACATGGCAAACCAGTTAGTGTGTCAGTGTGCTGACTTGACTATGACTTGCCCCAAACTGCATGTGATTATCATAAAGTGGGCATGTCTGTAAAGGGGAGACTCGTGGGTACCCAGAGAACCCATTTTCATTCACATATCTTGAGATCGGAGGTCAAGGGAGCCCTTTGAAAATGGCCGTACCAGTTTTTCCTCGCCAAAATTTAGCATAAGGGTGTTGCGTTATTTAGCCTCCTTCACGACAAGCCAGTACAACATGGTTGGTACCAACTGACTCCTCAGGTTTTTTCGTGACGTATGTTACCAGCATCTTCACTCTAGCTTAACTGAGCCTGCTACAACCTCTGAAAGATAACTTAAGACATTAGCTAAAACAATTTTGCGTGAACGCAATGACAGCCCTATGCGAAAGACTACAAAAATAAAATCTAATTTGTTGTTTAAAAGGTGCTCTATGTACAATTTGGCCACATCTAGCCATGATGTTGAAGATTGCAATACTTCTCCCGTGTGCCAAGCCTGTTAGAGAGTTACAGCGGCTGATGCAAAAACGCAAATGGTCCTATCTGGAGCTAGTATTCGGTTTGTCCCTTCTGGGCTTCTGTAGAAACATGGCATCCAGCCCCGTGAAGAGAACCGCTTCCTATTTTGATATGAACAGCTCATTTTAACATAATAAAAACACAACAATGATTATTTTCAGGTGATTATACAGAAAACATATATTATATTCCATTTCTGCCAGTAGAGCCCCATAAATACTACACACTGGTCCTTTAAGAGGTTTACATTTATGTAAACAAGCTTAACCTCTACACTGTTTATTCTGGGGTAATGACACAGATAGTTGTTTGCTTTAACTTATGCAACTTGCTGACAAAGTGGCCACAGTGATCACAACTCACTAATAGTAGATGTAATATTAAATGTTTAAAACATAGTGTAACAGTAGCACAAGAGGAGAAGACTCAAAGTCAACAAACTGCCCAAATCATGCTAATTTAAACAGCAATATTTACCTAAAGTTTGCTAATATTAGCGAACATCATAAGCTAACATCATTAGCTTCTGGTCATGCCAGACCAAGTAAGACCGTCTTAAAGCTTCTGAATTTGGCTTTTCATTTGTAAAAAGAAGACTATCTTATCTCTCCTGTCAGAAGCTACACAGTCTCACTTTAAAGCAGCTTTTATGTGGCAACTTTTTACATTCATATGCAATTAATAAACATGCGTAGTGGAAGTATTTACTGTACAAATGTGAGCTGTAGGAGCTGCTTTATTATCATCATCAACTGAGCGCGCAAATTAAAAAAACATGCACTGGGAATATTTACCACACAGTAGCAGTCAATGCTGGTTGTCTAATGTATCGACGGCTGACTGCTCCGTGTGGTAAACAGCACCAGCAGATTGATATTCGTCGTCTCGTAAATGCGGGATGAATTTTGAATGAGAAATTAAATGCATTTTTTGTGTTTGTGTTCCTACAGGTAAACTGCATTACGCTTTAACTGACTTTTAACATAAACAGCTAACGTGTTAATGTGTTAACAGCTGTGTTAATTACGCCACATTGACACAGTTGTGTGTCATTGTGTAATTGAGTTACAAACAGACAAACAGTGTGTAATGCAACTGACGTGAATAACCTGTAAATGAGTCAACCGGCTAACTTTAAATGCATGCTCGTCTGATATTATAGAATAACGATGTTTTATATGATACAAAACCAATTTGTTGTATTGTGAAATAGCATGCATTCGTTCGGCAGAGTTTAAATTTGCCCTGAGTTTATGCTGTCGTTCATTTTTGGCATTAGTTTCAGGTTTACTCACTTATTTCCAGCGGCACCTCTCCTCCTCTGTATTTACTTCCTACTTCCCGGTACACGTTGTCTATGACAGCCTAAGCCCCGCCTCTCCTCGCAGCCTATTGGTCGATCACTTTGACAGCGGCAGCGCCATGGGGCAACTTAAAGAGGCAGTACGTAGAATTGGAGCAAATGTGATTTTTAAAAATGATCTTTATAAAATGTTAACTATATTGTGACAGGAGTGCCTGAGACAGGTAGTCTGAAAATAGTCGTGTGCCTCTGGTGCTTCTAATGGCATCTGCAAGATTTCACAGACCAGAGAAAAACAGCCAATCAGAGCCGATCTGGAGCCTTGCGTCTCTGAGTAACATCAATCACTCACAAACTCCGATCAAACGATCAAACTAGGCAGCGCTGATCAAATATGATTCAATATCCTGTTACTGTAACGCCTTTTGCTCTCCCCAAATGTTCTCAGAAACATCTTGTAGTTACCATTTAGCTGTAAACTGAGAAAGTTTGACCAGGCATGTTGAGATGAGTTGAGGAAAAAACAAGCCCCGCCCACCAGCTGGAGCGAACTTTCTCATTTTACAACTAAACAGTAACTACAACATGTTTCTGAAAACATTTGAGGTGAGAAATAGGCATTACAGTAACAGAATGTTGATTCATATTTGATCAGTGCTGCCTAGTTTGACCGTCTGGTTGAAGTTTGAGAGTGATTGACAGCTGCCTCCGTTGAATGAACAGCCAATAGAAACTCTCTCTCCCTCTGAAGTGATCTCTGGTTGGCCAAAGTCTCCCGTCACTGGCTACATTTCTTAAAAAGATTAAAAACATTTTTTTAAAGCCTAAAAACGGAGCCACGAGGAGGTGCAGGAGTCTAATTTTCTCTCAGAACACTTGAATTACAATATGCTGAAAGGTTATTATGGATTTTATTCCCAGCGATGCTAAAAATATTCTGCCTACCGCAGGGTTAAATTGAACTTATCCCAGTTGGTTAAAACAAAAATCAAATCTGAAATTACACTTTTGTAAATTGGAAGGATTTCATGAGAATTATAGAGGAGAAAAGACGGTAAACAAAGACAGTAAAATGCTCCAATAATTTTCATCTATTTATGCAGCAGCATCACTCTCCCACAGGTCCGTGGGGGGAGTGGTGCATGTGTATGCCTGGTTTGGACAGTGGTGGAATGTAGCCGTTTACTAGCTGCTGTACAAATCAGAGATACTTGTACTTTACTTTGGAGTTTCCATTTGATGCCACAGTATTCTGAGATTACTGAGTCTACAGTGACTTTGCTGTTGCTGCCCTAGAAATGAAATTTAGTTATATTTAAAATATAAAAAAATTCATTTCCTGTTCTGAATGTTGTTTTTTATATCATATATTAAATATCAATTATTTAGTAGTGAAAAAGAACCGATAAGACTATTGATAAAGAACCAAATTGATTCGGAGAATCGAATACCAGTAGTAGCATTGATAAGATACCCATCTCCACTCCTGTTATGAATTTGTTATGATGTTTTTTTTATTTCCAATTGTTTCATAACTCAGACCTTGAATAAAACTCAGTCGTGGACTTTTGAGTAATGTGTTTTTTCTGCATATGCCTAAAACATATCAGTTTAAAATATGTAGATTATCCCACAGTACTGTATATAAAAGATAGAATTAGATTAGAGTATGAATTATTAAGTTCATGTTGTCAACAATACTTACTACCTAAATTCTGACTCGTATTGTATTTCTACATTGTACTTGAGTACTTTTTTTTTTTTTTTTTTTTTTTGATGCATGTGTGTGTGCACGTGTGGACTCGCTGCTGGCTTCTTACAAGAAACAGATTCCGAGGATGTTACTGAGGAATTTCCTCTTCCCAGTGGAAGTTTCCAGGATTGCTGCACCCATTCACCTCTCGGTGGTGATTCCTAAGCATGTTGACCTCTGACCTGTAGACCGATCATCAGTAACTGATTCAGCTAACTAAGCACTAAATTACCTGTTTCCAATACTGTCTGCTTTTTGTTTAAACAGCACTTTACATTTAATGCAATAACATTGAAACACTAATGGTTATGCATAAATCAAAATACCATTGTCGACACCATCCACATACATCTAATATATGTTTGTACCAAAGCAGCTAATTTACGCAGATTTTTTTTTGCTTATTGGGTTCTGAGGAAAGATTTTTGTTAAGGAGATTAAATTAATGCTGTAAAATCATGTCCATGACTCAAAACGCAGTATATCTTATGTATCCA
Source organism: Pterois miles (assembly GCA_947000775.1). Lineage (NCBI taxonomy): Eukaryota > Metazoa > Chordata > Actinopteri > Perciformes > Scorpaenidae > Pterois > Pterois miles. Next base: position 561,460 of record CAMQGK010000525.1, on the reverse strand, counting down.
TGCCACTCTGATCTCTCTGAGGATATGATGATCTGTCTGCCTTTTCTTCAATGGATTTCTGTCCTTGCAGGATTCGTGAACAGCGGCGTATAATGGTGGCTCAAGAAAGAAGCGGTTACTCTTTGATTCTGAGGAACTGACTGATGTTTACCTCTGATGTGTTACACCCCTGCTGTTTTATGCTAATGCAACTTCAAAACTCCTGCATTGGAAATATCCCAACATGACATCATGCTGCATATTTTTCATGCTGTTTTGCAACTTAATAATAACAGGAACAGAGCACCAAAGGAAAATTGACCACAGTGCTTCTATCCTTTTTCTTTTTACAGTGTTAAAGGGATAATCAGTTAGGAGAAACAGACAGCAGCAAAGCAATACAGTGATATGGATGACCATAGCAGAAAAATGTATTTTAACTGCCTAACAGAAAAGCTCACTGAAAAATTTGAAATAATCCATTTAAGCGCACGCTATATTTAGAGCATTTTCATTCAGTCATTTCGGCTCTTTTTTCTCCTTTTCCGAAGGGGAGGTGAACTGAAAGTGAAGCTTATCTATGCTTTCTGCAAAGCCAACAAGCTCAGATGACAAAAACAGTATAAATGCGTTTCACTTCTGGTTCAGTTCGCCGTCACAAAACATTATAAATATAGCGTATATTGATGTCAATTTTCTCATCTATTATAAATAATACACCCACTATGGATAAGTACCTCATTCAACCCCACATTTTTGAATTTTCCATTAGGTGTCTCGCTTTAAAATATTTGCAGAAATCACCAACCATCAGGGAACATGTTAATATGCCACCCTGGATGCAATAAATGCATCCGCTAATGTATTTATATTATGTTTCAACAGTCCTATCCATTTTATTAATGAAACACAGATGTTACAGTGCAGTTTGGGTGAATGTTTCACATTTCTGTGTCGCAATTGCAGGAAGCCCGATTTGTCTTACTCACGAGTGACTTGATTTATAGACAGAGTTGCTGGGAAACAAAAAAAAAAACAAAAAATATGAAAATAAGCAGATACCCAGAAACAATAAACAAGATAACAAGACATGTGGAGTTTCCAGATTTCATCTGTGGCATCCTCTCACTTCCAAGTATGATGAAAGCGTTTGGTGCAGCGTGCTATTCCTCCATATGCAACATCTCTTACTGAAAATGATATCTTATGAAACAATTTTGTCAAAGCTACAATACCATTGTCTGATGATTCACATTTTGCTGGAATTATATTATTATTATTATTGCATGCAAGCTGCAGATGGTCTCTGTTTTTCATTTAGGGCTTTTTTTTTTTTTATTCGGTGTAGCAGCATGGCTCTATGGATGGCAATGTCAGCCTGTTGGTTGCTCAACCACTTTCAGACTGAAATACCTCCAAAACTATTAAATGGATTCCTATGAAATTTGGTACAGACATTCATGATCCCCAGAGGATGAAGTGAGCAATCTCTTGACATATTCTGTAGTGCCATCACAAGTTTGAAATTAGTGGTTCAGATTGAAACATCGTGACAACTACATGTAAGACCTGTTAAGGATAAATCCTTTGGTGATCCTTTTGATTTTTGTTCTAGAAAAACCAGCAGATCGAAATTCTTATTCAGGGAAAAAGCTTGACAGCTATAAGGCGGCGCATCAATTTTATATACCTTCATGGTCCCAGAGGGTGACTCTGACAAACTTTGGAGATACTTTGACATTTCCTCCCGTGGTATTTTGAATTTTGAATGAAATGTCTTGATAACTACGAAACTTGCGACAGATATTCATGGTCCTTTGAGGATGAAACTTACAAATGTTGCCGATCCTTTGACATATCCTTTAGTGCTATCATGAGTTCGACATTAGTAGTTCAGACTGAAACATCTCTACAACTGCTGTATATTCAAGGTTTCTTGAGAATAAATACTCATGATTATAGTAATCCACTGACTTTTACTCTTGAAACACCAGCAGATCAAAATTCTTATTCGCTGAAAAAGCTTGACGGCTATCAGATGGGCTAACACATTTTTTTTCTTTTTTTAAGTTATGACATTCAGGGTCCCCTGGGGATGACTCCTACAGACTTAAGTGAAACCTTGACTTTTCCTCTCATGCTATCATGAGGCTGACATTTTCTAATTTTAATGAAATAAAATCTTGATAATTATTGCCATGAAATTTGTGACAGATTTTCATGGTCCTTTGAGGATGAAACTTACAAATGTTGGCAATCCTTTGACTGTAGTGCTATCATGAGTTTGACATTAGTCATTCAGATTGAAACATCTCGACAACTATATTCAAGGTCTCGTAGAGATAAATCCTAATGACTGTGGTAATCCTCCGACTTTTACTCTAGAAACACCAGCAGATCAAAATTCATATTGAGTGAAAAAGCTTGACAGCTATCAGATGGAATAATTAATCTTTTTTTTTTTAACTATATGATGTTCATGGTCCCTTGAGGATGACTCCTGCAGACTGACAGAGAGATGCCCTGACCCTACCATCATGAGGTTGACATTTTAAGTAAAATGTCTTGACAACTATTGGATGGATTGCTGTGAAATTTGGTGCAGATATTCATGGTCCCTTGAGGATGAATCCTAAGGGCTTTTGGCTATCCTCTGACTTTTACTCTAGCCCCATACTTGCAGATAACATTTCCCATTTATTCAGTCAAACAGCTTGTCATCTACCAGATGGATTTTTTTTTTTTTTATCTAGCACCATGATGGTTGATATTTTTGGTTTTGAATGACATAGCTTACTAATAATGGAAGATTTGCCTTTAAATTTCCTGACTCTTCATCTAACACCACCATCAAGTTATTATAACAGAATATACAGTATATTATAATTTCAATTTGTCAGTATTTTGGTTTATTACCAATTACTTGCCAAACTAATGACATTCCCATCAGCCTCAGCTCTACTTTGTGTTAAGAGCTAATTAAAAAGTATTAGAATGCTAACATGCAAAACTGAGATGGTAAACATTATACCTCATACCTAACATCATCATGTTAGCGTTGTCTCTTTGAGCATGTTAGCAGGCTGATGTTAACATTGAGCTCAAAGCACCAGTGTATCGACTGTATACACAACCTCAGAGCTGCTAGCATGGCTAGCATGTTATCAGCCAATTAAATGGGCTTTTTCAGCAGTTATCACTACCATTCTAATGCTTCAATCTGCACCATGTTGTGAAAGTGAAACTTAATCAAGGTTTGGGTTGAAATAAGCATGTTTATTAATAGCTTACGAGTTACAAAAGCAATGTCACAATAAAATAAGTCAATGCTGACTTTTGATTTCACACAGGACCCAAACAGAAGTCTCCTGTATGAAAGACCTGTGTTTGTTTGACCCATCAATCCATGGCCATCAATCTGAAACTATGTTTCCTGACTTCCTCCTTTGCTCCCGTTATAACTACTATGGCCACAAGAGGTTGGAGTTGTCTTCTTGTCTTTGCATCAATGATCAACCATGTGAACTATGATAACAGCCTTCTGAACCTACTAGTAGGTACAGCATGCCCCTTCTCATCCATATCTATGAGGCTGATAACCGCTGGTAATGCCCATTCAATCAGAATGATTTACATTTTGAATTTCAGGTGGTCATTATTTTATGCTCATCACATGACAATACAAAATAAGCATCTAATTCAAAAGTAGAAAATTTGGTTCTAGTATTCAATAGGACGGTGAAGAGAGTTCAAAGCTACAGCTGTCAGACAGTGGAAATAAAAATCTTGTGAGATGGTGAGGAGAAAGGACAGTCATTGGAGAAAAATAGGACCTCAGAGAGTACTTCTTAAAAGCTTCTTTTCTGATAAATCATGAAGTAGCCCTCAGCCTTGAGTCTGGCAATGCGAAAGATGTCATCCGTTTGATTCCACATGGCTCGTCCTTTTTGCTGCAGTGCACGTGGATGTGGATGCCAGCATCTGAACGCCACAGTGAAATACTGCCTGTGAAATACAAAGCTGTCAAACGTCTCAAAATTTAGCACCACGAAACAGTGTTTCCAGTGATGTTTTTACAGGGAAGGGGGGGTTGGGGTGGAGAAGTGGGCTCTGCTATATGAAGTGTTAGTCTCCAGGGGGAAGTTAAGCCTCAACCTAATCAGGAGTTTAGACTACAAAGGCATTTTTTCCCAGTTAATTGGAACCAGTCAAAAGGCAAAGTGAAGGTATGTCCTGAAATATTTCCAAGGAAATCTGTGGCATCTGATGAATGAGCTGTCAGATATGGTCTTTGAAATGAGATAAATTCACTGGATGAATGTTGAAGTGATGGGGTGAACTGACTAGTTTTGACTGAGTGTTGATGATGGGTGGCGGAAGGCGCTGGGGGTTTTCTGGGGGGACGTTCCCGGGGTATTCCAGCTATGCATGTCAATGCGTCAGCAGGACAGAGGTCATCTCTCATCCAGAGTCTTTAATCTTGCCAACCCCCCCCCACACTCTTTCCAATCTCCCTGTTTCTCTCCTTCTCCTCTTTTTCATTCTTTTCCCCTTTCACCTATCGCTTCCTCTGTCACCTCCTTCTTTTGTGGACCCATAAAAACAAGGTGGAAGGGTTCGACGAGGAGCAAAGGAGTCGAGGAAGCAAATAGCATCCCCATGCCAAATGTCAAAAAACAAAAGCCCTGAAAAAACACACGGCAGACTTCTCTTTCCTGTCGGCAGATTTACTCAGTCTGGGTTGTAAAGGTGGGCGGCCCACGCAACGAGATAGTGATATTATCTGTGTGTATGTGTGTTTAGGTTTAGTTGTATGACCCCCCACTGAACTGCGAAGGAGCGCAGGGGTGGTGTGTGGTGAGACAAAATGGATGGTGGGGAGGGGTGAAGTAAACAGAAGCAGAGGGGAGAGAAGAAAGAGTGGAAAAGAAAAAGTTATGAAAACAAAACTATTGTAGCAGATGGGGCCAGGGTTTACCTTGGAAACAGTGTTACGGCAGAGGAACTGGGGGAGCGTTGAGGAGGAGGCATGAGCCAAGCTGGAGTTTATCACAATCTCTGGAGACTGATGAACAAGGGGTGGTGGTAGTGGTGGTGGTGGGGTGGGGGGTGTCCACACACAGCAGCAGACACACTCCTCGCTCACAGTGGGGGGAAGAGATATAAAGGGCTCCCAGCGAGAAACAGTGGTCAGGGAAGCGTCCGAGTGGCCGTCCTGCTCATTTCCACGCTGCTGTGCGTCACTGAGTGTGTGCACATGGGCATCAGAGAGAAGCGTGCCGACTACTCCACCGCAAAGGAATAAACTTTGATAGTTTTTTTTTTTTTTTTTAGTAGATAAAAGGAGGTGACCAGATGGGGGGAGTTGAAGAGCTGCTGAAGCCTGGCTGCTCTTGAACCTGAGAGCGGTGTTTGATTTTCAGGTTTTTCCGTTGAGTTGTTTACTCCTCTGTCTCTGAGAACTTTTTACTTCCATCACGGGGAGTCAAAAGGTGACTGTTGAGCTGCTCGCACACTTTCTATTTTTATTCACTTTTTCTGATTGATTTTTTGATGCGCTGCAGCAGAATGGATGCCTTGTTCTTATCAGATATGGACTACAATCAGACATATGTGGATGATCATTTCTTCCTTGAGGACCATATCGATGGCTTTGGCATCACCATGGCTATACTCTACTTGGTGGTTTGCATCCTGGGACTAGCCGGGAACTCCCTCGTCATTGTTGCCATTTTGAAATTGGACAAAATGTCATCATCCACAACAGTGTACATTTTCAACCTGGCGCTGGCCGACGGACTCTTCATGGTTGGCCTTCCCTTCATAGCGAGCCAGAACTTCCAGAATCACTGGATGTTTGGCGACGCTGTGTGCAAAGTGGTGATGGTGCTGGACGGAATCAACCAGTTCACCAGCGTCTTCTGTCTGACGGCGATGAGCATCGACCGCTACATGGCGCTGGCCAACCCGCTCCGGTTCGCCCGTTGGAGGACTCCGCGCTGGGCCAAGATCGTTTCGGCGTTCCTGTGGCTGTTCTCGCTCCTCACCATCCTCCCCATGGCACTTCATTTCTCAGCCGATCGAGGCTTGTGCATACCGGACCTGGTTTCGGACGCCTGGTGGCTCGGTGTCCTGTCTTACACCTTCGTCATGGGGTTCGCCTTGCCGTTCACAGTCATGACGGCCTCCTACACAGCGCTGCTGCTCACCCTGAGGTCCCAGCGGCTCCGAGCGGCGACGCCAAATCCTGACAGCCACCGGCTGGAGCGGCAGGTCACCAAGATGGTGGTCGCAGTGGTGGTGGTGTTTGGGATGTGCTGGCTGCCGTTTTACACCTTCAACTTCTGCTCCCTGTATCAAACTGGCCTGGTCCTGACCTTCGCCAGAGCTTTCGAGTTTGTGGTCCTGCTGTCGTACTCGTGGAGCTGCGCCAACCCCATCCTCTACGCCTGCCTCTCCGACACCTTCAGGAGGCACTTCCGCACACTCCTCTGTCCTGCCGCTAAGTCATCCCCCAGCATGCAGTGCAACACAGAACGGTATGACTTAAATGACACAGGTGTGCGGGATGTGACCATTCTGCCGTAGAGAGACAGCGAAAAACCGACTCACCATTTTACTCCATTTCATGTCTCGATGCACTGCATGATACTTTTCACCTTCTTTCAACTTATTTACTCGCTGGATGATTCATAGATATGTGTTACCACTTAACTAGGAATGAATTGAAGTTGTGCATAGCTTCTTGTCCTATGTGATCAGATCTGCTGAATTTGAGGGAATTTTGTTCACTACTGTCTCAAATGTATGTTTGACCAGGTGTCTGTCGAGACTGAGAGGTTTTCAATGGACTTGTGCTAATCACACAGTTATCTGTTTGAGTACCGACTCTTCTCCCTGTGGAAATGAAAAAGTTCATTCGCAGAATAACCAAAAAGGAAGAAAAGTACTCATCAAACAGCAAAATTCAAAATGACATTGCCGAGCACAAACCCCCAGTGTTGACAGAGTACAAGCCCACCTCCCGCTCTGTCTGATTCAGACCTCTTATACAATTTGTCTTCCAAATACTCTGCAACCTGCTCCGCTGCACCTCCTGTTATACGGCATCTCACCAGAACTAATGAAATGAGGCACAAGAGGGATGAAGTGTGGGCAGGTGGAGTGTAAACAGAATAACATGGGTCACATGCCTGCACAGGCAGCCCCTCCACCCCCACAGCTGGATTATGTCCTAGTGGCTTTAAGTGTGTTTGTGCCTGGGTGGCCATGTGCATGCACCTGCACACATACATGCTAGGAAGCCACAGGCATACTGTGGTATTTTGCTCGAGCCTGCTTTACTGAAGAGGTTTTCCACTTTTAAGGAAAGGTGAAGACCTTTAACAACACATTTACTCTAAAATGGATTTTGGCACTCTAGCTTAGCTGCTTTTTTTTTTTTTTTTTTTTTTTTTTTGGCTGCGTAATCCATCAAAATATGGTTTTCATGTACAGTAATAGCAGCTACATGCTGCACAGTGATGTTACTTTGGCTTTAAAGGGGAACACTGCTTAAATCTAGAATTCGAATAAGTTATTTCTGTAGCTGAGGAGAGTTAAAGCAATATTTGTGACCATGAGCTACTCTCTCTCAAAGCCAGAAATCAGAGAAGGAGGTCTCAGACTTGTGATCTCACAGCGAATAAAGTCTGAAGCTGCTCCATTGACGATGAATTTTGTTTTCTTTTTAAACGCAAATGAGCTTTATTTTATTGTAGTGTTCTCAGTTATGAAGAAAAATATATGTTATGGCACAAGAAATGCTCTCAGTGTCAACTAGAACTAGATCTCTCACAGTCACTGTCTGTGGAGCGGTTCCACAATTTATACTCTATAACATTACAAGTTTGAGTTTTACCACTCTGGTTTTTGGATTTGGGAGAGTTGTTCATGTTTGCTAATTTCTGGGGATTTTCTTTGACATTAGGAATAACGTATGAATTTTGAAAATGGGCATAGTAACCCTTTAATAACCCATTTTACTTGGAATTAACATACATCCTGGGGGATTTGAATCTGAAAAACACATAAAAAATCAGGTATCAACGCACCCAAAATAGATCCAGTCACAGCATTTAGCAAACAGGAGATGAACAGAAACACATTTTTGTGCACAGATGCAATAAAACAGTAAGGCAGGCAGATCATGTACAAACAGCATTGTCAGAACTGGACTCAGTGATGTAAATACTGTATGTATAAATGAGAAAATGATGTGTGTTGGACAATCTGTATTTTGTAGACAGAAAGATAAATGTGTTGGAATGCGTGCCAGAGATATGAGTGGCTTATTTTAAATCTCAGTGTAATCCATTTAAACTATCTAAACACAAAAAGTCATGAGTTGTCCTGGGGCTGCTAATCAAGACATGGGACTTTACTTATAGTGATCATATAGCCACTCTCTATACTGTATATGAGCATTTCTCAGATGCTATTGACTGTAAATAAACATAATGTAGTTGCTTATGTTTTGTGTCTGTTTCCATATTTCAGTATGAAGGGATGAACTACATACATTGTACAGATGCTACGAAATGTTATGAAAAGATTTATTAATTACTGCTATGAGTCTTAGTAATTTAAGACAACCATTTCACTCTTGACGCAGTAGTGGAAAGTACATTTACTCAAGTACTGCACTGAAGTACAACTCTGAAGGACTTGTACTTTACCTGAGTTTCTCTATTTTGTGATGGTTTCCTTCCCCGACATTGCACAGAAATATACTTTTTACTCCATTACATTTTCGGACAACCATAGTAACTTCTCAGCTTAAGATTTTACAGAAAAAGAGTAGTGGCAGTGAAAAGTTACTAAGTACACTTCCTCAAGTACTGTGCGTAATTACAATTTATAGTAATTTAGTAGTAAGAGTATTTTCATTTTAAGCTACTTTTAACCTCTGCTCAACTACATTTCAGAGAGAAATATTATACTTTTCGCTGCTTTTATTTGACAGCTACTAGTTGCTTTACACGATACTGTTTTACACACAAAGAAATAATCCTAAAAGGATGTACTGTTATAGATTAAATTACCACACAGCTTATTAAATATCTAAAATCAGCTCCACCTCGACCTCATTAATATGCTCCTTACATGTTAATAATAATACAATCATACAAACAGTATAATAACACCACTCTGAAAAGGGCCATTCTGCATGACAATTTGGTATATTTTGTTAATTGTTTTTTACTTCAGTCAAATTTTGGCTGCAATACAAACCTGACAGTATTTTTTTACTGGTCAAAATACAGTATATTTACCATTTAAAAAAAACTATTAAGTATCTTATTTTAGTATACTAAGTTTCATTAAAATATTTCAGAAAGAAACAAAAAATGATCAGAAAAGTCCAAATAGTTAATACAGATTTTTGTAGCTAAACTTTGTTTTTTTCTGCTCTCCGAGCCAATTCATCATCTCATGACCCCTCTGGTTTATTACGTGACCCTTTGAAGGGGGTCGACCCCTTGTTTGAGAACCACTGGGCTAAACTCACTGTCGTTAAAACTGGCTCCACCCCCACTGCAATAACCAGCAGTATGTGGGGGCTCCATTTAAATCATAGCAGGTTGGTAAAACACTGAAATCTGCGAGCAAACCGAGCGTCTCCTGCAGCGTCTGCGTCTATACTTCCCCTGGTGGGGGACTGGAAAGACTGTAAATGTCAAGCCTGCTTGCTGAGACCCACTTGTGTCTTCCGGCTTGTTTTTAAAAGAGCTAATAAACCTCTGCCGTATCCTCCTGAAAGTTTTAAAGACGCTCATGTGCCAACGGTCAGCCCAAAAGTGCAAAACACTCACAAACAGATTTCATTGCACAACTAAAATATGTGTTATATTAAAACAGTTCTCACATGATATCACAGGGCCTAGTTAGACACTTATGGTGTCATCTCAAGTTTTAATATGCTTACAGGGGTTTATTACAACATGTATTTCACATCCAAATGTTTGGTGATATATTTATATTTACTAATATTTATCTCTTACATGGTTTTAAAGCAGCAATAGGCAAGATTGGAACATTTTAAACAGTATAAAACAGTCACTATATCCTGAGAGCAGTGCATGAGACAGATAATCTGAATAAAACCATGTTCCTATGTGTCCTCCGGTGCTCCTGATGGCATCTGCAAGATTTGACAGACCAGAGGAAAACAACCAATCAGAGCCGTCTCTGAGCAGCTGTCAGTCACTCTGATCAAATGGTCCAACTAGGCAGCGCTGATCAAATATGAATCAATATTCTGTTACTGTAATGCCTGTTTGTCACCTCAGAAGTTATCAGAAACAGCTTGTAGTTACTGTTCTGCTGTAAAATGTGCAAATCAAAACTCAATTGTGACCCGGCAGCCATGTTGAGATCAGTAAAGTAAATACCAAGCACTTCCCTGCAGTCAGAGCAAACTTTCATTATTGACATATAGATTTGTATTTGATCAGCGCTGCCTAGTTTGTCCGTTTGATAGCAGTCCGCGAGTAACAGCTGCTTCTGTTGAATGAACAGCCAATAGGAGCGCTCTCTCTCTGAAATGACCTGTGATTGGCCAAAGTCTCCAGTCACAGGCTAAAAGGATTATTTAAAGCTTATTTAAAGCCTGAAAACAGCCACGAGGAGGTGCAGAAGTCTAGTTTTCTCTCAGAACACTTAAATTACAATATGCTTAAAGGTTATTATGGATTTTTTGTCCAATGATGCTAAAAATATTCTGCCTACTGCAGGTTTAAGTGATTATTTCACTTTGGATAGTCACATGAAATCACTATCACCATGCTCATACTGTAATTTGCCTTAGAGAATAACTACAGAATCTGGGTTTGAATCTGTCCCAGGAATTGCCAGTCGTCACTGTTAAACAAATTAATTGCAGTTACCCCATTTTTTGTGCTCTTGTATCTTTTCCATCCTGCAGTTACACCTCAAAAAGCCATGTTTTAAAAATCTGAGTAACAAGGTGTTCAGGTTTACCTGGGGTGTCACTGAGTTCACGGTCATGTTATCTGTCTGTGGACATCGAGGTAAGTGGGAGTGCGCTGAGGTGGCGGAGTTCAGGAAAGGGATAGAGTTTAGGACATGTGTGCTATACTGTGTCATAACCCCACTGGCTGCAACACCACAGCTGAATATTTAACCCAAAGAAGTCGAGCCTCCAGATGCAGTTCATGTGACGGACACTAGATGCTGGCTTTGTGTCTAACGTGTCTTTATCGTAATTATTATGTTTTCCATTGGGAAGATATCAGTGCTCAACCCTTTAATGGTCCTATTAAAAAAATGGAGGTTCTTCACTGCCAGAAAAATACAATTCATTTTAAAGTTATGAGCCTCATGAGCTTGCCCACTGTGTGTCTCGCTCCTGCCACAAGATAAGATGATCTCAAAGGTCCCCCAGCAGATTATTTAAACGTCAGAGGGCTTGCAGACCATCTCTGTCTAGTCTGTCTGTCTTGCTGACCTACAGCAGCTGGGCAGTGCATCTGAAGCCTGTTCGTTATGCCAAGGGTGTAAATTACCAACGCTTTGTCACGCCCCTCTGGGTGTGATACCAGCATACAAGGCACCCTTTAGCCATACTTGCCAACCCTCTCAATTTTCCAGACTCCTGTTTTTCGTTGTCCCACTCCCAGTTTCCTCCCAGAGTCACAATTCTCCCATTTTCCTGACTTATGACACATTTTCTCGACACTTTCTCTTCTTCACCCGAACGACAGTGAAGCTACACCAAATGTAGTTTCCTAGAGGAAGAGAGCAGTCTATGCCCTGCAGTTTGAGCTCATGTTTGAGCTGAGCTCACAGCCGGGTCGGCGCACATCACAGTGTGCAGCGTCCAAAGTCGGACTTTGCTTGATGCAGCAAAAAGCTGTCGTGGCTCGATGCAAGCCGCTGCAAATAATGGGCTTCAGAGCACCGTGATGCCGTTGTTACGTTGTTTCTGACAGGGCCTTCGGTGAGTGAAAGATGGAGAGTGTTTCAGTCAAGCAGGGGCAAAAAAATGAATGAATGAATAAAAACTGATTAATATTAGTTTATTCTAGAGACTCACACAAGTTCTTGTCAGAGGGGTGAATTATTCAGTTTTCTTTCCTGAGAATTAAGGGTATACCTTACCACTACCACCATCAGATCTCGCACACCGCACCTCTAAGTTTCACTTCGCACACTTTCGCTTTCAGCTGTTCACAATGTTCAGATTCATTTTCACTTCACAAACATTATTAATTTAAGCCCAATCATGTAGTTTTTTTCTTAAACCTAACTGAGAGGTTTTGTTTAATTCACAGTGGCATCTTTTGGTCTACCTGTGTCTTCTAGGGCTGTTCTGTGACTAAAGAAAGAGTGAAATACAATTAAAGTATTGAATTTAAAAATGCTGATTAGCATACTGGGCAATACCAATGTACATCTCTTCGTAAATAATTATTAGCAAGTATTCAGTAAAGCTATACCATAAATAGTATTTTATATTTGAACACACTGAGGTGTCACTGTGTGTGATGGCAAAAGGTTTACATGGCTCACAAGTCAGGTAGGAGGGCCCCTTAGTAAGATTTTGCTTAGGGGCCCAGGGAGGGGCCCAGGGAGGGGTTCTGGCAAGACACTAAACAATAATCAGCTTTTTAATGCCATAAAAACAACCAGCTGTGTCGAAGAAAGCAGGAAATACCGGGCAAATACCACCAACATGTAGCGGATTGTTCAGTTTACCAGCATTCAATCGAACGTGCTGAATGATACCAGATTTACGATGTACTGTATCGCCACGGTCCAAAAGGTCACGCTAATTAAAAGTGTGTGTTTGAGTGTGTTTGTGTGTGTGCTTCGTGTGTGTTGGTCTTAATTAATGCACTGGCAGACAGCAGTTATTTTCATTGGTCTTCTGACTGATCCCACCTTCACCCGCTATGTGATTAAGACCAGATGCAAACTGCCTGAGAGGTTTCTCAGTGAAGGATATTGATGGGACCCCTGAGAGAGAGAGAGAGAGAGAGAGAGAGAGAGAGAGAGAGAGAGAGAGAGAGAGAGAGAGAGAGAGAGAGAGAGAGAGAGTATTTGCCAATGACATGATTAGGGGAACAGATCAATGTAGGTCAATTAGACAATTTACATAGTCCACTCTCATCATTTCCTATTTGTGTCTCTTTTTCTATTTTTTCTCCTTATTTTTTGTTTCTCCTTCAGGATTCCTGTCATTCCCTCACCTTATTACCCAACAATGGATTTATCTCTTGAAATCTCGACTTGCCGTTTCATTCTGATTGTGCAACGGGGCTGACGATGGCCCAAAATTTACATGTTAATGACAAAAACAACTGCTGAGCCAGGATTGTGGAATTGCAGGGGACAGACAGCGAACACAGCCAGCCAGGAATTATTAGCACTTTGCTGTGTTCTTGGCAGACACAGAATGTGAAACATAAACCGAGTTTTGTGGAGGTTTTAATTAATTTGACAAAGGAAAGGACAGATGGAGCTTTGTTTTATTGCAACACATCCTCATACCTACACAACAGAATCAGGTTGTTTGCCAGCGACTCCCAAAATGACACAGATGCCCGTCGGAGAGTACACGTTGTGAAACGGTCAGTTTGAAACACATGGTTAACATCGTGGATTGAATCAAAATTACTTGATTAGATTTAAGGCTGGACCACACTAAAAGTTTTTTAAATCTTAAGAGATGTTGAAAATGTGAGAGACCCCATGTATAACGACATATTATGTTCAATTTTTTTTAAATGCAAGTTTTGTTCCTGTGGTGTGTGGAGAACAACGATTTGGCCAAAACAGCCGATTCCACTCAAGAACCAACAAAAAACACATAAATGTCACAAAATATTTCACAATCAAATGTGATTTTAGTGTAAACAAAAATGGCGGATGATGGGCAGGAACAATTAGCAAAGTTAGTTTTTTCACTACTTTGTAGCGGATATTCCTGAAGGCTGGATGAGTGAAATCATGGAGACGTTTTTAATAGACACAAATGAACAACTCGGTCCTCTATTTCTGAGGTCCGTCTCACTACTGCGTTAGCGCTGTTGCCTCACAGCAAGAGGGTCGCAGGTTCGATTCCACCTTGGGACTCTTCTGTGTGGAGTTTGCATGTTCTCCCCATGTAAGCGATGAACTGGCGACCTGTCCAGGGTTCGCCCAATGCCAGCTGGGATCGGTTCCAGCCCCCCCGCGACCCCTAACAGGATAAGCGGTTGACGATGGATGGATGGATTTTGCGTTGGCTCGTGTATTAGCCGCGGCCACCATGACGACGGTGGTTGTCTTTCCACTTCTGTGGGTTTGATTCCCAACTGGCTTTCGTTCTTCCCCACGTGACTGCTTCATCTGCTGTCCTGGGGATATTCGATCATAACTATTGAACACGATTTGAACGATTTGGGGGCGGCAGTAGCTCAGTCTGTAGGGAGTTGGCTTGGGAACCGGAGGGTCACCGGTTCAAGTCCCGACATGGACCAAAAACTGAGCGTGAACTGGTAGCTGGAGAGGTGCCAGTTTACCTCTTGGGCACTGCCGAGGTGCCCCTGAGCAAGGCACCAAACCCCCAACTGCTCGGGGCGCTTGTCAGGAGCAGCCCCCTCACTCTGACATCTCTCCAATTGTTGCATGTATATGGACCTGTTTGTGCATGTGTGTGTATAAGTTAACAGAGTGAAAAATTAATTTCCCCTAGCGGGACTAATAAAGGACTATCTTCTTCTTCTTCTTCTTAAATCGGTGCAGCCAGGATGGCCTTCCCAGCAGATCGAGGGATGTATATTTACATACCTCACACCATAGGAATATCTTGAAAGATAATCCTTAGAACCATCAAAAAATCTGGGCTTCGCTGACAATTATCAGGAGGGGGATATTGGACCCAAAATAGGACTGACTCTTCTGTAGTGTGTACCTGGCATCAGGCAACAAAACTACTTGGTTAGGTTTAGGAAAAGATCATTGTTTGGGTCAAAATAACTCGTCTACATTTGTTACATAACTTTGGTTATGTACATAAGTGAAGTATGCTACGTATATGACGTAAGTCAAGTAAGCTAGGTGAGTTAACTTACATACTTCAGTTAAAATAAGTCACCGTGTTGACTTTTAGTGTCACACAGGACACAAACACTCCTGGGTGAAAGTCCTGTGTTTGTTTGACCCATCCATCCACCCCGGTCTTTGTCAATGTTTATACTACGTCACCTGACTTCCTCCTTTGCTCCCATCATAATTACTACGGCCACTAGAGGTCACTGCCTGACAATAAATCAAAATATGGTTCATAACAAGCTGTGCACAGATGGCCTAAAGGTCAACAGACATTTTATTAGGGAGGACTGTCTGTTAATTATGTACTTGCTAAGCCTGCCCTATGTCTTCAATTCCACTTTTCAAGAAATTTCATTTCTTATTTTATTATTGTATTAGGATAAATGAAGCTCTGTGACTCTGTCAACTGAGAGATACCAAAGTCGTGTTCTGATGCATTAATTTCTTTATGACTCACTAATTATTATAGATTATCTATTGATAATAGTATCATCTGCAGTACTAATGCAATAGAAGGCGACTCAGTGCATCTGCAGAGGCTGCTTCTGAGGCTCAGGCCCAGATTCAGTTAAGTGAAGAGCATATGCAAAATTTCAAAATCATATTTCATATTGTATTTCATACACTGTATATAATCAGATACTGTATATATAGTATATTATATTACATACACTGTATGTATTATATATTATAAATAACAATAGGCACATGTAAGATAACTAGTTAATATGATTAAGATAAATATGTAAGTTATGAATTTGTATTTTTGATTGATAATGAATTTATTTTTGATAGGGATAATTATTTCAGTAATTTATATATATATATATATATATATATATATATATATATATATATATATTTGTATGACATACTGTCGATAAAAGGTACTAGTTAATAAATTTAGTCAAGTTTAGGAAAATTAGATGTTTATTTCAGGAAAGTTGAATCATCACTGAATGATTTATGGAGAAGAGGTGGGATTAAATAAATTTGCACTTCTTCCCACTACTTTTTGAATATGTAAACCAAGGCATCAAGTGTTTGACAGTTTCTTTTGCTTTATGCTTCTCATTGTCTGTAAATACTATTTTTGTCCGCTTGTTTCTATGTTTATTCTTTTATTTTTAATTATTATTATTTTACATGTTCAAAATGCATGTTTGTAATGAAATGAAAAATGAGACATGCGGATAAGAAATCCTGTGCATGTCATGGTCATGCATATACATTTGGGGCACCCGAGCATCGTCATTTTACATCTATAGATAGAGCTTGTTTTTGCCACTGACAGCATTGTGGAATGGACTTAACAGAGAAATAAAACCCTTTTCTTACCTTTCGCTTGATCCTGTCCGTCATGTGACGTCGTGTGCCACGGGACTCCAGCGTTGTCAGAGTTTGCTGTGTTGGGAGAACAGAAAGCGTCAATTTTCACAGTCATGGCTGAATATTTAGTTGATTTCGAAGATGTGGATGAGACGCAAGCTGTCATAATGGGGCTTCTCTGAGCGAAATGCACAATAACAAACAGACCGGATCAAGTGAAAGGTAAGAAAAAGGTTTCGTTTCTCTGACTGCATTATGGAAAGGACCCTACAGACGCCTGTCAGTGGCAACAACAAGCAGCTTTATTGGCCATAAAATGATGATGCCAGGTTGCCCCACATGAGAACATGAAACTCTGCTTAGTGGCTGGTGGCTGCAACGTTCTCCCTCAACACTTTTCAGTTCAAAACTTGTTTTCCCTGTGAGTCATGAGGATCAGCACCTCTAAATCGGAGGCCACGGTTCTCAGCAGGAAACCAATGGACTCCGGGTAGGGAATGAGTCTTTACTACAAGTGAAGGAGTTCATGTACCTCGGGGTCTTGTTCGGGAGAGAGGGGACAATGGAACGTGAGATTGGCCGGAGAATCGGAGCGGCGGGGCGGTACTGCAGTCGCTGTACGGCACCGTTGTGATGAAAAGAGAGCTGAGCCGGAAGGGATCTTTGTTCCTACTCTCACCTATGGTGATGAGGGCTGGGTCATGACCGCAAGAACTACATTGCAGGTAAAAGCAGCAGACATGGGTTTTGTCAGGAGGGTGGCTGGCATCTCCCTTACAGATGGGGTGAGAAGCTCGGAGGGACTCGGATTAGAGCGCTGCTTCTTTGCGTTGAAAGGAGCCAGTTGAGGTGGTTTGGGCATCTGGTAAGGATGCCCTCTGGGTACCTGGGGAGGTGTTGCAGGCACGACCAGCTGGGAGGAGACCCTGGGGAAGACCCAGGACTAGGTGGAGAGATTGGCCTGGGAACGCCTCGGGATCCTCCAGTCAGAGCTGGTTAATGTGGCCCGGGAAAGGGAAGTTTGTGGTCCCACGCTGGAGCCGTTGCCCCCGCGACCCGACCCCGGATAAGCGTTTGAAGATAAGTGATGAGTCACTTAGACACAAAAATGGGAAAACAGGAAAAAGGTAGAAGGATACTAATACCCTTTGAGGAAGTAATTACCATCTACAGTATTAGTAATGCTAGATTTAAAATTTCAGTCGCGTTTGTTTATGTTCAAAGCAATTTTCTTTTATATTAAACTTGCAGTAGGCAGAATATTTTGGCATCATTGAGCAATGACTCGAGTCATTACAGAGAGAGAGCTGTCAATCACTCACATCAATATTCTGTTACTGTGATACTTATTTATCTCTCCTCAAATGTTTTCAGAAACATCTTCTAGTTACTGTTTAGTTGTAAAATGAGAAAGTTGGCTCCGGCTGGTGGGCGGTACTTGGTATTTCCTCAACTGATCTCAACATGGCTGCCAGGTCACAAACTTTCTGAAAGCATTTGAGGAGAGAAATTGGCATTACACTATCAGAATATTGATTCAAATATGATCAGCGCTGCCTAGTTTGACTGTCTGATCAAAGTTGATTGAGTGACTGACAGCTGCTCAGAGACAGCAGGCTCAGCTCAGCTCTGATTGGTTGTTTTACTCCGGTCTGTGAAATTTTGAACACCAGTGGACACAGAGGCACATGATTTTTTTTTTCAGATTACCTGCTTCATGCACTGCTGTCAGGACATAGTGACTGTTTTATAGAAATAACTTATAATAATATAAATAATAATAATAACTTATCACATTTGCTCCAATTCGACCTGCTGCTGCTTTAATAAACACAAGCCACAAACACAATCCTTTTGTGAGTAATGTCTGAACTCCTTTCAGCTGCTTGTTTTAGCTAATTCAAAATTTAACCCCCGTGTGCTGCATAGAGATACTTTGCCTATGGCAAACACTAAATCAGTATTTCAACAAGGTGAAAGAGGGTATTGTCCATTTATTGCATTCCTTATTCCTTTTGTTGCATCGCTGTGTCACGGCGCATACTACTCAACACAGATGAAACAGGTCCGGTGTCTTGCCCAAGGACACTGTGTGGATGTTTTTGTTTTCTGTTTACATAATCTAAAAGCACATCTTTCTTCATTATGCCTTGTAAACCATCCATCTCAATTAATGTGCTTCTCAGGGAGGAAACAACATCATCTAGATTCCCAATGGAAATTGTCCCAAGATCACACAAAGGACAGTACATAGGACTAAATGATGTTTATCAATGAGCTGTTTTTAGGTGCTATGGGGATCCGACGAGGGGCCGACTCTCACAGTGATAAGGTACTGAGTTTGGTCTAACTTGGCCCCATAAGACTCCATAAGCTCTTCAGACTGCTAAATGCAGAAACATCTACATATTTATTTTGCTGCAGATGACCTGCTGCACCCTGAAAAAAGTTGCATCATGTTTCAGCTGTCAGAAGCAACAGAGACCATCCAGATAATATGGTAAATATAGTGGTGAGACTTCGCTTTCTGTTGTCCTGCCGTACTGCTTTTGCACTACATTTCCCAGAGGTCTTTCTGTTGAAGGTAGTTGATCTTAGAGTAGCGGTTGAGCCAAAGTAAACTGGAAACATGTCCCATCAGTTCCTCTGTGGGAAAGATTTCTTATCCCACAATATTATGCTACTAAACACTGTTTCAACTCGTTAAACGCAACTAGTCTTGTCAAAAATATTGAAGTATTGATACATATTGATATTCAATAAAGCACTGACACATGGGTACCAGGTGTACTTTCTTCTCTCTGACAGCGAGTTGACACAAACACTGCTATTTATCTTTTAAACTTCTAAAATAATGCATTTAGTTTATGATGAGCCCCTTGCCTTTGGAAATAGTTGTGGTAGTATCACAAAATGTCTATACAGCAATGCATGCCAATACACCCCTATGACCGAGTAATAGTCAGGTGATCCGCAGGTCTCGTGACAGGTCTTCATCATGATCTATTTGATTTGTGTACACTGACGCAAATTCAGCAATGTATTTTTCGTTCATTGTTCTACTAAATTCCAGCAACACGAGACGCAGGTGTCAATTTCCGCTGCAGTTTTTTCAAAATAAAACTGCTGAGGTATAGGAATAGATCCACTTGGTTAGGCTTAGGCATCAAAACTACTTAGTTAGGTTTAGGAAGAAATTATGGTTTGGGTTAAAATGACACTGGAATTACTGTAAATTAAGTACAGAAGTTATGTGACAAAAACTACTTTGTTAGGTTTTGGAAAAGATTGACTTGGCTAGGCTTAGGTATCAAAACTACTCAGTTAGATTTAGGAAAAGTTCACAGTTTGGGTTTAAATGACACCAGAAGTGGCAGAATTTAAGTACAAGTTACATGACAAAAACTACTTAGTTAGGTTTAGGAAAAGATAAATTCAGTTAGATTACTAAAATGTACCACAAGACTTTTTGAGCCTGTCTGATTGCCTCTTTCCTGATATGATGGTATGCATTTTCAAAATCAGCACCTTGAGAGAGAAACCTTGAAAGAGAGAGAGAGAGAGAGAGAGAGAGAGAGAGAGAGAGAGAGAGAGAGAGAGAGAGAGAGAGAGCGATGACAATTGCAGCACGGTATCTACACATGTTGCACTTTGGTTCAGGCCTTCATTTCAACATCTAAATATTTGCTGGGTGCTCTTAGGGGGCATGGGAAAGTTTTCAGTTATTGATTAAACTGCTTAAAATTATAGCGATCAACAAGACGCTACTACGTTTGGATTGGCGTTGACGTCGACCAAAACTCCCACCTGTCCCGTTCTGTCCTCTCGGTCCAACTCGGCTAACCTCGGAGTAACATCTACGTAATCGCAGCAGAGCGCGACGAAGGCATTTATAAATAACCCATCAAACTGGGACAGAGTACAGAGACTTATTCGTCATTTTCTGCATAACAGTCAAACGCGGTAGATTACGTTGTTTTCTTGAGGGATCTTTTTGAAGAGGGGGGATTTTGTCCAAGTACTTTGTGTTTCTTTGTATCTGAGACAATGAATTCAGAGAGAGAAAGCCTACTTCACCAAAACACGTCCTGACCTCCCTGTTCTGTCTGTCTCTGCCACGTCCTCGCCGCCGGATCAATACATTGTCAATGATTTCTCCCTCTTTGAAGTCAGTACTGAAACCAGAAGTTCAGTGCGTATTGAACCACGGTTGTTTCTTTCCTGTATGGTTTGTCAATTTGTTGTACTTCATTTCCAGTACTTGGACCCATTTCCCTTTTATTTTAAAGTTTCCTTCCAATATGTGGTTCAAGTTTATATTTGATTTACTTTCTCTCTAAGGTTTGAGCTGGACTTTCAGAACCAGCCAGTACATACTGCATGTATCTTCAGTATTTTGCGATTCAAGGCTTGGTTGTGAAAAGTGTCAAGCGGATCGGAGAGGTTTATGAACTCTGATGACTCTCCTCTAATCTCTGATAAGTGGAAACTGTATGAATTATGCATAGCATAATTCAGCAGTGCTCTGTATGCCGTCCCTGTAGCAGATGATTTTTAAACGTTACAAAGTTTTTCTCTCACTATGCCGTTGATTGTCGTTTAATACAAGGTGATGCATGACTGACCTTTTTAATTCTGGTCACAATCTGGACTTTTTTTCTGTTGACGTTATTACAGCAGCCATAGCGTTCTCTCACTTCCTGCACAGCCTTCACAGAACGGTCTGTGGACGTGATAATGTAATTACATTCGAAAAGGTAAGATTTTATATGACCAGTCAGATTTACTCCCAGTAATTTAGTTTTTCTACGAAGCTTATAGGTGAAGGTCTGTCTTGAAAGGATCTGGGAAAAACTAGTCTTTCGCCTGCTTTGTGTTGTCTGTTGAACTTTTATACTATATCCTATTTTCATCTTTGTCTCTCGGTTACTGTCATTTTCTATTTCCTCACTTTACATCTGGAACTAAAGACACGTCATGTTCCTGGAACCATCCTGACACACGGTATCATGTAGACAGGGAAACCTGGTCCACAAGGCTTGTTTCAGCTTTGTAGATCAAGTCAGCCCCAAGTCAAGACAAACAAGATTCAAGTTAAAACCAACGGGTCAGTTCAAAAGAAACTCAAAAACCAACAGCTTCCAGTCAATACAATACATGTCCCAAGTCAAGACCAGCAAGTCCCAAATCAAGTCCAGCAAGTTCCATGTCAGGACCAACAAGTTCCATTTCAAGACTAACAAGTCCCAAGTCAAATACAACAACTTCTAAGTCAAGATCACCAAGTCCCATATCGAGACCAACAAGTCATAAGTCAAATCCAACAAGTTCCAAGTCAACACAACAAGTTCCAAGTCAAGTACACCAAGTTCCAAATCAAGACAACAAGTCCCAAGTCAAATCCAACAATTTCCAAGTCAAACCAGCAAGTCCCAAATCAAGTCCAACAAGTTCCAAATCAAGAACTACAAGTTCTATGTCAAGACCAACAAGTCCCACGTCAAATCCAACAACTTCCAAGTCAACACATCAAGTCCCAAGTCAAGTCCAACAAGTCCCAAGTCAAATCCAACAACTTCCAAGTCAAGACAAACATGTCCCAAATCAAGTCCAACAAGTTCCAAATCAAGTCCAACAAGTTCCAAGTCAAATCCAATAATTTCCAAGTCAAGACCAGCAAGTCCCAAATCAAGACCAACAAGTCCCAAATCAAGACCAACAAGTCCCAAGTCAAGTCCACCAAGTCCCAAATTAAGTCCAACAAGTTCCAAATCAAGAACAAGCCCCAAATTGAGGCAAAAAGTCCCAAACCAACACCAACAAGTCCCAAATCAAGACCAGCAAGTCCAAAATCAAGACCAAAAAGCCCCAAGTCAAGTCCCAAGTCAACACCTACAAGTCTCAAGCCTAAACAGTTCATTAGACAGCCCTCACCATGAAGTCACAAGTCTTTTTTGAATTTGTCAAATCTAGTCTAAAGTCATCAGACGAGAGTTGTCGACAATGACAATTGTTAATTTATCAATTGTCAACTATGGCAACTGACCTATCTCCTGCCAACTAAACACTCTGGAGTTGAAAGCTCTTTGAGGATAGAAAGTGGACTTTGAGTTCAGATTTCTTTTTTTGTGAGGATGAACTTTCGTGTCCAACAAGATTTTAATATTTTACTGATGCAAATATAGTAGTCCGATAGCAAATGATAGAAAATGATGAGCTGTAAGCCACTATAGAGGTTGGCATCATAACCAGTTCATCACTTGTGGTGTTCTTTGTCTTCTGTTTTTCGTAAGTTAGTGAAAATTTGTACTGCTTAATCTTCTTTCATTAATTCATCAAACTCAAAACAATCAAGTTGAATCAGCCAATCACATTAAAATCATGTTAAATGAAGCTGTTTATGATTAAAAGCAATGCTTGAAGTGGAGGGTCAGTACTCCCCTTGTTCTAATGTTGGTGTGGATCGGCCTTTCGTAATGAACCACGGAGCACAAATTCAGCATTTGACAATCAGAGTGCTTCAGATGTTTTCCGACTGCAACCAATACAGTGAACTTCCATTAAAAATAAGCTGGACAGTCATTGGTTTTTATTCTTATTCTGATCCTTTCACCAACCTTCAGGCCATTCATCTTGACGCATATTAACGTCGTAGCTGGCTGCGGTAGCAGTGGCCGGAGGGCATTTTGCTGATGTTAAAGTTACATCAACGGGCTCTTCGCTGCTCAGAGACCAACTAGTTTGTCTTTCACTGTGCCCTTAGTACAATGCCACATTGATGTACTGCACTGTTGAGAATGAATTGAAATAAAGTGCAAAATAAAAGCAGATTACAATCACACCCAAAGGCAGAATATGATTTTCACACAGATAGAGACAGTTATAAAAATGACGCTTAATAACAGGCTTTTATAGCTCCACCAATCCTTGTTGATCTTCTATTCAGTCAATAACGCAGTGTGGTTGTTGCCTCTTGACAACCTTCTATGGACTCTGGTTTTGGATCATAAAAGTGCTCCATCAGAGCGATGCCACATTATTCGGCTAACACATCAATGCACCAAGCGTTTGAGCGTACAGGCCGTCAAAGCACACAAACATTCAGCTGACAGTCCGACCTCAACAATAAAACAGAACATCCCAGGATGATTCGGAGGTTTGTGCCGGAAACATATTGCTGTAGTCATGATATCATCATATGTTGTCTGAGTGAGTGGAGATTTCTTATGTAAGCTAAACAGTTTGCTCATGGAGCGTGGAGACAAGGATGTTTAAAGTTTAGCTCAGGCAGCTGGACGGTGCCAACTCATGTGCACAGAATAGAGGAGCTGCCACAAACGATTATTTGCTTTCCTGTGTTTATGGCAGATTTTTTTATTGTAATATTATTATAAAGCAAAGACAGCTGCCTCCGAGCCATGGTCAAGCCCTACACTCTGGCGCGACCATCACGCTCCTCCGCCTGCAGGTGATTGACCGCCCCTTCTCTCCGAGGTGCCCGTGGTCGCTGATCTCGATCAAGGCTCTTTTCAGTTCTGGGTGAATGAACTCTCCACTGAGATCGAGACAGCGGAGTCACTTCATCACCCGCCCCAGGCTGAAACTTTTCAGACTACACTTTTTGAGACACACCAGGCTGGAGAAAGGAAAGAAAAGTTTTTACTAGGGTTGTCAATCGATTAAAATATTCAAACAATTTTAATCTGTTCAAATGTACCTTTAAGGAGAGATTTGTGAAGTATTTAATACTCTTATCATTATGGATATACCGCTTTATGCAAATGTATGTATATATTTATTATTGGAAATCAGTCAGCAACAGAAAACAATGATAAATATTGTCCAGAAACCCTCACAGCTACTGCATTTAGCAGAAAACATGCTCAAATCATAACATGGCAAACTGCAGCCCAACAGGCAACACCAGCTGTCAGTGTGTCAGTGTGCTGACTGGACTATGACTTGATCCAAACTGCATGTGATTATCATAAAGTGGGCATGGCTATAAAGGGGAGACTCGTGGGTACCATTTTTATTCACATCAGGTCAAAGGTCAAGGGACCCCTTTGGAAATGACCATGACAGGTTTTCCTCGCCAAAATTTAGCGCAAGTCTGGTGTGTTATTTAACCTCCTTCCTGACAAGCTAGTACAACATGGTTGGTACGAATGGATTCCTTACTTTTGTTACTTTCAAAAGATAGTAGTATCTTCACTTTAGCTGTAAAAATGAGCCTGTTACAACATCTGTAAGATCGACTGTGTTAATGCGTTAAATCAAAACTCTGACAGCCCTAGTTTCTAAGTCACAAGAGAGATAAGACCAGCATATAACATTACACAAAGCCCAACAAAATGCACACACGCACACACAAACTATCATTCAGGTATCTTTCTGCTAGTATTTGGTGTGTCTGAAAGTCTGGTGTGTCTTAGCTGCTTTGCTGCTGAACTGGTTTCAACCTCCCAAAAGACCTGGACAATAAGATCTGCACTTCAGACTGCAAATATTTATGCAAAAAAAAAAAAAAGACATGACATGGTCACGACATTCACCTTTAAATTTCCATCTCCACTGTGACGCCTACGCTTGTTCATCAGGTGAGAGACGCAGAGCAGCAGTGTCAGAAATCCACACGCAGACACACAATAAATGCAGGAGTTGTGCAAATAGGCAAGACGCACATAAACCTGGCATTTATACGAAGATAAGCATTTCAAATGTGTCTACAGGCTCTTCTGTATGCGCGCAGTCACTTAGACACTATATGATCTGTATGAGCACCATCTATCAGAATTAATAATGTAAAACACATATCAGGGGTGCCAGTTTAATATTAATGCAAATTTGTTTGAACGCCACTAATTTTTTTATAATGCATCAATGCAGATTGTGTTTTTTAAGCTGTAGTTTGCTCAGGTTTAAAGGCAGAGTGAAAATACTGGTATTAGCCATAATACAAAAATATTATATAAATGCTTTACAAAACCAAACATAAAACAATAATAAAAAGAAGTACAGACCATCTTGCGATGAGATCACACCGGTCACAACATTAAATCGGGCCAGGGGTATAAAGTGGGGGGACAACGGTCTCCTACCTATTCCCTACCCCCATACTTCTGGTGCCCTTGCTCAGACCGCACCCATCTTTGACCTTGGACTTCATGGCTTTTGATCTCAACAACACACCTGTAAACCTGGCAAAGTACTCAAAACCACCTCTGTGGTATCGCCTGATACAGTCGGTATTGTGACATGATGAAACACGCAACACACACAGACTCACAAGGTGAAAACAATACCGGTGTCGCTGTTGTGACTAATCACTTTTACTGCATCACCCTGGAATTCTAATCACAGTGTAAAACTTCAATATTTTGCCCCAGAAACAAAACTAAAGTTGCCCTGGACTTCTAACCCCCAAAAGGCACAACTAGACCACACCGTAAACCATCGTACCGAATTTAAAGTTCGTAAGTCAAATAGTTCCCGAGTTCTGCTCCGGAAACAACAGCAGACCGAAGGCCGGATGGAAGCCCAGCTGACACTGGGCGAAGGTGATGGACACCTTGGACAGGTCACCAGACTATCACAGGGCCATTCATGCCCACACTAACTGACAATTTAGAGTCAACAATGAACCTAACCTGCAGGTTTTTGGACTGTGAGAGGAATCCAGAGAACCCAGAGAAGACCCAGCAGATAAATCACGTCACAATGAATGCTTACTTTCTCTCTGGAAGAGTTTCACAACAAGCACGAGCATCAAGGTTCTGTGTGTCTGTTTGGTAGCTTTTGCCAGGGGCCATGAAACGTGAATCTGGCTGAGAAGAAGCCAAAAGAATAGTACATGACAGGATAACAAGCAGGTGTTGGGCTGCAGAGGGAAAAGACACATATATGGATGGACACTTTTCTGTTTCGCTCTTTCCAGAAACACCTCGTCTAACAGCAAAAGCAATACATCAGCAGCACAACAGAGTCCTCCGCTCTGTCAAGTGTCTGTCCTGGATCTGTTCAAACGGATTTGACAGACCTCACAGCCCAAAGTACACAATCATGGACTTAATCCCCTAAATCAGAAAAATAATCTGTCCAGTCCATGCTGTGGGTAGCGGGTTAAAAGTGAAGCATTTCTGTTATTTTCTTCTGCTTTTTCTGAGCAGACAAGGAGAAGAAAGAAAAAAAAAAAAAAACCTTTCTTTTTTCCTCCCCCGGGGGTCTTTTTTTCCCTCTTTTTTTTTTTTTTACCCTCCGCCCCCCCACACACACACCCCATCTCTAGAGATGTTAGGGGGGGGGCCCCCCCCCACCCCCCCCCCCCTGGGGTTTTGTCCCCCCCCCCGGGCCCCCCGGCGTCCCAGAGGTAACTCCCCCCCCCCCCCTCCCCTTTCTCCCTCTTTTCTTTCTCCATCGGGACTTGAACCGGTCACCCTCCGGTTCCCAAGCCAACTCCCTAGAGACTGAGCTACTGCCGCCCCCATGACAAGGAGTCATAAAGGAAGGAGTCATAAAGGAAGCAATACAACAAACTGACTGCTCAAGTTTTTGATTACATTACCTTAAATTAACCTTTACCCTGAAACTAGGTTTCTTATCGACTTAGACGTGTGTCAGAGTTGAAGGCCAAGTGGAGAGTTGTTGACCAGTAAAGTTCAAGGCTGTGTGTGGTTGTGCTAAGTAGAGAACAATAATAAGTCTGAGATTCATCATGTATCAGCTATTTAAAGGCATAATGCACTAATCCGCTTTGATACTTTTCTTTAAGCAGTGGGCGGTGGTATTAAGCATTAAAATCTATTTTAATAATGGACATTTTATTGAGTAGGCTCCTGCTTTGCTGATAAGACATAGGTCGACAGCAGACTAACTAATTAACAGGTGTGGTATAAATTAATAGACACTGCAAAATTAGTTTCATAGCATGAAATAAATTAAAAAAAAAAACATGAGATCAGTGATGAAAATGATGCGTTGCTGTTGGTGCTGCTGAAGCCAGACCTCGCCTCCCCTGTCTCTCCTCCTGCCTGACACCATTTCATATTTTTACTGATAGGGATGCAGGAAGTGATTGTCATTGTCCGCTGTTGCCAAGATAGTGGATAATTTCCCAACTATACTCCTGTAAAATGCTTCTAATCATTAGGCGAATCTTAGAAGCAGCGTGATTGCATATCAAGTCCATGGAACGATACAATCAGATGCAAATTCGCCAGCGAGCGACAGACGGGATGTGTGAGGCTTTATGAGCCTGCTTCATAAATGTACAGAGACACAAGGAAAGAGACAAACTGTAGGTTCAGTCAGAGGCTGAGCTAAACGCAGCACACAGACACACATGGCCGATGCTAGCTAGCTTAGCTTACAGCTAATGTCTGAACAAAGTCTGCACATTGGTTGTTTCATGTGAAAGAGGCAAGGTGAAAATTTGTTTTGTTTTCTGCCTAACACACCTTTAGAGGTGACGATAGGTGGTTTTTGTTACCTTTGGAGAGTCACGCTAGCTGTTTCCAGTCGTCATGCTAAGCTAAACTTAACGGCTGTGGGCCTGTATTTATCTTGATACAACATTTTCTCGCACAATGGTTCGTGTGATACCTTACAAAAAGTTATTCCTCATGTTTTGTGCCTGTGAATGTCCCAAGTTGTTTCAAAACTTGAAACAACTTGTTTATATTTAGCCAACAAAACTATTTAGTTAGGTTTAATCATCAAAACCACTTAGTTAAGTTTAGCCGACAAAACTACTTAGTTAGGTTTAGTCAACAAAACCACTTAATTACGTTTTATCATCAAAACCACTTAATTAGGTTTAGTCAACAAAACCACTTAGTTAGGTTTAGTCAACAAAATCACTTAATTAGGTTTAATCATCAAAACCACTTAATTAGGTTTAGTCAACAAAACCACTTAATTCGTTTTAGGCAACAAAACCACTTAGTTTGGTTTAGTCAACAAAACCATAGCTAGGTTTTGGAAAAGATTGACTTTGTTAGGTTTAGGGAACAAAACCACTTAATTAGGTTAAGTCAACAGTTTAGGCAACAAAATTACTTGGTTATGTTTGGGAACAGATCGTGGTAAAGTTATGCTACACCAGAAATGGTTACGTCACACGGGAAGTGGTGTAACTTACTTACAGATGTTTCGTGACAAAAATGATTTTGTTAGGTTGAGGAAAAGACTGTAAGTGCTGTAACTTAATATGGAAGTTGCATGACAAATAAATCAACGTTGACTTCTGGTTTCCGGGGCAAATTTCTGGTGTTTTTTGGCCCAACAAACCACCTTGACCTCTTCCCTATGTGGTGTTTGTTGCTCTGTCTATTTGTTCATAATTATATGGATTACATAGAAATTGATTTTGTGGGATACATATGAATTACAATGCATTACTTTTCATGATATATTTCGACCAGCCTGCTTCACAAAGATCATCTCATCTTACTCTCAGCAAAGAGGGCAAGTAAGCGTATTTTCCGAAAATGTCACACTAACCCTTTAATGATGCTACAATGCTAACATTGCTACTTTAACCACTTTGGCCTTGCTGCACATTTGAAAATGAACTGAAACGATTGCAGGCCAGTTGTGACACACAGTGAACTCATCCAGAGAACTTGTTGACCTCAAACCACAGCACAGCAAACACACAACTGAACCCTCCAGACTGTCCACTGAGTTACATGGATGGGGATTTCTGCACAGTTTAACTGAAGACAGACATCACAAACTCCTTGTTTATCGTGGTCTACCCCACTGAGCAGCTTCAGTCCCTTCCTATCATTTCGGACATAAATAGAACTATTAATCTTTGATAGGACAACAGCTGGCTGTAATAATAGCAGCACTTTTGTGTTGCTATGTTGAGAGGACATTTTCTCATGGAGAGGTCGTGGAAGATAGCCACCCGCCATCTGTACTTGCTTTATAAAAGACGGGGAAGAAGGGGGGCTGTTGGATTGGCTTCATCCTTCAGATCCGAGTGTATGTGAATGTGAACCAGTGATTGTGATCTAAGGCTTGGACAACACTTGCAATCAGCTGATTGAAAAGACGATTGGTGCATGACTCTGTGTGGAAGCTTTGGTGTTCAGGCTGTGTCTCTGCATTGAGGATACTCTGCTCTGCAAGCCTACAGGAATTTTGTTCTACTGGTTCAGGTAGGCTATGTGAATATTCCACTTTTAAACCGTCTTATAACTCTCTCATCGACATAAATCTTTTAACTGAGTCAACTACGCACGACTCCAACATGGTCTCTCTCTCTCTCTCTCTCTCTCTCTCTTTCTCTCTCTCTCTCTCTCTCGTGCAGTCGTGCGTCCCGCCTGCCGCTCTGTCGCGGGAGGATTCAGTGCCAAGACTTTCTCGTTGGACGCAGCGCACTAGCTGTGAGCGCACAACGTCTTTTTTAAAATATTTTTTAGACGTGGTCTTTCAGAGTTTCATTTTACAAACGCGGAATATATCGTGGAGGTTTAAAAAAATGACCTGAGAGACGTATTATAACCGGCAGCTCTGGCGAAGGTGAAGGCGAGTGGGCGGTGGAACGCCAGCGCCGTGCGTAATTCTCGTGGAGCAGGTGGATGGAGAGGCTGGCGGGATCATGCAGCTTTCCAGCAGGTCAGCGCCGCTTCGGAGCGGCTGGACTCCGTATTCTCTGCTAAAGGACACTTTGTCGCGATGGACTTGATGTTGATGAAGAGGAGG
Source organism: Pterois miles (assembly GCA_947000775.1). NCBI lineage: Eukaryota > Metazoa > Chordata > Actinopteri > Perciformes > Scorpaenidae > Pterois > Pterois miles. The sequence continues at coordinate 531,340 of CAMQGK010000525.1, read as the reverse complement.
TTGACAAGTTTTAATTCAAAAGTAAGTGCTATTGACGTTTTGGTGCTGTTTTTTAAATAACGTATCCGCTGTTTGTGTGGACTTTGCCTTTGCGCACTGCAATCCTTCCATACTCAGGTCTGTTTTATCTAAAAAATATATTTGTTGCCGTGAAGTCGCCTAAACACGCGCACAATTCACAGTTTTTGGCACCCACATGCAATTAAAGGATTGAAATGAACTCCGCGCGTGTTTTATACGCACTCTAATATCTGTTTCTGCTTGTTGAGAGGGGGGTTGATGTATGCGCCTTCATCCCAACACAGAAAAGACATAACTGGAACAGGTGCAACCACGGCGGAGAAACCTGCGGAACAATGCGAGTTAACAGGGAGAGTTGGGTTGGAAATATGTCAGGGAGACCAAGGGGGTTCGTCTCTTAATTAAGAAGTCAACGGTTTGATGCCTGCAGCATCAAACAGGCAGGCATTTTATGTCAAAGTGACTAGTGGAGGAGAGTTTCCACTTTAGTGTGAATGAAAACACGTCTCCTGTTGAGCTGGTCATTTATCACACACAGCCTGCAGGTTATAGTGTGAAGCTGCTGCTGCCTCCCCAGCAGCATCTCATCTATTCACACAGTCAGTGCTGAGCTCAAATGCAGCTCCTGACACCCATCCTGCTGCAATTTATGTTTTATGTAAGTCTCTGGGATCCTATTACACTTTTCCATTGCAAGAGTTTTAATAGGCCATCAAACCCCCTCTTTTACTCTTAATAGTACAATTACTCTACTTGATCATTAAACTCCGAGATGTGACCAAATAATAGACAGTCTCACATTTAGCCTGCCCTCCTGCTGGGAAATAACACTATAAAGCCTTTCATCAGTGGATGCATTATTAGTGCAGATTGCTGCCTGTAGCGCTCACTCTCTCACACACACACCAGCACATAATGGAGATCATTCAATGTTTTTAAGGGCCAATAAAGGTTATTTTTCAAGGTTTTAGATTTTTAATTGGAATATTTATGGTGAGCATTTTTTCAGCAATAACCATTTGGTGTCATTAAATTCAGTCTATGTTTGTGGCGGGGTCCGCCAATCCCCTAATCTTACTCACTAGTAACTGCCAAATCAATCAGCATTGAAGTCTTAAGAATTAAAATTTTAAAACATGACTTTATTTGTGTCCAATTATATTCCTTTAAATTATGAGAATTGCTCTCACGAGGCTGGTAAACCTTCAAAAAGCTTGGAGATACTTTTGCCCTTTAAAATTCTGCAATAAATCTACGTTTTGGGTTGGTTAGCAGCTGATCAATAATCAACCAGCAAATTGATGGTTAATATGCGCAACCATGTCAAAATGGAAAAATCATTGACCGTTACCAATCTTAACAGTGCCGAAAGTGGATGGCAAACCTAATGAGTTTCAATTATTATAATTTAATGGATGTTTTAATCTCTTCATTGAATACATTTGGGCTTTTTGGCTGATGGGCTGATCAGTCACAAAGGTTAAAGACATCCCTTTTGGCTCTGGTAATTACTGATGTCCATTTGAGGAGATTTTGTGCTCATTAATTTTGATGGAAAATCACTTTGTAGATTTATAAAAATGACAATAATCCCCTGTAGTCTAACCTTCTGACCTCATCTGCTGTAATGACAAGTAATTATACCCAACATACACCCAATGATATGCCTCATTAGCACAAAGTGGATTGTCCAAAGTGGACCCATCATCACATGTAATTCTACTATGAACTACTACTACTAAGTATGAACTGTACAAATGTCCCTTTTGCTGTCACTGCAAGGGAAAAGTGAGTGATCCTGCCACAGTGCCAGAGCTGTTTGTCCCCGAGATCAATTGAATAAACATTTGTCTTCTGCAGTGCGGTGTGCCCTCGTTGTGCTTTTGCTCGGATGTTTTTTTTTTTTTGCATGTATGCATATGTGGGGGAGGCCCGTACACACACGTGTGCACACACCTGACCTGGACTACTTCGCTCAGTGTAGCATTATAGGAGGATTTATGGTAAAAGAGCATGAGACCAGATGACATCCATCTGATATTCTGACGCTGATTACAGCTGTCACGATGAGTTTTTGCTGTCAGCAATGACTAGCAAATAGATATCTTCCACAGTGCAAATCATAGACTGTATTTAAGAAGTGGATGTAGTCAGTGTGACCCAGTGGTTAGTGGATTGCGGTTTTGAAGCCTCAAGTTTGTCATTTTGGCCGTCGCCATCTTGGTTTCTTTCTATCTCCATCACTGTATTTTGTAACCAGGAGAGACACGAGTTTGGAGCTAAGTCCATTTTTAGGCGACTAAACCGTTAATCAACTTTGATGAACTGAAAAATGTTCAAAGGGTTAAAAGTTGTAAGACGAAAACACGGACAACACCCAGACTGCACGACTCCGTGGTAGAAACGCTGCTTTATCGTCTATTATTACTCAGCTATGTTGAATACTCGATTCTGATTGGTTATTTATGGCATTCTACAGTCTGTTGTTTCTTCATAGCAGGCCATTGCTATGTATAACAAACCGCTGCTATGGACACAGCTCTGATCTCTGACTCTTTAGTCAAATTATTGATTAAGTAGCAGTGTAATGAATGGGATAATGCAGACAACCAGAGGAGTCGCCCCCTGCTGGCTGTCAGAAGGAAAACAAGTCAAAGGCACTTTGCATTGGCTTTGCTTTACAGACCTGGAGGCTGCTGCTTGGTGCAAAAGCGCCAAAAACTTTGGTTTGTGGCTCCATTAGTTTGCATCTTGCCTATGACCCTCCCAGTTTTTTTGTCTCTCTCTCTGCTGTGTGAGAGAATTCCCTGAATTTATTTTTAGACAGCTGCACATCATCTCAAATTCAAACGTGACTGGATTGGCATCTTGGCATCTCCTCCATGTCTCTGTTTGCCAAATGCCGTGAGTGGAAGAAGTATGGAGTAGCTAAACATGTAAAAGGACATATCGGGAGTTCTCTCTAGAGAGAATATTATGCATGTTTCTCTGACTGAAAGTAGTTATGTAAAGTAACCTTGCGACTGTTGCCATGGATTTGAAGGGCTATTATTATTTGTCAAAAGAATATTCTGTTTTTAGCCAAACTCACTGCATTGTTATGTCTCTCTCTCTCTGTGTCTTTCTCCATAGATCTACCTTGATCCTTTTCTGATTCTCTCCAGCTGGGATGTGATACCTGTGGTTCCTCGTTGATGAAAATCCCCCGTCATCCTGATCCCCAGAGCCCCAAACCCCTAAGACCCCAAAAATTCCCCGATACCCCAGGAAGCTGAAGTACCTTCATCCTCATTTCAACAGTCCTGCGTAGTAAAATACATGTTTTTAAGCCTACTCCAAGCTCTTTCATGATTACATCTTTACTCCTTACCCCTTGCCATCATTCGACACTTGGTAACCTTTTGACTACGCTAAACCTCATTTAGCCATCATGGCCTTGGATCTATGGCCCTTTCTCCAGACTCCCCCCAACATATCCATCCCCGAGCCCCTCCTGTACGACAGCTACATCCAGGGCAATGAGTCCGACCTGGACCTGAACATCTCCAACACCAAAGAGCCCCACCAGGACAAGACCAGCTCTGTGGTCATCACCTTCATCTACTTCATAGTGTGCGCCGTGGGGTTGTGCGGCAACGCCCTGGTCATATACGTCATCCTGCGCTACGCCAAAATGAAGACGGTGACCAACATCTACATCCTGAACCTGGCGGTGGCAGACGTTCTGTGCATGATGAGCCTGCCGTTCATCGCCCTGCAGCTGGCTCTGGTGCACTGGCCCTTTGGAGAGGTGCTGTGCAGGGTGATCATGACTGTTGGTAGGTGCAGAACAGGAGAGCTAATGGGGCATTTGAGAAAGCAGCAGCTTGTTTTACTGAGAAAAGAAACACTTTCGCAATATGCTCAAATTATAACATGTCAAACTCAATCTCAACAGGCAACAACAGCTGTCAGTGTGCTGACTTGACTATGACTTGATCCAAACTGCATGTGATTATCATAACGTGGGTGAAGGGGAGACTTGTGGGTACGCAGAGAATCCATTTACATTCACATAGAGGTCAGAGGTCAATGGACCCCTTTGAAAATGGCCATGACAGTTTTTCCTCACTAAAATTTAGCACAAGTTTGTAACGTTTTTTTTTAACTTCCTTCGTGATAAAGTAGTATGACATGGTTGGTACCAATGTATTCCTTAGGTTTTCTAGTTTCATATGATGCCACTATCTTCACTCTAACTTCATAAACTGATCCTGCTACAGCCTAAAAATCGTAAGTTGCATTAAAGCAAAGAAATTAGTATTTCAATTAAAACAGATTTGCAATCTAACGCAATTATTGCGTTAATTTTACAGCCATACTAAATAAACATTTGTGCTTTTTAAAATGTTAACACTGCAGTTACAAATTTAAGAGCGTAAGAGTGTTTGATCAAAACTGTAGATATTTCAGTATTTTAAAGGAATAGTCTAACATTTTGGGAAATACTCTTAGTTGTTTTTTTTCTTTTTGTTTTTGCCAAGCTAAACTAAACTAAGCATCTCTTTGCTGTATTTTCACCTTTAAAAGTCCCATATCGTACAAAGTATGGTGTCTTTTTTGATTAAATAGCAGGTCGAGGTACTATATAAATACTGTGAATGTATCAACACACTCAGTTCATGGAGAAATGCACACAAGCGGCATTCTTTGAATGAGCCGTCAGGATTTCCGTAAGGTTGCGATGTGAACTACACAGTTTCTAGTGGAAGTGCAGCTAAACTCCACATAGTTGACACAACCAGTGAGTCCCCAGGTACAGTGACCCTGCAACGATGGCGACATTGCAGATGGGGAAGACTGGAAATGCTGGCCAATCAGAGCAGACTGGGCTTTTTCAGAGGAGTCTTAAAGAGACAGACACTGAAACGGAGGGTTTCAGACAGAGCGTGAATGCAGGTACATTCAGACAAACATGAGTAAAATAATGTGCTTTTTGAAAATTAAAATATTAGGGACTTAATGAGCGTGCTATGTCTCCTTTAAATAAGTGTATTTCCCACAATATTGAACTGATTCAAAGCACAGATTATATATATTTGGACTTAAGTTGCGATTCACAGTGTTGGTCATCCTATAGCTGTCAACAGCATTTATCACACTTTATACACCTGCTGTTTTAATAAAAAAGAACAAGCATTAGCACTTGCTGATACTGTTACTTGACACATGTCCTCATTTTAATGTTCTTTCTCCACTCTCTTCCCTCCACCCCCTTCCAGACTCTCTCAATCAGTTCACCAGCATCTTCTGTCTGATGGTGATGAGCATCGATCGCTACTTGGCTGTGGTCCACCCTATTAAATCCACGAAATGGCGGAAACCCCGCGTGGCCAAGCTCATTAACCTGACAGTATGGGGTGTGTCCCTGTTAGTCATCCTACCTACTATAATCTTTAGTGGCCTTGACAAGGTGCCGGTATGTGGGATCATATGGCCCCAGGATGTCTATTACACAGCCTTCATAATCTACACATTCTTCATAGGATTCTTCCTGCCGCTGGCTGTCATATGTCTGTGCTACCTGCTCATAATAGTCAAGGTGAGAGCCTACATCGATGCGGGGCATTACAATAAGATACCTTTGTTACTGGCCACGGTACGGGCATGTTAAACAAACATCCAACCATTTAAAAAACTGTGGAAGTATATATATATATATATATATATATATATATATATATATATATATATATATATATATATATATATATATATAGTAAGTCCTTTGAGTTATGTTTACTTGTAGATTCAGATGAATGGGTCATTTAAAAAAAGTGTGTAGATAACGGTTGACATCTGTAAAACGAAACAGTTTTCACCACAGTTAACTATGTCATAAAAGTTGGTTTTGCATGAGCCAATATGTCACATACTGACTTTTACAGGGTTGTTGTGTGTTTGAACACAGGCCCTGGAAGGCCATCCAAGCTAGCTATAGGGAAATTTAACATTTTAATTTCACAGGCATTTGTTTAATTTGATTGAAATTGTCTTTAACAGAGACTTATAAGGTGGAAAATGTTTGTCAGGTGGGTTGAAAGGAACAAAAACATGATTTACTCTGACAGAGTGTGATTGCTGAAAGCAATATAAATAAGAATACTGTTTTAATCAAGCCGACACATTTGTTTGCCACCTTATTAGTCAACAAAAGCACGTCTAGCATCTGGTGTGTTCGTATTTTCAACATTTCTTCCTTTCACAAATTTTATGAATGCTTGAATGAGTGAAATGTTTGGGTTCCTTCTTATATTTGGCTGGTCCTAGAACAGGGCTATGAGTTCAGGCTGTTTGCATAGACCGTTTGTAGCTAGACCTACAAAAAATCGATCTGTTCTTAATCCATGTAATCGTGAACCAGGAAGCATAAAGAGCAACAAACATCACAAGGAAGTTGGGGTGGGTGATAAAAAAGACTTGCCTTTTACATAATTTGTCACGTAACCTCTGTATTTAAGTACTATAATGCCACATCAGTCGTTATTTTAACCAAAGCCATAATCTTTTCCTAAACCTAACCAAGTAGTTTTGTTGCCTAAGACTACCCAGGTTGTTTCCTGAAGAGATAAAAGTTTGTTTTGAAAAAATTGCATGCATGTAACATGCAGAAATTTATGTGCTGTTGGATATTCAAAACGTAAAATTAGTAATAACTTTTCATGAGATATATGAGGATACGTTGATGAGCTAGCTAACATTTAATGGTTGGTTACACTTCCAGCATTACCACACGTTATGTCATGTCTGTTAAAGTCACTCCCCCTGGACAAGAAATAATCCAGTACTGTATGAAAAACACAACTCAATGTTTCTGCAATTCAGTTTGGAAACTTGTGTTTGGATGGAGACAGCCTTACTGCTTCCTTTCTTCATGCTAAGCTGAGATAGCAGTCTCCTGGTTGTAGCTTCATATTTAACAGACAGATATTCAAATTGATCTCAAGTACAGAAACTCAGTAAAATACTAAGTGACTTACAAAACAAACCACTGGTCTTTAACACTGGTTTCCAGGTTCAAAGTCCAGTGTTTGTTGGACCCATCCACCTCCCCTCCTGCTTGTCATAAGCAAGTCACTAGGTCTGAGCGTAGCAGGTGTGTTTACATTGCACTCAGTACAGACTACATGCCATACAAATGACATGCCAAAAGCAAGAACAACGTTCTTATTGCAGGTTAAATGCCTTACAGTTTAAATGTATGCCTTTTCATGCAACCGGTCTGAGACATTACAGTGGTATCGATCTTCTGTTATTGCTCAAAAAAGAGAATAATTGTATATCCCGTCCCGGTTACTTTAAGATATACCTATGTCTCATAATGTGAACACTGTGCTGTTATAATTTAAGCCACTGACAGCTCATTCCTTTTCCAGGTAAAGTCATCTGGCATGCGGGTGGGTTCCACCAAGCGCAAGCGTTCTGAGCGCAAGGTGACACGAATGGTGTCCATCGTGGTGGCGGTGTTTGTCCTCTGTTGGCTGCCTTTCTACATCTTCAATGTCACCTCTGTCACCAGCTCCATCAACCCCACCTCTGCCGTGAAGAGCACCTTCGACTTCGTGGTGGTGCTCGGCTACGCTAACAGCTGCGCCAACCCCATCCTGTACGCCTTCCTGTCGGACAACTTCAAGAAGAGCTTTCAGAACGTCCTGTGCTTGAAAAAGGTGGCAGGCCTGGACGAGATAGAGCGCAGCGACAGCAGGGCAGACAGGAGCAGGATGGTTCATGATGTTGTGACCAACATGGAGACTCACAATGCTGCCTTGCTCAATGGCGAGCTGCAGACCAGCATCTGATGAGCGGCAGTCACGTTCTGGGGAGGCCAGGGAAATTGAGCAGTGGTGCTTCCAGACTAATGAGCCGCCTGTACACTGCCAGTGACCCCTGTTCAAAGATTCAGGTGCAGGAGGCTGATGGAATAGCTGCTGCTTGTGGACACTAAGACAAGAGCAAAGTCTAAGCGAAAAATAAACAATTTCATAAGGGTTTTCAGGGGTCAGGGAAAGTACACGCTAAAAACTTTTTGGGTTAATGAGGCAACTTGAGCTGGTTTGTCCTGAGGCAATGCAAAAACATATCTTGACTGAAGTGATTTTCAGCTCTGCATTCAAGTGATGTTGAAATCAAACACAAATAAGAGTGCCGATCATACTTCCCTGCTCGAGGTTTCGATCGGGTAGTCTGAAGTCATACAGCCAGAACCAAAATCGAAACAAGACACAAGAGAATGGACTGCTGTGGACCCACTGGAGAGTCACTGGGACTTGTTGGTCCACGGTAGAGAGAGATCTGAGTCCTCGATGGAGTGTTTTAAGAGCTACCAAGGGTCGGCATTGATTTCTCAGAATGTGGAAATACTGCTGAAGAAGTCGGCCAGACATTGCAGTGGAAGACAGCCAGCGCTGTAATTCTGTAGAGACTTCGGAAGATAAAAATCAGAAGCCAAAAGGTGAAAAGCTTCATGATCATGTTTTATTCATACCAGCTGATTAGTCTGGTCTTACATGATCAACCACACAACAAAATGGCAAAGCCTACCCAACATGACAAATGAAGGATGCTCTTTTTCATCTCCACAGGAGGAGCTGCATTGATCCGTAAACTCTTGAATTGAACATCCTGGATTATTGATTAAGTAGAAGGAGGGGAAAACATCTTGGCGGCCGCTCTGACCTTGCTCCCTTTAAAACAGCTTGAGTTTGTATATAGCATACACAATGGTTTTCTGTCAACCTCCGGGGAAAAGTCCCTAACCAAAATGAATTTCAAAGGCATTTCCTGCTGTAAAATAAGTCTTTATTCTTGTAACGCACCAAGGACACTTCTGAGACAATGTTTGTGAAATCCATCATAGGTACTTTATACTATCACTGTATCCTGATCTAGTTGCTCCCTGTGCCAGCGGTGCCATTGTGAGGAGCCCATTTCTACCTGTAAAGTGCTGTGTCGTGACAATGTAAGATTTCTTCTCGAGTTCATGTTGAAATGTGGTCAGCTTCACATTTGGTTCAGACAGCTTACAAAAATGTCTAAATTTCACAGAAGGCAGAATTTATGCTACGTAGTTAAAGAGGGAGAAAGAGGAGGGGGATAAGGAGATACAGAGGATACAAACTTAAGGTTAGCTATGTATTGTATCTACTGAGAACACAATGGAGACCAAGTTTGAGAGATTGGAGTAGGCTGAGTGGATACGGCTCACAGGAAGAAACTGCGGTGTGTGTGTTTTCCTGTGAAGACAGAATTTTATTTTGAAAAGACTATATGCATGTAACGACTGGAACACAAGCCTTTATACGAAAACATACGAAAAGAGGCAAGTTTTTGTAACATATCATACTAACCGTTGTATTAGGATATTTTATACTGGGTCGAACTCCATAAACAATGGCTCCTATGCATTTCCCAAGATGCAGCTGGATAACATCTTTCATCAGACCCTCCTAGTCCGTTTATGCCCCCGTCTCTTCACCCTTTGTACTTTTACACATTACATATACTGTATTGTACTGACTCAAAAAAAAGGATTCAGTGTAATGGTAGTCCTTTGTACACAGGCTCGTCTTACAGCCTCCTACATTCCCACCAAGGCCACTAATTGTTAAAATATAAATTGTACAATTTATAATTGTATAACCAATACCACTGCTAACCTGTTTGTTGAGCTTGACTAAATCCATCTCACTTCTCTCAGTGGCTGTAATAGCGCAGGCAGCAGCTATAAGTAAAAATGTGCATACAATTATAATTAGCAGCGTCTTGAGAGACACAAGACTGTCAGGATGCCAGACGGATTAACGGAATAATCAATCAATCAGTGGAACATCATGGAGGTTTCCATGCTTTTTTTTTTTTAGCCTTACAAGCTGCATGGCTCAAGGGGTTGCGGTGTCTGTCAGTTCACCACTTCGGACCCTGTTTAAATGTTAATTAAACTGTTAATTAAATTGTCTGGTACAGGCATTCATGGTCCCTAGAGGATGAACTGTCATAGCTTTGGTGATCAGCATCAGGTCAACATTTTTATTTCTCTAGCACTTTAAGACCAAATACCTTCAAAGCTAACTTTGCCATTAGCCTCAGCTGTGTTAAGTGCTAATTGGGAAATATTAGCATGCTAACACGCTGAACAAAGATGGTGCACAGTACATGGTAAACAGTATTTGCAAAATATCTGCATGATAGCATTGTTATTTTGAGCATGTTAGCATGGTGTTGTTAGCACTGAGCAAGTGCAGTCACAGAGCTGCTAGCATGGTTTAATGTCTTTGCACAACAAGTCTGTGTTTTTCGTCAGCTTTTTGTCATCTGAAACAAATCTTTGCGCACATAAACCTTGTACACTGAGTTTGATGTTTTTTTTTTACTATCTCATTGTGGAAATTTGAATTAATTATGTGGGTGAATGACTATTAGCAAGAAGCTATTTTAGAATAATGTAGACCACAATCATTAGTACATCCTTTTTTTTGCTGCAATCACCTGCCATGATCTATCGTTAAGTACTGCATCTCTGTATTCTTTTATTTCTCAGGAGACGTAAATCAGTTTATCCGAAGTTTGCATGGACGGTGGCTTTAAGTGGTCAAACAACAAAAAAGACAAAAAAGAGAAAAACTAACCTATTCCGAAAAGTGCCGAATGTTGGATGGAGATTTTCGGAGTCAGTGTGTAAATGCGATTGACGCAATGAGGTCATTTATTATTGTTATTATTAAATGTGTGACAATTTAGATAGAAAAATATGGACTTGGTGTGCAAAGGCCTCTCGACTATAAGCCAGTGCTGTGAATTGGAAAATACACATTTTGAAACAGCTTCAGTGAAGACATACGGTTATCAGCTTCTAACCTCAAATTCCACAATTCATCATCATGAGCGGCTTCTATAAATTAACTAGCAGGATAATTAGCTAGCAGGATAATTAGCTAGCAGGATAATTAGCTAGCGAAAACAATAGCAGCTTGCTTAGTTACTGACTCCACTAAGCTGCCGCTTCCTAGAAGAGCAAGCCAGAGCAGCTACAACAAAAGATCCCGTCGCAATAACCTGAATCTGGAAACCTTATCACTCCATTGATGTTGGCTGAATGAGCTAGTTTATCAGTTTCCGTTTTAGCTATCAGGCTGTTTTATGCACAGTGATTTTTCCAATGGACCTCCATGATGGAGCCACATCTGGTTGCCAGGAGATTTATCAATACTGCAAAGCCTCTATAGTAATAAGGTCATCCGCCATATGCTGTGGTGTCAGATTCACTTCGTCCCAGTAAGCTGTATCGGTCAATTTAGAAGCCATCAATCAGTGCAATCAAAAGAGATGAGGGGACAGACAGGGCTTGTCCCGTGAGGTTAGTGCAGACAATGATTTGTCATAGCACCGTCTTTGTGCTGTCACTTCTAGTAGTAGCATTGGTAGCAGGGTCAGTCCCATCTTCACTCACACTTGCATTCAGCATGCGGTCTCTAGCCATGTTTGTGACAATGTGTCACGCATTCGTAAGCTTCTCAAACTATTGTCTGAGTAACACCAAAGGTGATGAGGGTGACCAGTTCTGCATCATCGAGTCCTACTGTGGTGACTGTTGTACCATGTTCAAAGCTCCTAGGCCACTTAGTCAGCACTTATTCTCCGCTCAGTTCTGACTCGTGGTCCAATTAAATTCATCCTTTTATCTGAAGACCCAATGTACTCACAGGAGGCGAGGAAAACAGCCACATTAAATAAAAAAGTTGTTGCGAGCCACACCTACACAGACGTCACAGCATCTGAGATTAGACTGCAGCCGACGGCCAGTTAGCGCATACGTTTTACCATGAAATGATGAAATAACACTCCACACCGGCAGGTCGTGGTAGTCCGCATTCAAAAAAGGAAACTGGAAGATTTTAAGTACATGAAACAAAGCAGCATTGACGATTATTTTCACACCCCTCACTCACCACTACGGTCCATTCCAGATGGCCATGTCATTGTGAAAACATCCGTGTACTGGAATGATCAGATGAAGATGAAAAATGAAAAGAGCCTTCTGTGTTTCCTCTTGACTTTACTTCCTCGTTTCCGTTTCTCATCTCATGCACTGATTCATTTAACCTGAACTGCCGATCAGAGTGATTCTGTCTCACCGATGGGCGAAAAAACTCCAACACAAGCTGACGGTGCGGGACACACCGAAAAAACAAGGATGACAGACGCTAACCGACGGGCCCTAAACTGTCTGACAGCTGACTGTCAGCTTGGTGTGTCCAGGCCTTAAGTGGTATAGGAAACAGCCACTACCATACTGACCCTCAACAGTGGACTGTATATGCATTAATGTTACACATCCCAAAGGCTTTATGTGTGAAACCCACAACCAGAAACATGCTGAATCTTTCTGGGCAAATACAAGAGCCTTCAAGCCTGAAGTGCAAGAACTATTCTCTCGTCATTCACACTTAATTACTTTTGCTCTGTCCTATCTTCTCCTCTCTCTCCCTCTTTTGCATGCACAGCTGGTGAAGAATAATATGAGCTGACACACATTTTACACCCACCCAAACTCTATGGAGCTGAAATGAGCTGAACCATACTGAAGGAAACACACTATGCCTGTCATTGCCGCCGGCTATTTAGACATACTTAATGGACTTAATGTAGTTAATGGACCATCCTAATGTTTAGTAGATGTTGATAAGACGGTTTGTGCCAAAAGCAGTGTAAATGTAGCGCTAAAAAGGACAGCTGAGGCAATGAAACAGTGCCCGCAGTCGCTGTTTCCTTTGTAATTTTGTGAAATCAAGACCTAATTATCTCTGAAATTAGGTCATGTTCTGACAAAAAATCATTTGGGTTGACACGGATCTGGCTCCGTTCGCTGGGCGCGATTCAGCGACAAATGTGAAAAGGGCATTTGTCCGGATTTCTGTCTGGTTCTTGCCACTTTGTATAGTGTACAGATGAGAGGAAGAAGCTGAGGAATGGGGAAACCTCTGCCTTCTTGTCCTCTGTTTCTTTTTCGGAAACACAAGTTCATTTGCGAAGGGCTAGAGTGTGCACTCCTGGGGATGCACCGTTCAATATTATCTATGTATTTGTGATATCCTCTGCTTGTTCTTGCATGGAGAGGGTTGCGTATTCCACTTTCTGTGTCCCGTCGCTCACCAAAACCAGTGTTACGCACTTACTGGGTGACCTTTTTTTTTGTTAGATACACTCAGAAAAAAATGTACAAATATGTTCTTGGGTTTGGGTTAAGCTTTAGCAACAACAGGTGCAACTTTGTAGATTTTAAGTTATGATCAGCAGCAGTTATCAGGCATTAAATGTGCGCTACCAGCAGTTATAAGGCTCATAGATGTGGGTCAGTAGGGCCCTACTGCACCCAATAGTAGGTTTCGTCATGTATTCACAGTCAATCACAGAAAGAAGAAATAAAAGATTTAGCCAGGAGAACCGAGTTTGCATCTATTAAGTTTCACTTTCACTTTTCAAACAGGTATTTTAAGCCAAAACACAATGCTTTTCCCTAAACTTGTGGTTTTGTTGCCTAAACCTAAAGCAGTCATTTTGTTTGTGTTAACAATGTAACATTTCATGCAGTTTTATATCATGTTAGAAGTTTTGCTTTCACTTTTACAACATAGTAGGCCCCTACTGGCCCACATCTGTGATGCTTATAATGCACATTTAATGGCCTGACAACGGCAGCACTGGGTGCAGCATGAGTCATTCTTTGGGTCAAAGAAATAAAATATGTAGATTTCAACACAATAGATTTCACATTACAATCTTGACTAAGCCAGATTTTGGCCATACATACTTGTTTCTGACGGTGTACAGCCATGGATATGTGCTACTTTTCTGTACAGTTACTTTGATCTATGTGCCTTCGAACTTAAGACAAAATCATGTGATGACATCGATGTACAGTAAAACAACATTGTTACCGGTTTCACCCAAGCCAAACAACCAAAGGCCTTTGTACTGTACAGACATGTTGGTAACCAAAACGCAACTTGCTGTATATCATTTTTAGTACTATATTTCCCCAGCTTACATAGCTTATGTTTGTGTGATATAATGTCAGAAGCTGATGTTTATTTGTGACTCTTTATTGTTGCATAGAATATAATGTGATCATTGATTGTAATGGACAGACCAGTGTCCTTGTCTCTGCAATTAAAATGCAGGCCAGTTTCTGCTCCCATGGTCGAACTTGTGTATTTGTGTGTCAGTGGATATGCATATAGCCTGTGTGTGTACACTATGTATGACGACTTCTGTTGGGATTTCACCAGAACCGGTACGTCCGTGCTAAGTCGATGCCAAAACTCTAAAAATGTGACATTAGTCATTTTTCTACAGGACCGTGGCTACTGGAGCTCATGGCTCAAGATTTATGGCGTCCCAGGGATGATATAAAATTACCCTGACAATGCCAGATTAAGAACAACAAATGTGTTGAAATCGACAGGCAGGGAGCTAGTAATGTTAGCTGTTAACGGCCTGTGAGCAGCACAGACCTGCTTGGCTAAATAACGCAGCTAATAGTTAACATGCAGAGGTTGTATTGAGTTACATTATGACGCTTTCAAGTTGTAGTCAGTAAAAAAATCTTATATTCTTCAAAATGTACTCTTGCAAAACTGTTTTTGTTGAGAAATTTGAGCCAAATCATCAGGGATTCATAATAAATCTGCAAAAAACAGCATGCAAACAGTAATAAAGGAGTGCATGTTGAAGTATAGTACATGGGATTTATTGTTTTGTTTTTTTTTTTTTTTACGTTGTATGTGGTTTCAAGAATCGGGGAATTGCATTGGTATTGGTATCGACTACTACATTTCTGGTATCATGAAATCCAGAGACTGCTCTATCTCTTAGAAACTTCCTGGAATTGCATCCTCAAGTTCAACTATATATTTCCCCCAGGAATACAATCCTTGGAGGAGCTCCAGACTTTCCCTTGATCCCTGATCATATCTCACAGAATACACTATGTTGTATACAGACGGGATTCGGTGAAGTCCAGCATTTCTCACAGGGCTGTGAGCTCCCAAACACAGAGCAGATAAATGTCGCCATTAATTCAGTATCAACACAGCTCAAGGCTGGGCAAAGAGGGGGGGGTCCACAAATGAGTTTACCAAAAGATAAACTAAACTAAGACAAAATAAATACTGCAAACAAATAAACCAAATAAAGAAAACCAAAAGGGTGAAAGCCAGGGAGGACAGAGGATATACAGTAGATGTCTGAGGTTTAAGAGTCCTTTTCACACAAGGCCTTCCCATTTCTACTATAAAAGTTACGACTAAAAAACATCTTAGGACTGTTTTAAAAATCACTTTCACTACATTAGTATTGTTAACTCACCTTGTATGCATCAAATTGGTGATTTGTAAATAAAAAGCTAGAGGTTAAAGCAGGCTAAATTTGGCTGAAAAGTCTAATTAACATAATAATATTGTTTTAGCAGAATTTTCCACTTCGCTGGAGTCGTGTTATCCCAAAGCACAAACATGTTATAACCCATAAATCCTCCATCCATTCATTATCTGTAACTGTTTATCTTATCAAGGGTCACGGGGGGCTGGAGATGATTCCAGCTAACATTGGGCGAAAGCGGGGTATATCCTGAACAGGTCGCCAGACTATCACAGGGCTGACACGTAGAGACAGACAACCATTCACGCTCCCATTCACACTTCCTGGCATTTCAGAGTCAACAATTAATCTAGCCTGAGAGGAAACCGGAGACCCTGGCTAACACGGGAAAAGAACAGGCAAACTCCACACAGACGCCCCAAGCCGGATTCGAACCTGAACTTACATGTCTAAGTATTTTGACCTCCAAATCACCAAATTAATGCTAACAAGGCACCCGCGGTAAAGACAATTGTGTCATCTTGTATCAAATTGTAGCTGACAATCTTAATCATCTCATAAAATCCTCATGGCCAAATCATATCAACCACATGTTTTCTTTGGTTCAATGTGGATTTTTTCAGACATCCCCTGACAGTTCAGAAGTAAGTAAGGCTCAGTTCAAGACCGTCCACACACCAATGGGCGCACATGCAGTAATACCTCAGATCACTCTTCATTTTCTCTCTCGCCTGAGTCGCCTCCATATGAATCATGACTATGAACACTGTGCCAGTCTGCACTGCTGAGGATTCAGCTTCATTGTGAAAGCAAGTAATGTATTCTGTAATGAATGTCGTGCTTGGGGGTGTTTTATTGCGGTGTCAGGTGAATGAATGTTAATCAGGATTAAATGCACAAAGTGGGGAGTGAATTTTCTCATCCACCTCTCGCCAGCTAAATACGAGTTTTGGGAGACAAGCTGTGAATGTTAATCCAAAAAAATGTCACCAAATGCGGCCCTTGTTCCAAAATAAATGCTGTTTGTGTCTCGTGTGTTCGGTTTTACTTTGGCTTTACAATCAGCTGTTTGTTCGTGTCCCATGTTCACAACATCCAGTCACGTTCACAGTAAAACATAGTCATTTTAAGCACAATCATGTTTTTTCCCCAAACCTAACTAAGTGTTTTTGGTTGCCTCAACCTAAGCAAACGTTTTTGTTTAAGTCACAACATTAAATGTGTTTGCTACCACTGCAAATGATGCTGAGGGATCTGAACGTGACGAGTTGGGATGACAATGTGTTATTACAGTATGTCAAGGGCAAGTTGCTGAAGCACTTTAGGTGTAACTGTAAATGACATTGATCTATATCATATTTACATGTATTTTCTCTGACCAACAAAGAAACCAACTAATAAATATCAGAAATGGAAGCAGAAAAAAGGCATCAATGATATAATTATAAATAAGGAGTCCACACTATAGAAATAAAAACTCATTAAACAGGCTTGAGTTTGCCATGTTATGATCTGAGCATGAGTACAATATTATATATTTTACTACAATATTTGCCATTGTTTTATGTTGTTAATTGATTTCCAATAATAAATATATACATACATTTTCATAATGCAGCACATTTGCCCACTCCCGTGTTGATAACAGTATTAAATACTTGACAAATATCCCTTTAAGGTACATTTTGAACAGATAAATGTGAAAGTTTCTTTAGGTTTAGGCAACAAAACCACTTTGTTAAAGGATAACTTTAAACTTTTTTTTTTTCAACCTGAACCCTATTTTCTCTTAAATAGACACTTGAATTAGCACAAACACAGAGTACACAGTGGGGAATACACAGTGGAACAACCACAGACAAGTAAAACACAGGACAACAAGGAGTGTGAGGAGAGACACGGGGTAACGTGGGGAGAACGACGTTTAAAAAGGATAAAGAAACCTACCGGGAAAGACGAGGAAACACGAAGCTACACGGAGAAGAATAGCGTCCGACGGCGAACAACCACGAAGCATAAGAAAGTAACAAATGAAGCGACGAACAGAAGGAAACGGGAGAAGACGACCAGGTGGAAACAATCAGGGGCGGGGCAAACAATCAGGGAAACTAGGTCAGGGCTGTCAATCAGGCAAACGGAGGGAAAACACACAGGGGCAGGAAGTAAAACTAGAAATGACACAGACGCAAGACTTTCAAAATAAAACAGGAAACAGCCAAAGACAAGACACCAGGAGCAGGACAGGGAGTGAAACAAGACATGACGCCAGAGGTGGGTGACAAAAACAAACACTGCAGAAACTCAAAATGCTGAACCAATAATACACAAACAGTAGAAATTAATTAACAAAAAGTGACACCGATGGGGACAACAGTTTGTGAAACTGATCCAGTACTGAGGGAGAACAGCGTATACACGTTACGATAGAAAAGCGACTTGTGAAAAATCTTTTGAAAAGCACTATCGTGTAACTCAAAGCAGAGCAAAGTGAAGGCAAGTCGGCCAAACTAGAAACCCTGTGTGAAAAACGTCATGCAGCACAGCTCACGTGAAGTTTACAGCGCGAGGTATTCGTACAGGACGGTAAAGCACAAAAGAGGTTTTGAAAGTGTGGCGCAGGGACGTTCAAAAGTCCCTGAGGCTAAATAAAAGCTTCAAGTGAATCCCTTTCAAGCCAAGGAGAAGGCAAGTTTTCAGCTTGACCTTCACAGTTTAAAAGAAAAAAAGTCTTCATGAACCCAAAGAAAAACACGGCTGGTGTTACAAGGCTCAGTTTTCGTGACTACAATGGCTATTCATCATGCAGCACTTAGAGTGAGTCCAGTCGGTTAAAGCTCACGTTTTACTCCCACTATTAATCATTTTAGCTGTGTAGGTGTCCGTTTTTCACACAGTGGATGTTAATTCTCTCCATTAAACCTGCAATAGCACTAAGAAGTTGTAAGCACAACACTGACACATCTCTTTTAAGGGAGATATGGTAATGGTGATGTTGCATTATCATTCATTTGGAGTTTGTAGCCATCTGATGAATCTAAGTCTGATCTAGTTACTCTCCTTCTACCTCTGTTTTAGTATCCACTCTGAAAAATATCTGAAGTTTCTGAGTCTTTAGCAGCGAAATGCTCCACTGTCTTCACCAGCAAGACGCTGACTTGGTCTGTCTGCTGTTTGGTGCTGGACATGTAGTGGACTGTATATGAGAAGTCAATGTGACATCCTTCATTGCTTTGTGCACTGCTATTTTGAATCCTGGAGTTTGGCATTTTGACGGTTGTCATCTTGCTTTTTGCAGCCAGAAGTGACACAAGAGGGTAGATTTAAGTACAACCGAATGCTTAATGAGACATTTTTAGACCAAAAAGGTTATCAATAACTTTTATGGACTGACAACGCACTGTGACTGACTCTAAATGGCACCATAATTTACTAAATGAACGTCATGCTGTATTGAAGAAGACGTAAAAGTAACAATAGAGACCATATACTCATATTTTCAAGTCATGTCGGCTCATTTTCTCATAGACTTCTATACAGTCAGACCTCTTTTTGCAACCAGAGGAGTCGCCCCCTGCTGGATATTAGAAATAATGCAAGTTTTACAGCTTTTTTTCCTGAAAATGGTTGCCTGCTATGACCAAAAACAACATCATAAAAACTGTGCAATAAGGTTGCAGACCTGAAACCCCGAACAATAAAACGAAAGACCCTAAAAAAACCTGCAGAATCAGGTGATAATTCTCTATGGGTTTGTGCGCATCTACTTTCACATACAAGCAGAAATTTAACAAAAGATTATAGCTGCTTTAATTACTAATTTTTACTACTACTAAAAGCACTGACTTTTCAGAGGACCACTGATCTACTAGAGCAGTTTGATCAGGTGAAATTGCCGCAGGAACGTATTGAATACCAAGTTTTCCTCAACATGGGTGACGTTAAAACATACATATTGTGTCGGTACTGTAATGCAGACGCTGAAGGAAGCTAATGTGGAAGTGCAACACCGTCTGTTTGATCTAACCAAGATACCCTCGTGGGTGGAAACATTGTTCAGCGGTCGAGTAGAAATTCGAAGCACCGCACAGCATGTGGGCTCTCATCCTTTGATCAAACATCCTCATACACTCGCCAATAGGCTCCTTTCATCCCCTCCAAATCCTTTACCTGGGACTTGTTTCAGCCCGAACACCCTTATCTGTCACACACACTTGTTCATTTTGAAGTTAGAGCATTTGTATTCTCGCCACGGCTCTGCCTCCCTACATTAAGTTGTAGGATTAGGAATTACGTCTACGAGATAAAGAGTGTTTGGAAGTGGAAAAAGGTGCATGCAAGCTTCTGTCAATCTATGACGAGAGATTATAGGTCGGAAATTATTGTTGATCCTGCACTGAGTAGGTTTTCATCCGCTGCCGCCTGTCTCCATCTACTGGTGTGATTCTGGTATTGTTGGAGTGAATGTGTGACCAGTCTGATTATTCAGGTTTAAAATGATGTTAAAACCAAGAAAACTCATGTGTCATTCCCAATAAATTCATCATTTGGTGTAAAAAAAAAAAGTATGAATATTGATGCAAACTGCAAACTAACAATATGTAGAAATTTAACTTTAGCTAAATGTTTGTCTATAACTCAGCTAACATTTTGCAGAGGTTGCCAGGTGACTGATTTCGTCACGTTCTGGCCATTTTTCGTTGCTCTGTTTTCGACCCGTGAACTGGTTTCCTTTTTTCTTCTCCTGAATTTGACTACCCACCTGCAGAGAGTCTATTCTGGGAGTTCAGGTTTCTGAAGGCGGCTGTTTTGTTGTGTGATCCAGTCATCAGAACGGACAGAAACCGTTCTTCCTCTTTGTGAGTTTTACTGATTATTTATAGTTTCTCTGGCTGGAGTTTTTTATGACATAAGCAGTAATGTACATATTCAAATATGCATGTTGTGACCTGGCATATGTGGGTGTCTGCAGTTTAGTTTTTTGGCACCAATGAAAAAAATACTTTTTGCAAATATGCAATACAGTTTTTACAAAATTGATTTTTCCCTGCATATTTTGTATAGTAATTTTTTTTCCATTTTTTTACCACTGCTGCCATGTTTCCCATTCATTCTTACCTATATGCTGTAAAACTCATGAAATATATTATGCGTGTAAAGGATGAAAAGACACTGTATAATGACAAAAAGAAATAAAATGCTAATACTACGCAAACGAATAGGTTGCATGTGTGTTTATACCTGACCTTAATTTATTTTCAAAACAAAAACATATTATTTGATTCATAAATCAATACATGTTACTCGTTTATGCTTTTATATCTATATTTATCTTTGCCGTACTGTATTTGTCCTTCCAACAGCCCGTTTTAGATTTAATCTTGTCTTTAAATCTAAGGTAATACAGCTAATCTACAGTATCTCAGCACAGGTTAGAGTCAATGTAAATTGAGAGGAAGCTTTTGGTTTCGCTGTGACTCAACATGGAGCCTGCAAAGTCTGAGTTTTACCTGCGCTTCCTCATATTCAACGTCTTGGTTTTCGTCATGATTTGTTTTCTGACTCAAAGTTGTATTCTGATGATTTACATACAGATGTCTCACTTAGAAGCTGGGTGTTAGTGTTTAAGACTTTATTTTCTCAGTCTGTTGGAGGAAGCTTTTCAACTTCCTTGGCTAATCAGAAAGCCTGAAACTGGACCAATCGAAAAAAATTACGTGCCCAGACAATGAAACTGCTGTTACGTTTCGAGGGCAAACGCATTTCCCATTTGTATTTAGTCGGGGTGTACGGATCCACCAAACACAGGGTTTTCACCCAGGAGACTGATGTTCGTGTCCAGTGTGAGTCAACCTTGACTCACTTTAATGTTTAACATTAGGTAGCTACAAAACAATCACTGATTTAAAGCCAAATCATGATCTTTTATTTAGCCTAACCAAGTGGTTTTGTTTTAATCTACAACAGCGGCCGCAGTCCGAGAGAAATGTGTTTCCCTTGAGACTGGCCGTCCTCTCAAAGTTACTTTACCAATCAGTGAAACTGCATTGTGAATTACCTTTCGAGGGAAACATATATTGTCTTGGACTACATGAATGATCCGCACAAGTCCTCGTTGGGAGGAGGTCTGCTGGTAGATGGGTCACCGTCAACGCCGGACTTTCACTCAGGAGGCCGGTGTTAAAAAAGTTAATGCTCACTTCTGATAATTAGGTTTTTTTTGTTACTAAACCTAACCAAGTAGTTTTTTTTAAAATGTTTTAGTTGTGTTTTGTTTCATTTTTATAGTCATTTTAAGCCAAACCATAATGTTTTTTTAAACCTAACCAAGTATTGTTACCTAAACCTAACAAAGTAGTTCTGTTAATTTGTTTGGTTTCAATTTACTGTGTTAACCACCGAAGTCTGGGAGAAAATATATTTCCCTTGAAACATAACTGAGATTGCAGTTTAGGACTGGGATTTTGAGTTGACTGCAGAGACCCAGGTCAGTTCTCCAGAGCTGCATCTCTAACTTGCTGAAGCCAGTGAGAGATCGTGTCCTTGTCAATGTATTAGCGACTTCTACTGGTTGACCATAAAAGTCAAAGAGGAGTGATTGCATTTTAGATACTACATAAACTATGTGTATCAAACAACTATCAAAGTAGTGATGATTCATTTTAAGGCATGGTTCATCATTAATATCCATAAATATATATCTTCTTTTCTCACACATGTACCAGCACGACTGCACCTGCTGTTGCTAATTGTTTTAAACGTCACAAAGCAGAACCAGATTTGTATGTTGTAAAACAAAACTAACACCTTTAATGACTTGACACCCCACAGTTTCCGGTATCTTCCAACAGCTGCACAGCAAATCCTCCCTGAAAATCTCAGAGTGACAACGTCAGGCCATTGTTTGAAACCTACGAAGCTTTTTATTCAAGTCCTACCCAGGACTTACCTAGTTACTTATATAAACACACTGCATAATTACAGTAGGTTATAGCTGAGCGAGCAGGCGCATATAGTTTTATATGGGGCTACCACTTACATACATTTGCACTGAGGGAAATTAAAATAAGCCCATGCAGGACTTAAATATGAAAAGAAATAAACATTTCTACCTGTAATTCGACTGAAATAAATCTCTCTGATTCAGATAATATCTTCAGGTGTTCATGCTCTGTTTAAAAATAATTCAGTGCAGCTACACTCAGCTTCATATGACCATAAAGATCCTGGCTCTGATGAAACACTGAAATCTGGCTTTGTGCTCGGTGTGGGAGTAAAACTCACACTGTGGAACTGCCCGACGGTTTCACACTGATGTCGAGAAAGTTGGTTTAGTCACATCTTCCCAATAAAGTACTGTTAGACACGCTCAGCTGCACATTATTACCTGCCAACACTGAGTCGCTGTGGTCAGTCTGTGCATGTTTGCTATGTTCGAGCTCTGCCAGCGTCACTTTGTGAAGACTAAAACACCGTTAAAGACGGTTTGCATCAGCATTCTCCTCTTTTAATAAAACACACTTTTAGAAGTGGAATGATGTGAAAAGCTGTTCAGTCAGTAGGACTTTTTCACAGTAGACAGTTGGACTTGTTGTAGCAGGAAAAGTATATGTGGGAGTAATTAAGTGTCCCATAAGCCACTCCTGTGAGCCTGCATGCACAATAACAGGACTAGAGAACAGGGAAACCTAAACAAAATTCAGTCGTTGTTAAAGTTATTAATTATAGACGTGCATCAAAAATCATATGACAAGGTTTTTTTTACAGAAAAAATATCTGTCTGGATGCCTCATGAGTCACAGTTTAAGTAAAGTGAGAAGAAATGCATTCATACTGTTTGAACTATATTGATATTTACATTCTGTTATTATGCAGCAACCCCCGAACATAAAGCTAAAGCTACACAGGAACGGCTTCAGTACAAAAATGTTAATTTGATGTTTTTATTTTACTTGTGAAACTACAACTGAGCAAACTCCATCTGCCAAGAGGCCCGAATGTATCTGAAAGCTTTGGGAAAACAAGTAACTGGACCTTGAGATTTTCTTTTTTTGACAATTTGATGTTTGCGAGGTCAAAAATGAACCTGCTCAACACCGGTAATGTTCTGGAGACATCAAGTCAAGGTCCAGATTTGTGGCAGGACCTGAAAACTGCATGAAACTTGACAGAGCTTCATATTTTTCTAAGGATGTAGGTCCTTTTGTAGAAATGTATTTTTAAGGTGACAGTTGAGTTATAGTTTCTGTTGGTCACAGTCAAAACTTTCTAATTACTGAACATCTGCTGTGATTCAAAACCATTAAAAGATAAAAGTCCACAAGGGAGGGATCATACAGTGTATTTGGTGTGTGTCTTTTTCGGGTGGGGGGGATTCTCCTCACACAAGGGGGAAGTCCCAGATCAGGCAGTCAGTTCTTACCCAAATGAGCTTCCATATTGAAATACAGGCCCCACATCTCACTCTTATCTTCGAACCAAGGATTCACCCACCGCTTCTACATCTCGCCAGGTGAGTGATCCTTTTAAACACCGTTTTTAACCCAGAGTGGGTCGCATCAATAAGCTCAGTGTTGTGGTTTCAGTAGTTGTGGTCCAGATGGGACTCGCACCCTTAACTTCAGCCACAGTTAACTCGTGGGATAGTGATGAAGTTAGTGGCGACTCTGTGGCTCATAATGACATCTCTTTGATTACCAGAAATGTCTTTACTTACCAAATACGAGAAGAGAAACTCTCAAAAAACAGAAAAAAGTAAAAAGCAGCAACAAAACTCAGTTTGATCTTTGCAAACATACTGTATAATATGTGTTTTTTGATAATTAAATGTTGTACTAACTTCACATGAGGTATAAAAGGGGTTAAGAGTAGCACAGCGAGTGCTGATTATCAGGGTGTGACAGATATACTGTGGTGTACTGCCGTGGAGGGCTGAGGAGGTTCAGACCTGTGAGCCTTTCACAGTCGGCTGACTCAGTGCTCAGCAGAGCGAAGACGACTGTGCTCCAGAACAAAGACATGATTTCTCAGAGGATGGACGTTCACGTGTTGAACAACAACCAGGCTGCCGTGTTGCTGATGGACCTTCATCTTTCATTCACTGGACTTTGTGCATGTTTTTCAAGGTTTGCTCTAAAAAAAGTTAGAAAAGTCCAAAAGGAAATGAGTCGGCAGCCAAGACGAGTCACGGTACAAACGCCTCTCCCAACTTATCCAGTATACACCAAATAATAGTGTTTCACAGGTGCTAGTGCAGACTTAGCAGTTTGTTTTCTATCACTTTCCTGCATTAGCACAGCTCACATCTGATCTGATCAGTGAAAGCAATACTTTTATATTAAAAAGTCCAGCCCTTGAAACAATAATTACCACATTATTGCACACAGCAAAGGCTGATACTTTCTAAGCTGTATAGTATAGTATGACAGTGTAGTATAGTGTAGTGTAGTATAGTATAGTATAGTATAGTGTTGTGCTGTATAGTTTGTGAAGGTTCTCATTCATCCAGGTCATATTCATTCTGGCAAAAATTGAATCGAAGGCAACTGGACTTAGATTTGTCCCTGAAGACGTTTCGCCCCTTATTCAAGTGGCTTCATCAGTTCGAACGCTGCAGTCTGACTAGTCCCCACTAGTCTGACTAGTGGGGACTAGTCTGACTAGTGGGGACAGAAAGTTGTGCTGTATAGTATAGTATGGTATGTTTAGTGCAATGAGCTAGTATTTAGTATCGTATACTTGTATAGTGTAGTAGTAGTAGAGTATTGTATAATATTCTAGTATAGTATAGTATAATGTAGTGCAGTATAGTATAATCTAGTATAGTAAGGTATAGTATAGCATAGTCTACTAGCACAGTATAGTATGCATATAGTATGGTGCGGTTTACAAGCATAGTGTAGTATAATATAGTGCATGGTATAGTATGGTGTAGTACAGGGCAGTATTGTAGATTATAGTAAGGTATAGTTTACTAGTATAGTATAGTATGGTATAGTGCAGTATGCTAATATGGTATAATATGGTATAGTATATTATAGTATGCTATAGTATAGTGCAGTATACTTATATAGTATAGTGCTGTATAGATGGTATAGTATAGTGCAATGCACTAGTATAGTATGGCATTGTTCTGTTCAGTATAGCATACTTGTATAGTGTAGTAGTAGAGTATAATATAATATAGTATAGTAAGGTATAGTATAGTTTAGTATAATATAGTGCAGTATAGCATGGTATAGTATGGTTTAGTATATTAGTATATTATAGTGTAGTACAGTGCAGTACTGTATATTATAGTAAGGTATAAGTATAGTTTACTAGTATAGTATAGTGCAATACACTAACATAGTATAATACAGTTTTGTATTGTATACTTGTACAGCATTGTATAGTAGTACAGCATAGTATGGTAGTACAGTGCAATGCACTAGCATAGCATAATACAGTTTAGAATAGTATACTTGTATTGTATAGTATAGTAGTGCAGTACAGTGCAATATAATACAGTATGGTAACAGTGAAATATACTAGTACAGTATAATATAAATTAGTATAGCATACTAGCAATATACTGTGTAGTATAGTATTCTAGTATAGTACAGTAATATTACTGTGTATAATGTATGTGTAGTTTTATATAGTATAGTAGTATAACATGTCCTGTGCCATCAGAGATGGAAAAGCCCCCCCCCCCAACCTGTCACTGCCTAACTAAGGTGCTGAATAAGTTTTATTACGATTAGAGGTACACAACCATGTACCTGTAAAAATGTGTGGGACCCCCTCCCACACAGAACTATGCAACAGAGCTGGACCGATAACATACCAGGTCATACGGTGAGAGACAGCGTACAGCTAGCAGAGCTCTCCGTGAAGTGCTTTGAGATCCTGGTTGTAAACCCTATGAAATCTGGACTTCCTACATCAGTGGACCCTGATCAGTTTGCATTGACGTCATATCATCTGCACGCCACGTTTCACCCGGAACAAAACACCTATGTGAGGATGTTGTTTATCGATTTCAGTTCAGCGTTTAACACCATCATTACCCAGAGGCTGGTTCTGCTGGGTGTCCCTGCAGGACTAGATCCTATCATCACCCATCAACATTATCAAACACTCCTCTCACTCGTCTTTCTATGCATCTCTGTGTTGCTGTTTGCGTTTGTCATTGTCAGGGTCATCGGGGCTGATGGGTGGAACCTGCCATACGGGTCAGTACTGGGACGCTTTGCTCAAAAAATGTATCGGCTGTCGTACGATATGCAAACAGCCACATGTCATCCCCAGATGCACCAGTTACTGTGGTGAGTACACAGACACACAAACATTAGGTCAGACCAGACAACGTACAAATCCACGGCTGTTATAGCCTGTGAAATTCAAAGTTTACAGAATATTTTCTCACATTTATTAATTGGACTAAGTGGGCTTTGACCACTGATAAAACCAGGGTACGTTACGCATTTCCAAATGCTCTAGCTGTTTTGAATTACCCTGGTTGTCCTAAGGGCAGTTACAGTAGTTACAAGGGTGACATTTAATTACCAGTTGGATATTTGAGGAAGACAAATGCATCTCAGTTTCATTTTGTCACTGTTTTTCCACCTAATTTCTTCAAAATAAAAAGTCAATCTCCAATCTAGCTTGATACCCTTACATTGAAAGATGTGTTAAATAAAAACAGATGGATGTATCCTGCTTTGAAAAGGTTTATTTCCAGGAAGAGACCAATGATGATTCAACAGTAACGGCAAAAGAAGGGGAACGGCTGATTAGCATTGGCAACATCAGAATAATCCTGATGACAGTAGTAATCATGTGTTTTTCTCCTGCATTAGAGTCCGCACATTGTAAAGCACAGCCTGGCCACTACTACGATGGGCTGCTGAAGAAATGTGTGAGGTGCGCTGAGGTTTGTGGCGGACATCCAGCAGAGTGCTCCCTGCACTGCCACAGTGAGTACTGACCCCGCTGGCCTGGATTACAGCTTTAACTATTTAGTGACTATCTTTTTTCTGGAGGCATAAATGTTCTGTTGAGTTAGTCCTCAGTGGACAAAGTTTTCAGAGCAGGAGCTGAGGGGAAGAAGGAACTTTTGTCAGACTACAAATAAATACTTATTGCAGTGATTTTTTTGAAAGGTGGGCAGCTAGCTAGCAAGTTTACCTTCATACAGGAACTATAGCTAGAGGACCGAGACTCCTTGGTTCCTTAGTTCTGTGCAGAGATAAGACGCTTGTTGGTTGTACATTGGTGTAGAATCCAGGGGGTGCCGTGGAGGCCTACGGGTCAGGGCAATGACCCGCCACAACCACATTGTATATAACATAGACATAGTCACCCACTGGTTTGTGGACTACCATTTTGAAGCCTTGAGTTCTGCATTTTGGCCTTCGCCATCTTGGTTTTTGGCCTTTGTTACTTTTGTTGTTTTGTGGAACCAGAATGAAACAAGAGGGTGGAGCTACGCGAGTACAACCGATCACTGAACAAAACATTTTTAGCCAAACATAATGTTACAATTAATCATGAACTGAAAACACACTGAAGGGTTGAAGGTCTAACACAAATATATCGAAAACATCCAAACCAGACAATGCCGTGGTAGCTAACGGTCAATCCCAAGGTAACCACACCCGAAAGCATACCCTGCTTTATGGTCTATTTTTCCTCTAAATGGCCATAACCATAATTTACAAGTAATACATTCAGACATTTTGCAACCAGAGTCACCCAATCCTGGTTATTAGCACTTCAGCATTGGCATCACTTTTATTTTCATTTGGCCTTGGACCTTTGTTGGATGGCACTCTATCTCTTTCTCCCTTCATTTCCTGTCATCTCTGTATTATCAGCTGCCCCAAAGATACTTGCCCTTTTGCCTTTAAGGTCTTTCAGAGATATTCTTCATCCCTATCCCCAGCTCCATCACCTCCTGCGACCACTAAAAAGCTTCTGGTTCAAGGAACCTCACACAATCCAAGGGGGCTCTCTGTACCGACAGCCCTGGAGGACTCCACTATCCTGCTCTATTCCTTGCTGGCTCTGTGCATGGTGCTGCTGTTCTCAAGCTTGTCACTAGCCTTGACGGTCTTACTGAGGGGAGCAAGGACTGCCAAAACCTCCAATACGGAACCCAAGGAGGCAAACCACAACCAGGAGAGTGTGGACCAGACGGGCCAAGAGGCTGGACAACTGGATCAGAGCTCCAAAGGTTGGTGTGGTATGAAAACAAATCAAAGGCTCCCATCAGTGTAATCAATGAGTGGTTTATTCATTAGTCAAGCAGCAACCTTAGAACCCATTGGCTATCAGTTTGGTGATGGATAAGTCTCTGGGGGAAAGCGGCTTTACTTTATGTCTGGGGTTCTGGTGTAACCAGTGGATATCTGGGTCAAGACTTCCTTTTCTGTGCACCTTTCATAGTTTACAGTCCAATTAGCAACTTGACATGTGAGACTGGATTTGGAGCTGGGGGACAACGTGTACAAGCAGATAGTTTCACAAGTAGCTAGTTTACAAGCTAATTTTAAACCAATAAAAAGCTGAACCATGATCAGATGATAGACGACAGATTCTGAGACTGCATTTTGACCAATGTGTTCCGTCTCTTTTGCTCTCCATACGACCTGCATTCAACCAAGTCCTGCTCAAACATGATTGGTCTATACTACTCTGACTACAAACAGAAACCAGAACGCTTCTGATGCCAAAATCTGGTCCCGTTGGCTCCAGATTCTACACATGCAAATGCAAAATCTGATTATAAAGTGTAGTCAAGCAGTCAAATTATGTACAACAGCTGCTCTTCAGATGGATCCTTTTTTTTCTTAATTATCCTGCATTTATTTCAAAACTCTTGCATCTCTTAATTGCAGTTGAAGATATCACAGCATCTGCGTCATATTTTGGTCCAATGTCTGCCCACTACCCTCACCGTCTTTCCACAGATTTCCCAACAAGTTCAAACCTCACCACAGACAGTGAGCCATCATATGACTCCAGCCCAACCGAGACCTGCGTATGCATCCACTGTTTCCCCGATCTGAAAGCTCTGGGCCAGGGCAACGACCGGCCAAACGAGAGCACCTTTCACATTCTACCAGCAGGCTGTCCTCCACAGAGCCCAGATCCAAAAGGGAGGGCCTGTCTGGACCGAGGGGAACCTGCATAGCTCTGGACCGGAAGTGCAGGAGGAGGCTTCAGTGGGATGAGGCTCATTTGCTGTCACACAGGACAGCTGGAATGGCCACTGTGGACATTTTCACAGGGCATTTCAAGGCATTCTGAGTTGACTTATTACAATCATGTTCTATCCTAGGGAACAAGTGTGTCCAGGAACCTCTTACAAGGGTTTGTTTGGGGCGGCACCAATGTCGACACACCAACCGGACAACAAAGAACTGTTAAAGACTGACTGATGCTTTACTTCACGTTGCCTCATGGTGGTTTCACTTGAACACATCACAAAGACTGCTGTTGA
This sequence comes from Pterois miles, assembly GCA_947000775.1. Taxonomy (NCBI): domain Eukaryota; kingdom Metazoa; phylum Chordata; class Actinopteri; order Perciformes; family Scorpaenidae; genus Pterois; species Pterois miles. The sequence continues at coordinate 501,420 of CAMQGK010000525.1, read as the reverse complement.
CTACTAGCTGACCACTTATGTCTGGTCTGGTAGAAACACCAAGGGACAAAACAAATTAGCCAACTACTTACACCACACTGCAAATTTCATGAAATTATCTTATCTACTGGCACTCTTGCAATTTGGTTTTCAGCCTCTGATCCTTTAATTGTGGAACAAAGACAAGGTGGAGGTGAGCAATAAGGAGAGAGTGAGTGAAATCACTGCTTCACTGGGCTGAACAGCTCAGATCAATTAACCGTGACAAGGACCAACCAGTGACTACATGGTCATGGTCACCCACACAAGCTCAACGATGGCCCAGCAGCATTTCATTGCTGTCATCATAGTATGTCACATTACATTTCCATAAGACGTCATTTAAGAAACCTACAGTCACAGGAAGACACAACTTCTACGCCTCTGCTCTTCAGACATGATGATGACTTTTCCAACAAAACAAGTGAAACAAACCACACGGAAGTACTCGTGGTATTACCGGTTTCATACCACTGACAGTCGCAAACGTTAAAAACGTCACAGTTCTACTGAATCCTCTGTTGGGGCTTCAAGTTTAGAAATGTTTACATATAAGTACTGGTACAAATATGTACAGTTTATGCATGTGTGTACAGCGTGTAAATACTTGTATGGTGATGGTTTATATTATGATTCAGAATCTCCTTGAACTTGCTTTGCCCACAATAAGGAACAATAAACACTTGATATCAGAAAGTCAAGTCCCAAATCAAAGCAGGCAAGTTCAAGTCAAGTCTGAAATCAAAGCAGGGAAGTCCCAAGTCAAGTCCCAAATCAAAGCAGACAAGTCCCAAATCAAAGCAGACAAGTTCAAGTCAAGTCTGAAATCAAAGCAGGGAAGTCCCAAGTCAAGTCCCAAATCAAAGCAGACAAGTCTTAATAAAGGAAGCCCAAAACCCAATAAAAAACCCAAATCAAAACAGACAAGTTCAAGTCAAGTCTGAAATCAAAACAGGGAAGTCCCAAGTCAAGTCCCAAATCAAAGCAGACAAGTCACAAATCAAAGCAGACAAGTCACAAATCAAAACAGGCAAGTCTATGCACATTTTTTGGATAACTTTCTTTTTTTGTTTTGTCGAGTCTTAAGTCATCAAATTTGTGACTTGAGTCCAAGTCTTCATGTGACTCGAGTACACACCTCTGATAAATAATGTTCACAAATTAGAAGGGCACTCGGAGAGCACAGTCCTCCACCAAGGTCCTTTCCATAAGTGAAAAATTAGTGTAACTGCCCCGTGACTCGGACCCGTTTCAAAATTGGCCAACGCTACACCCTTCCACCGAGCTTCATGACAGTCCTGTTGACAACCAAACCAAATCAAAAAATAACCTCCTTGGCAGAGGCAATAATTCAAGAAAAATAAATACTGCATCATGTTATCAAGTTCAATCAATAAAAGGCAACCAAAGTGTTTACAGATATAGATTTTCTTTATTTGAGTGTCTTTCCATCACTGTGTCCAGTTCTTGCAGCAGTTACATATGTGTGCGAGGAATGACTGACCGGGTCGAGACAAAAGTTTCCCCCCCCCCGGCTGGATCCAGCGATATAGAAGAACAAAAATTTGAGGTTTCACCATTTCGTCTCTTACATACAAACTGTACACATATACTTTTACATACATCATCAACATGTGGAAAAAAAAAAATCCCATCTAACTGTGATACCCAGCTCAGACGGCATGCTGAATGCAAGTACTGATTCAGTACACGAACATACGGTACATACGCACGACACACGTGTGCATACAAACGGGAACACGCACGCTTTTTTTCTCCGTTCTTGTTACGCGCAATAACACATTTAATACAAACACACACTGAGCTTTATTGTCCCCTTTCTCGGGCACACACACGTGCACACACACACACACACACACACACACACACACACACACACACACACACACACACACACACACACACACATGCACACACACCGAATTAGAGCGACATGCGGCCGACGGTTAACACTGCAGGATCAACTTCTGACCCCGTTATACATACTCCTTTGTTTCATTTCTTTTTTTTTTTTTTTTTTTTTTGCCATTTACCTGAAACAGCAATGCAGTTTGAACGTGGAGAATATGCATCCGTAACAGCAAAATTTGACAAATTGTAGTAAAATTAAACAGCAAAAAATTAAATAAAATGAAGCTGCGATAGCAGCAAATTTATGAACATTATCAGCACTATTTTGTGCGCTAAAAGAACCCATGATTGACGGCACCATGTAAGACAGACGAACAATGTGAGAGTTTCAGGAGAATGCAAAACCGTAAACAAACGATTTAATTACAGTATGTATAAAAATATAATATTCACTGTGTAATTTATTCCCCCCTGTGACTGTTGGAAGCAGCATGAGAGGCAGAAAATAACAGCTCCTTTCATTGTTAAAGAAAAATTACCCGACTGACAACTACAAACTCACGATTAATGAATGGAATTAATTGTCTCTATACAATGCTCATAATTTTGTTTTTCTCTATTTTTTGCATTCGGAACAAAAATGCATAATAAGACAACTTCCATCCTTGAAATATTTGGTCATTTGGAGGAGAGTGTGTGTGTTAGACAAGTGTGCTTGTGTCCAGGAAGTTGCCGATTTCGGTAAAGCGAATGAAGAAAATTATTCGCTAAAGTAGAGCCTCCAACTGTTGTTGAAGGCCGCGACTCCACATGTTCAGGTGTTACTGAATGCAGCTGTGCGAGCATGAAATACGGTGAAGAACAGCATTTGTGATCAAGCAAACCGTCCCCCACATAAATTAAGGTTTTAAATAACCTTCCGCCCTTCCGTCAGTATCGGAAAAAGAGAAAAAAGTAGGGATACGGTGCGGTTCGTTCTTCTTCATCCCCTGAATTCAAGTGAAAAAAGAAACATCCCGTCAGGGACCATCCAGAGTTCTTGCATTTTGTTTGGTTCTTTCACTTTTGCACTATACTGCACAGCACATGGTTCCTTCTTGAATGTCGTACAGTGGAACTAGATTAGTATGTAGTAAGGGTGGTTCCATGTTAGAGTGGGAGTTGCAAATATTAGAGTGATTCCCTTCATAACTCCCGTTACCTTTTCCCATGCAACTAATCCTTGTGTCATGCCTCGTCTCCTGCCGCAGGCTGCGCAAATGGAGGGAGCTACTCGTACTCCAGGAACTGTTTGTGGTAAAACAAAAGGTACCTGAGGAGATAAAAAGGTACCCACGATGAGGACACGTTGTAGCATCGCTGATAAAAAGGGCGCAGTTGCTGTCAAACAGCGTTTAGAAACACAAAGACAAACTGTGCTGAGTGAATGGTGTGTCTCGCTCACCCCTCACTATCCAGGACGTCCTTGATGCTGGCCTTGGTGATGATGGCGTCGTCACATTTGAACCACTGGTCCTTGTGCTGCCGGATGAAGGTGGTGTAATGGCCGCTCTCTAGGGTCCCCTGGTGGTTCACCACTGCAAATAGGCTATACCTGAAACAGGGAATAATGGGCTTAATAGTGCTGCAACAAGGCTTAAATCCACACAGCATGTGTGCTGCAGCTACAAACAACCGATAAAATTCAGAAAAAATAAAATAAATAAATTCCTTTATTTAAAATAAAGATTACCCTCAGGTTGTTTCTGTAGTTCACCTGTGTGCAGTAGAAAGGAAGTAACAGCTAAATAATATAGCTGGAGAAGTTACAACTAAGGCAGCACGATATTGGAAAACTATGGTCACTAATATTTTATTTTCCTGCGGTACATACTGTGATATGAAAAAAATACAAGAATTTTCACCCTAAATTTTGTGCATTTTCAAGATAAATGCATCATCTGGTGCACTTTGAGAGCAAAATTAAAAGGTTAGAGATTTTAACAATTTTGTGCTCTAGAAAACAATTTAATCAAAAACTCGTTATAGATATGAATGGCGACAGAAAACCAGTCACACCCACAAAAAGCAGGGTGCTCTGAAGCTCACGGTCCGAGCCACGAGCCAACTTTGCTCTGAGTCCTCGATGTGACTATTCAGTGTCAATGCAATGATATATCATGCGGCCCTACATGTATTTCAAACTTAACTTGGCGAACGGCAAAACAGATTAGATAACAAGCTTACTTGTTGTCATTGTTGAAGGGGTCCACGGTCTGCTGGTACTGCCCATTCATCCTGCTTTCTTTACTGAAACACACAGCAGAAGTATATTAATTAACATCGTTTTATTGTCTGGACCATTTCAGCCCTAAAAAGGCTGAAATGCACCATTAGACCATGTACTAAATAGGACTAAAATCATTCATGTTCTCCTCCGGGTAAGTTTTTACTAACAAAACTTGCTAACACACAATATATGTACCTTGTGTTTATAATACATAGAGAAATTAAAACTCACCTAGAAGAAAATATGAGCTTTTAATGCTACTGAGAACACAAACTAGAGGTGAACTTCAGCCTCTTTTGGCTGAAATGAGTATTACAACAAACACTAAAAATTATTTGAAGTCATTAACACAAACAAAAACAACTTAGATCAGTTGAATTGTTTTTCTCATATGTCTCTCCGGGCTTCCGTAATTTGCTCTACAAATCCAACAAAACAAACGAAGCATTCCCCTCAGTGTAGCTCCTCATCTTTCTTTTAATTCCTGTATATACAGTGAGTACATACATGTCTTCAGTGTGGATGGGAACAAATACAAAATAGATTATATGGATATGAACAGATCTGAACACATATGAAGCATCCAAATGTTTGGGGTTTGTGCTCACCTGGAGGCCATGAAGGGCGTCATGTCAAGCTCCAATGGGAAGGAGACGTAAGTTGTGATCTTCCGCCGCAGTTTGGCTGAATGTTCAAACCTCTGAAACGAAACAGCGGGCGTCGGTACACCGCTCCGATAACCAGCAAGTTAAATTAGCAGTTGAACCAAACTCTTACTTTGAGGTGAAAGCAGGCCACGATGGGCAGCTTCTTCATGGTCAGCTGCTTGGTGGACTCCTGGTAACTATGGCAACCGCTGCACTTGATCTTGGCACTGCTGCCGAGGTGCTCTGGCCTGGTGAACCTAGACGGGGGAGGATGGGATTTAGTGCCAGTGAGTGCTTATATCGATGCTGCTGCTCCTTGTAGCTCCAGTGAATTTCAGGGAAAAACAGAAATTCATTCACCGTGTATATGTGGGTGTGTGTTATCAGAGCATGCATGTGTTTATTTGTGTATAGGGGGAAGAAAATCCTGCACTGATTACATTTTGTCACTGTATATCACAGAACAAATAGCATTTTTACATTCAAAGCCTCTATTCTATATGTCTGTTGTCCTACTTTATGGCTTTATGACTCAAACAAAATCACCAATATGAATAAAGTGATTCATTGAATAAAACTAAACAGTGTTTTTATTATTGAATCAACTTTCTTTAAAAATATAGCTGGTAACTAATAAAAATAACTTTTTGTCATATTTGCTCAAGCCCTCAGTGTCACTACAGCAAAAATCATGTTCCTCTGCCCAGCGGCCGGAGCAAACTTTCATTTTACAGCTGAATAACTAAATCACTAAATGAATCACTAAAATATGTTTCTGAAAACATTTGAGGAGAGAAACAGACATTACGGTGACAGAATATTGATTCCTATTTGATCTACGCTGCCTTGTTTAACCGTTTCATGAGCAGTGATTGGCCGCTGCTTAGAGACTGCTCAGCTCTGATTGGTTGTTTTTCTTCAGGCACAGTGGAATCTTGAAAACGCCATTAGGTGCATTAAAAGGAGTTAGAGGAAACATATTTTTTCACCGATTATCTGTCTCATGTACTCCTGTCAGGATATACTGACCATATAGTGAGAGATATACTCTAGTGAGCAAATATGGCAGAGAGTTATATTAATGTTATAATATTATCACCTGAAAATGATATTGAGCCATTTATATCTACATATGCAGCGGGTCCTCTCCATAGAGCTGGGTGTCATGTTTCTACAGTACATACAAACCAAACACTGACGGACATTTTTGCATTGACCACTATGGGTGTTCTGTTCGCTTGGCACACAGAAGGAGTTTTACAGTCCTACACACTGCACCATATTTGGTTAGATAAGAACATTTTTAATTTGCTGTAGCCTAATCTTTATCTGCAACTGAGCAAAAGTACCAGGTTTAAACAGAATGAACAGTAAAAGCAGAAGGTCGCGAACGAAGCACTGAACTATTTGGTAAAGCCCTGGTTGTTATAAAGCCGGTTACCTGCGCAGACAGTCTGTGAGTGTTGTGGCTCCAGTGGTGTGACTCTCTCCGTTAAGTGCCGATCCGTCTCCTCCGGGGCTGAGGGGCCAGAACGGGGTGGAGGAGCCCGGCAGGTCCAGGCTGATATCCCAGAAGGGGTCTATGGTTGTCGAGACACCACTAGGAGGAAAAGAAGACGGACTGTATGATGAGATGAAAAATGCTGCATATATCTCATGAAGATTCGAGGCGTTGCTGTGTGTCGGTTTGTAAATCTTCCTGTCTGTTTCCCACCTCGTGACAGGAGGCACAGTAAGACACTGCAACGTTGTATTTGTCCTTTATTCAGACAGACATACAGTATAAGTAGGAGGGAGACATCAGGGAAGATGAACTGCTTGGAACTACGTTTCAGACCCTTAGACTCCTCCATCTGGGCTACGAAGATAAACCTACTGAACAGAGATGCACACTGTAGCATAGCATCGGCAGTTACGGATAAAAAATGACACTGGCTGATAGTATTTGTGTGAGATGAGACAATTTGGGGGGCGTCCAACAGCTCCCTTAGTTACTGTCAATCATTTCCGCTTATCTTAGGCAGGGTTGGAGCCTGATCCAGCACACACTGGGACAAGAGGCGGGGTGCACCCAGAGATGGGGTGCACCCAGAGATGGGGTGCACCCAGAGGCGGGCTGAACCCAGAAACAGGGTGTATCCAGACACGGGGTGCACTCAGAGGCGGGGTGCACCCAGAGGCGGGCTGAACCCAGAAACAGGGGGTATCCAGAGGCGGGGTGCACCCAGAGGCGGGGTGAACCCAGAGGCGGGCTGAACCGAGAAACAGGGTGTATCCAGAGGCGGGGTGCACCCAGAGGCGAGGTGTATCCAGAGGCGGGGTGCACCCAGAGGCGGGTTGTTCTGTCACGGGAGCTAACACACAACAACACCTGCATGTTCTCGACCTGTTGTGAGGGAATCGGGTCATCCAGATGAAACCCACACAGGTGCAAGGAGAACATGTAAAATCCACACAGAAAGGGCTAAACCCTCAGGGGGACTCAAACCCACGACCTTCTTGCTTGTGCCAGTGCGATCCACTGAGCCACCACCCTGGAGTTAACAGAACACGCATTAACAAGACATTTTAATCTTTCCAACAGCTTGAACAAATCCCCCACTTTTGTCTACTCACGTATTGTAATCCACTGTATTGTTGAGCCATGAACCTTTTGAGGAAATCAGTGAATTTCGACAACAGGGACCCAGGGTCTAAGTTAAGTTCCAGGGACTTTTTACCCCCCAAAAGGCCCTGGTTGGGGTTAGCACTTTCTGGAACCACAGGAACTTTCAGGCTGGGATTTGCAGGGATGACTGTTGCTGATTTGTCAAACAGCTCATGTACCGCTTCATTCATAAAACAAGCATGCACTCTAGTATCGATTTAGGACTATTTTAGCACGAGAGGAGAGCATTTCTCTTTGTGTGATAACAGTAAATGTAAAATTAGGCTTTGCTGTCGACTCCCCGACACAGAGTACATGGATAGACTGTGTATAATCAGTCTGCGAATTCGTGGCTTAATTATTACACAAATAGTTAGTGGTCATGTCTAAAATGCTAAATCCACTAATGGTACATGTCCACAACCTCCGTCCTTTCCACGCTTCCACAGTTCTGATTTTTTAACGGTGGTTAAGCACAAATAAATACCCATCACTTAACAGATGATTTACTGTGGAGGCGGACGCTCTTAGCTTCATGTTCCTCCTCTACATTTCATTCATTACCTCTACTACAGTAAATGCTGCTGCAGTGAAACACAACCTAGGGTGTTTTTTCAGTGTGTTTTTTAGAAGAAACTGCAGGGTGTGTTTAATGCTGTGACCACCAGCAGCCCTCGTCCCCTCACGTTGGTTTTTCACACTTAAGCGGACTAATTTGCCAAATCTACGCAGATTTTTAGACCGCAGGGGCTGAAGGAAACTTCTAGTTCCTTGAAAAGTAGTAAAGAGAAGACGTAAAAGGAGCTTCTAGGAACTTCTTGGTGAAAAGCTGGATTAGAACTCTGCAGCGTTTCTATATTATCAAGTTGCCTGATTTTACTATATTGTCTTTTGCCGAGCTCAAAGCTCAAGACTCGGGGCGCTGTGTAGCTCACTTGGCAGAGCAGGCGCCCCATGTGACGGGCTGAAGTCCTTGCTGCTGCAGCCCCGGGTTCAGGTCCTCCCGGAGCCCTTTGCTGGGTGTCATCCGCTCTGTCTCCTCACTTCACTGCTTTCACAGTCAATCAAAAATGAAAAAACCTCTCCGCTACGCTAAGACTTTTGTTTTTTTGTACTTTTGTTCAAGAACGTAACATGAGACAAAAGTACCGTTTTATGAGCTCCAGCTGTTTACAAGGAAAGGCAGCTGTGTCGACGTGAATAATAAAATATGATGCTGTTTAAAATATACACGGCATTGAAATGTTTGCATTTGGACACCAGCAGAACTCCTGAATGCAAGGGAAGTGGCCAGAGAGTGGACGGTGGACACACAGGAGGATTTTCATCACGAGCGTCCTTGCAGGGACGGTAATGGAGTGAAGCACAACCCGGCCTGTTGGTTGGTAAAAGCAGAGCTCATCAACTTGCTTCATAGTCGCCACATAAAGTGGAAAGTGATTTAATTTCATGGCGCAAAAAATGGGACCTTGAGTTGGATTTAGCCTGCGAATACTGACCGTATGACCTAGATTGAGTGGCTCGGCTCACTCTGTACAGAAATGGTGACTAGTGTGGTGCTTTGTAGAATATCTCCAGTCCATTTCCCTTGGCCAAAAGCAAATCATGAGTTGGCACCATGTTAGGCTAAATGGAGACTGTGAAGTGAATAAATCATGACTCAGCAGAAGCCTTGTAGCAGCAGGATTTCCTATAGAGACCTGGTCTCGGTAAGAACTTTCTTCAGATATAAAACAAACACAAAGCATCACAGTTCAAATGTGTGTGGATCGCTGCGTTTGCTATAAAGCTTTTCATGTGCCTGTTGTGGTCCCCAGTTATTATTAAAACAAATAATTTCACAGTTCGCTTAAAAGTCATTTAAATCATTTTAATGGTTCTCCACGTATTTCTGCAAGTGATCCCATTTTAGACTCTAAGCCAAAACATGGTGCTTCCTGTAGCTGATTTGACTAACTTTTTCATAGATTTAAAAGGGATAGTTCAGACGTTTTGAGGTGGGGTTGTATGAGGTACTTATCCATAGCCAGTGTATTGGCTGTACTAGACGGTCGGCATGCCCTTAGCTTGGAGAAGCAGGCAGGAACATCAGCATGGGAACAAAGCAATGTACTGCTGTGGATGGAGGAAACAGCAAACAAAAAAAAGGGCCTGATTTGTGGAGCGGTCCACAACAACCGGGCCGAGATCGCTTGCTAGAGGTGGTTTCAGACCATTTCCAAGCAAACCAAAACGCAGGCTGCCTGCGTGGGCATTTGTTAACGACAGGTTAACATGAGTGGGAGAGGACTGACCTGGACTTCTGCTGAAGCCCACTGTTTGCTTATTATCTAGGCCGGAGAACATACAGAATATGCTGAATTAATAAAAATAGTTCATAAAGTCATTTGAGATCAACTGGACAAGAAGGGATTTGTGTCCACAGCAGATCAGCGCCGAGTCAAAACGAACACATTTCGACAGCAATATATGTCTGCAATTCCCTGCATAGAAGAGCCAGCTGTCGAGACTAAAAAGATAAATTTCCTCCTTTGTACACGATCAACAAATTATTTTTTTTAATCTGGTCTACTGATTTGTGCACCAAACTGAACCAGACTAAATTGAAAACAAACCAAGGTATCAATTTCACTCTGATTGGGCCGATCTTAAAGGATTAAGGCTTATGAAAGTGCCCTGAAAAACAATTAATAAAAAATAAAAATCAGTATCAGTTTACGTGTACGCTATATTTAGAATATTTTCACCGCTTTAACGTGCCATCAGGCAGCCCTTTCTGATGGGGAACTGAAGCTGTTTTATCATTTATACTCTCTTCAAAGCCACCAGACTCCTTTGACAAAAACAGTAATTTTACCTCACATAACACAGGAGTTGCTGGTTCGATCGGTTAGTTTGTGTTATTGTGTGTCTTTCGTGAACCTGAACTAACCCTTTAAAACGCCAAACTTACACAATAATGCAAACAAACGAACCAATCGAGGCAGCGGTAGACCAGCAACTCCTGTGATCTGCGAGGTCAAATTAAGTTTTTGTCGAAGGAGTCTGGTGGCTTTGAGGAGAAGGTTTAGTTCTCCATCAGAAAGGGCTGTCTGACGGCAAGATACAGCTGTGAAAATATTCTAAATATAGCATACACTTAAACCGACACTGATTTTTATTATTTATAAATCTGTTTTTTGTTGTCTAAGGGTGCTTTCATAAGCCATAATCCGTTAAGCTAGCCCGAATCAGAGCAAAATTGATACCTTTGGTTTGTTTTCGATCCATTTTGCTGCTGGGCCCCTCCACAGCAGTACACTGCCTTGCCTCTGTACTGGTACTCCTGCCTGTCCCTCCGAACTAGGAGTGTGCTGACCATCATCTACTGTAGGTAATACACTGGCTACGGATAAGTACCTCATACAACCCCACTTTAAAACACCCACACTGTATTTCCATGTGCCCAAGTCATAGAGAAACTGGAGGCGGGATGGACATCAGTGCTCCAAAATCTGTTCATACCTGATCACCTACAGGTCGTCTGCTTAGTCATTTAGTCTGAATCTAGAATAACAAACACATTGGCCGCATGATGTTGATATATGTTGCTAATTATAAAGTGAATCATATTTGTTGGTACACTTCCACATTAGTATATTTCTAAATGTCTTAAATGAAAATGTGAATCACAGCGGAAAGGTCTGACGCCTTCTTTGACCACCAGGTGGAACTAGAGATCAACTTTACAGACCAGCCATTAAAGGGTTTTACTGTTGCTGCAGTGTAGCAGCTCAGTGTGTATGATTGATGGTGCACTATGTGAGTGACGGAGGAGAGCGGCGGGTGTCACCTCAGGGAATTAGATAGTTCTGATCCAGGATGGTGACAGACGAGTGAAGCGTGTCATTTCTGGACGGTACAAGTCTGGCATCTAACGGACTGTATTGTAAGACAGCGCTGTGGCATACAAGGCCGTGGCTTTGTTCTGTTGAGCTTTAATCTCTTTGTTCAGCCTACAGTGTGACCTCAAACACTTTTTGTGTTGCGTTGTTTCTTTGGAAAAACCTCGCACAATGGCTCACTTACTGGCAGACTTGACAGGTGACGTCAGACTGCAGGCCCCCTGTGAAGATTTGGTCGATGATGCAGTTACAATGGTTGGGATTGTTGGCTTTCTTCCCGTTGTCGTCTGCGTGGATATAAGCACACGCACACGCGCACACACACACACACACACACACACACACACACACACACACACACACACACACACACACACACACACACACACACACACACACAGTCACTAAAAGCAATGCTGAGAAACTTCACTGCCACTCTGCTTCTACACTGCACTACGTCACTCTCTCTCTGGTTTTCATCCTCTCATCCAACCAGCTCTCCTCCTGTGTCACCTACACTCGGCTGAGAGCCTCCTCTCTTTGTCATTCATCCTGCTCTCTTCTCGCCTCTTTCACATTTATCTAGTTGTGTTATATCTTATTGTGTCCCACCTTTGCAGTGTCGGTGCAGGACGTCCAGGGCTGCGATGAGGAACTCGTGGGCGTCCTGCTGCTCGTAGCCAGCCAGGTGACGGGCGTGGGTCCACACCAGGTGGAGGAGACGGAAGGGGATGTGCGGCGACTGATGGCCTGAGTAGAACTGGAGAGGGAATGCATGTATGCGAGAGAGGAAACTAGGGATGTCACGAGAAGCAATACTGTGGTACTGAGTGGTCCTAAAAAGGTGATGGTACTCATTCCGCAGGCCTGAGACTACCGGCGTCCTGGAGACGATAGGAAATGCATTTGGGACACAGCCTATTTTTCCCTGATAACGCTACATTGCGAACATCAAATCTGTATTGAAATTGGCAGGATGAGAGCTAGTTAATGTTAGCTGTTAGTTTCATGCAGGGCTGTGCTGCTTATCAGCTACTAACAGCTAATGAATGAATCACGTTTTCTGATCTAGGCAGCCAAAAAAAAAAAAAAAAAAAAACTGACTGGATTGTCTTACTTCACAGTTTGTGGAAGATACTATAGATACTTCGTCCTGTCGTCCTGTGGACAATAATAAATGTGTTTAGGACACAGTAAACTTATTATGGATGTATCCAGGGGATGCATCATATTTTTTTCCCCCAATAATGCTACACTGGGAACAACAAATCCATGTTTGAAACTGGTAGGAGAGCTAGTTGAGGTTAGCCGTTAGCATCCCAAACACATTTTTCATTGTCCCCAGGACGACGGGATGCCGTTAGAGTCGAGCCCTGACAATACCTTCAGTACTGTAGAATTGATTCACATTATAATTTTAAATAATTTCAATTATAATTGAAAGTAAATTCTAATGTTATGATGTGCTCAAATGTAATCTTGTAAAATGTAGATTTTGGCGAGAAAACCTAAACTATAAATCCAGTTGTTTGAAGGAGATGTTATAAAGCAATATAAAACAGATAATAGAGAGGACATTTTGAACTGTTTTACTGTGGTATCAAATTAGTATTGAGAATCGTGTCTCTGGTATTAGTATAGACTGCTAAACTTCTGGTACTGGTACAAAAAGACACTTACCTCTTGGAAGAGTTGAGACATCTCACACACCAAACAGGAGTTGCTCTGCATCTCGCATTTGTGTCGGTCGGACAGGAAGAAGTCGCGCAACAGCGGCGTGTGCGTCAGCGCCTGCACGATGCAGTTCATGAAGCACGTGTTGCCCAGGTTTATCAGACCTCGCAGGCCTGAGGGTTAAGATGAAGAAGAGAAATAAGAAGCAGGCAACAAAAAAGGAGAGACAGAGAGAAAAGAGAGAAAGAGCTGAAGAGAGACAGATCAGTTTTCTTTGCTGCTGCAGCGGTGCTGTTAACGGTAGACACACACACACTTCTCAATAATACCGTGACGCCCCTGAGGCAGCGTTGGACTGCACACAGGGAAACCCTTGTCAGATTACAGCAGACCGAGCCACACACAGACACAGATGAGGGGAGAGGGAGGAAAAGAGGAGCAGGAAAGGAGGAAGAGGATGGCGGAGGACGGAGAGGGAGGAAGGATGGACGGGTGAGCAGCCAGGCCTGAAATTTTCCCTCACCTAAGACAGTGCCAGGGATGTTAATGGTGCTCCAGCACATCGCTGCAGGCTGCTACAAGGTGTTAAACGTATGCCAGCTTTCCTCACTCCCACACACAACCAAACCCCATCATTGCTTCATTCTAACATTCCCTGTTGCTTCAAATATCCTCTGCTGCTTCTCTGTGAAGACAGTACAGTCCCCTCCAAACCTATTGGAACAGCGAGGCCAAGTCCTGTATTTTTGCTGAACACTGAAAACATTTGGGTTTGACATCAAAAGATGAATTAGAGACAAGAGATCAGTGTTTCAGCTTCTATTTCCAGGTATTTACATCTAGATCTGTTACACTACTTAGAAGATAGCATCTTCTATCTGAGCCCGCACATTTTTCAAGTGAGAAAAATCATAGTAGTTAAAATGGTGGAACCAACATGAAGACCAGAGAGCTGTCTGTGGGAGAAAAGCTGAGAGAAGATGGAAAATCAATTACAGCCATTGCACAAACATTGGCCATGGCCAGTACAACCATCTGGAACGTCCTGAAGAAGAAACAAACCACTGGTGTACTGAGCAACAGACGTCGAACCGGTAGACCAAGGAAAACATCAACAGTTGATGACAGAAACATTGTGAGAGCTGTAAAGAAAAACCCTAAAACACCACCAACAACCTCCAGAGGGCAGCAGTGAAGGAATCACAATCCACCGTCCACAGAAGACTTCAGGACCTAAAGGACAGAGGCTACAGCAGTAGAAGACAACCACTCATTAGCAATAAGAAGACGAAGGACAGACTGGAATCAGACTAAAAGTCCAGAGACGAGGCTCAGAAGTTCTCAAAAGTTTTCTGGACCGATGAGACAAAGATGAACCTTTACCAAAGTGATGGAGAAAGAAAAGATCTGCTCATGATCCCAAACACAGCAGCTCATCTGTGAATTTCATGGCTTCTTCTGGGACGGATCATTGATCTTCATTGATGATGTAACGCATGATGGCAGCAGCAACATGAACTCAGAAGTCTACAGAAACATTTTGTTTGGTTTTAGACTGGTCAGCCTCCAGACTTAAACCCTATTGATGAGCATTTTTTTAACAGATACACGCACCCACCTGATCTGTTATCTGCACTGTTATCTGCACTGCCTGACCCATAAAAAGTTGCGTTCGGTAATCACACAAACCCGATCCCTAAACTGCCACCTTTATGTATTGTAGTAGGGCTGGGATGACACACCTACCTGTTTCTATACTATCATGATATGTGGGTGCTGACTGAATATGTATTGCGATTTTTAAGCATTGAGATTCTACACATATTGCAATTCGATATTATGATTTATAGCGATTTTTGTTAACTTTTTTAAACACTAGACCACAGGAAAAAGTTGAATTATACACTTCTAGGGACTTTTACTTTGAAAATCTCTCAATTAATCCTGCGGGGGACCCCCCCCCCAACCACGGGGTTTTCCCCCCCCCGCCCCCCAAACCAAACCCCCCCCCCCAAACCCCCCCCCCACACTCTCCTTAATTATATTCTATTACTTTACTTAACAACAATTAAAATGATTTCCCCCGGTTTCAGCATGGAATATCTCTTCTTCTCCAAAACACATGATGTAGTGAGAGATGTTACATATATCAGTCACTGTCAGGCATTACTTATTACATTTTTTTCCAGCAACCCAAAAATCAAAAAATAAAGATATTTCTCTCAAAAATTAGTTTTCTTTTTAATTTATAAGGGACATGTAATATTTTATACTTCTGGTGAATATAATCCAATCAGTCTTATTTCTATATACCGGTATGTATTTTGTATGTACATTTCCCTTTGTTAACACCTTATTTTGAAAACCAGACGTAGTCACACGTGTATACCTGCCAAGTCCGTTGCTAGCTCTCCTGTCAGCTTCATTCTCTTAATACGTACATCCATGGTCAGCTCCATCAAGGCCTCTGTCTTCAACTTTCTCATTTCAGCTCACTGCAGCCGGCTGCGGTTGGTTTTGGTCGACAGATGCAGATCAGATATGGTGTCACATTACTCAGACTACAACAATAAAAGCGGTATCTTCCTGCTACCTCTGCATATACTCAAATTAAGTAAATATATTGATTCTGGCATCAAAAAATCTATTTCAAAATCTTAAAAACCTCAGCTGGGGATTCATTTCAACGGCTGTGTGTTTCAAATACCCGCTGCCTTGATAATCCAGCTGCACACAGGCCACAGAGAGCTGTGCCGAGGCTTTTCCGTTTGGGTAGAATCTAATGTAATGTTATCTCTGTTGATCCACTTTGTTTGCTTGCTTCCATGGCTGCAGAAGGCTGTGTTTGTATGCCAATTTGTTTCATATGTGGCAACGGGGGGTTGAAATGGGCAGTAGACGGGATCACACCAGCCAAAACAAAAACGTTACGGACCGGAGTGGAAATTTCAAAGGAGAACATACTGACTGTAGCATTGTTGTCGAAGAGGGCAGTATTTTAATCCCTTACTCTCTGATGGCATATCATGGTCATTTTATGATTTATTACAGTACATATATTACATATTGGTCCCTTAAGATTTAAACTTTCCATGCAAGATGCACATTTTTCCAAAAAGGCCTAAATTTTGAGAAAATTTCAGTTCACAGTGAAGTAGGAGCTCAAACAGAGCGTTTGGTGAAAAGAGGTGCAGCAGCACAGCCGCAATGAGAAATATGAACTGTTTTTTGAACATTCGAGGATATAAACATGTTTTAGAAGAAACCCGATACACTATGCATCTAAAAATGAGCATAATAGGTTCTTTTGCCAGGAAGCCAGGTGAATATGTAAAACAGGAACTTTATTGGTACTATAATCTGAATCTGAAAATGAGAAAGCAACATTTACCATTTCTTAAAGCAAATTCACACATTTTTGAGTGGTAAATAACTTATTTTTAGCTTATGGTTTTTGGATGATGCTGTCCCCTTTAACAGTAAGGGTGTAGATAGAATATTTGTCTATGATAATGGTGGTAGCATTGCTTCCTCTTTCTGCATTAACATTATTTCCTCCTGAGATCTCCATTCGGTCCCTCTCTGAAACTGAGCGAGAGGCCCAGATTGACATCCAGCTCTTTGCAGCTGCACAACAATCCTCTCCAACGCTGATGTGTGCGTGTGGATATGAGAGACAGAGATACTAACCGATAGTACAGTTGGAGGTGATTCTCCTCCTCTTGGGGTTGTGGCGGAGCAGCTCCAGCTCCCTCTTGGTGGGCTCCCATGTTGAGTACTTCTCCCCTATACCTGGAACACACACACATTCAATGCGCTGCATCCTTCACTTTAACCCTTGGACCAAGAGCTGTAACACTTGGCATGGTGTGTATACAAGTGTGTGGTGTTTACCTTGCATTTTCCAGGCTTTCCTCTGTTCCTCTTTGGCAATCTGTTCCATGTCTTTGTCATAAATGTAGTCTTGGCACATAAAACAGTAAATCCCTCCATACAGCAGGTCGATAGCTGGAAGGACAGACAGGACGAGGATGAGAGAAAGACATGGAAAACAAATAATGCATGAGAAAGCTGTTAGTCGGACGCAGGGACAATAAAGGTCTGTATGTCGCTAAGAGCTGTGTGAACCGCTTAACTGCTTCATCTCTCGGTCTTTTACTATTCGGCCCACGTTGCCATGGCGCTGCGATGCCAGGTAGCGGGGCTTATCTGCTGGCTTATCGGCTCTCTGTTAACACCATCCAGGGAACGACGCAGAGAGCGATGAGGAGTCAAAGGGTGAGGAGAAGGAGAGCTCCTTCCACTCCCTTCTCTCCTCACCTGCTCCATTACCCCGCAGCTACCTGTTTGCTGTTGCCATGACAACCTGCCTGTCGGCTTCCTCCCGGCTGTCATCCTCTGCAGGTATGGAGGAGATAAAAGGAAGCAGGAGGACGGCAGCATGGCAGAAGGGGAGGAAGTGCACTAAAGTACAGAACTTCAGTGAACTGATGGGAGTGGGGAGGAAAAAGAAAAGACAAGGCTAATGGCACTGAGCAATTAGATGAAATCCTTTTACGATTGTGAATATATCGACAGGGTCATCAGGTAACCAAGGGAACAGGAGGAGGGTAAAAGAGAAGAGGACAGAGCCCAAAATAAGGCTGCAAACAGCAAATAGCTGTGAGTGAAAATGCATAAAACGGTTAGATGAAAGAGATGGAACGGCAAGAAAGAGGAGGAGGAGAAGCAGGAAGGAGGAGGAGGAGGGGGCCGGGGTTTAATGGAGGCTAATTCCACAGGGTTTGTTAAAGACGACTTAATTACCTCCTCACCAGTCTGTTGAGATCTGTCCCTTTCTCCCTCCCTCTGTATAAGTCGGTTTCTCACTCTATTTTCGCAGCATTTGATTCAGCAGCTAACCTAATTAAACTCACAACTACACTCTGTGGGAAACACACACACATGCACACCAGAGGGGGTCTTCCTGAGCGGAGCGATAACGCCGAGCAAAAGGAGGGTTCGTGAAAACAAAATTTCTCAACATCTGCCAAACCCAGCCTTTTGTCATGGACACTCCGAGTGTGAGCGCTGCTGCGGCAAACACAAAGTAGAACAGTGGAGCAGTGGAACGTAACTCACTCGCGGCTCAAACAGCCTAATTCTATTATGTGGAAAATAATAATAATATTAAAAAAAGGAAAGAACGCCACTGGGCGTAGAGCTGGTATCGCAGCGTTTATTCGAACAGGACGACTCCGGTGTGCTGAAGATAATATTTCATTTAATGTAGCTTTTGTTTCTGCTGCCTCTGAAGCCTGAGCTTTTTTTTTTTTGCATTCAGTGTTCTAATAAACAATAAAAAGTTGTACAAATGTGTGCACAATGTTGGTACACTGCATCTCTATGCAGCTTCGACCTCAAAAGCAATGCCTGTGTTCTAAAGCTATGGCCTGTACTATGCATTTTCACCTTGCCCAGTGCTCCATTTATTAGCATGTTGCTTCATAGCAGTGCACATGGCTGCCACCGAACTGTTAACCCTTCGAGTCTTTGGGAATTTCTCAATTAATTTAGTTTTGAGATCTTGTATGTACAATGGCATATAATGTAGGTCATTGTAGGCAAAAATATAATAATTAATATTCCAAAAACAACCTCTGAGATTAGCATTGTAAATTTACAGGGGGAAAAAAATGAATATTCTTTGAAATTAACATGTTGAATTTACTAGAGAGAACTCAGATCAATATGTTGTTTTCTTCTGAATAGGCCCAATTCATGGCAATGCCTCTTTAAAGTCCTGATGCTTCTGCTATTACGGTGATCCTGGGCTAAAATCACGATTATTTCCTTTGGGCTGAATTCAACCAAAAAGTAGTAGTAGTAGTAGTGATTAGGTCATCCACGTCAGGCATAACACACAACAATATCAACGTTTATTACATCGTAAATTTCTGATTTTTTCTTGTAAATTTCCGACTTTAATCTCTGAGTATATGCAAGTTTCTTCTCATAAATGTATGACTTTTTTTCTCTGGCTATCGTGCCCTTTCCCCGGCTTTTTTTTTTTTTTTTTTTTTTTTTAATCCTACAATGGCCCTAAAACGCCGTCGTGCAATGACGATATATTGACAGATATTCTTTTATTTGTTTTTGTAAATGCAACAAGAACAGACTTAATTACATGATGGAAACATTATATCGCACATACAGTATACAGTATTTGGCATTTTTGAACTAGTTCTAGTTACTAAAGACTGACATGTACATTCATAGTGATATATCTTTAACACCATTGATGCAAAAAAAAAAAAAAAACCTACCCTCTGTCTTTGCATCTTTGTCATCCCTGCATACAACAGCAAAGAAGCCCCACGAGCTGAACACCAACCAGCACTGAGTATAAGAAATATCTGCTTCTGGTGTCCAGTGTGATGACTACACTGCGCAATAATACATAGCTGATTGTGCAACACTAAACGACACCTATACGTTTCATTCTGTGTAAGTGAAGTTCTTTTGTACAAGCCTATATCCAACTCTTATTTTGTAGTTTTCTTTTATCAGGCTGTATATATGCTGCTGAAATCAGTTATTCTAAGTAAATAAAGCTTTTCTTTCTTGTTTCTACCAGTGGAACACAGCTCATTGGATTACAGATCATTATGATTATTTTGCATACAGTTACAAAATCATTGCAAAAGAGTGACAAATTATAGAGACGAAAAACAGAAAAAAAATACATAATAAATGAGGAGAGCCATAACAAACACAGATGATTCCACAAAGGACTCCTTGAATGGTTTGAGGAGTATTAAAATTAGAAATGTGCTATGGCTCTCCAACACGAATGGGAGCAACATTTTAAAAATAACATCCTCCATCATTGGAAAAAAACAAAACAAACGAGGGAATCTTCCAGAGACTCGACTGGAATCTGTGTCGAGGAGCATCAAAGCTGTTCGAAGGCTCGCGAGTACAAATGACACAATTGGTGAATATCATTTCTATATGTGGGTCTCTCTACTCTACCCATTATCCAATTAAAAACCATTAAAGAAAGCTTGCATTGACATAATCACTGATCGGTGACTGAAACTTATATTAGAAATCTCGAGGGTTATTCAGGCGGTAGGTAGGGCTTTAAAATTTAACACAGTTTAAATAAAAACGTAAACGTAGAATTTAATGATCTGCTTTGGCTATATTTTAGGCTAAGTATTATATTCATCGTTGAAAAAAAATGTGTGAAATATACAGAAAAAAAAATATTTTTATTGTAATGCCACCTTTTGGTATTTCTAGTCAATACTTTACTGATGTGCTACAATAACAATGTTTAAGCTAATCAATAAGGTTAGGAATAATGTGAACGCGAGCACCAGCTGAGTCAAAGTTAGCTGCGCTAAGTTTAGAAATATTTGCCCAGATTTTCTGAAGTGGGGTTACTTTTCTGTCCGATGGGGAAATGAAACTAATATCTTTCTACTCAAAGCCACCAGCCTTCATGTAGAAAAACAGTTATTTTATCCCGGACGAGCCCCCAACCGACAACGCTAACAGAATAATGCTCCGCAATTAAGAGCAACTGCTCTTTTGTGCAGCTCTCCAGGTACTCTGGAGACGGAGCAGCTACAAACGCCTCAACCCCAGACATTAACACCAAACAAAAGAGGCAACACGATAACATGAAACATGAATTGGAAATGAAAACACAAATTGAAGTGGAGCGAATCCGTCAAGAGTCTGAGGCAGAAAAACTAAAAATGGAGGCTTATCGTTTATCTTTGATTAAGGGTGGAGTATTGTCTGGTGAAGGCGGGAGTGGACAGGTGCCTAGGTCTTCGACAGGTCAGTTTGATATTAATAATTTGCGCTTGTTACCACCATTTAATGAGAATGACCCAGACACATTTTTCTTGTTATTTGAGCGTGTGGCTAAGGCCAGGAAGTGGCCTGATGCAGACTGTGCTCTGCTGCTGCAGTGCGTCCTCACGGGGAAAGCTCAGGAGGCGTATTCATCCCTGAGCCACGAGGACAGCTCTAGTTATACAAAAATAAAATCTGCTGTTCTGAAGGTCTATGAGCTGGTCCCAGACGCTTATAGACAGCGGTTCAGATCACTAAAAAGAACCGATCAGACATATGTTGAGACCATCGTTTCATCGATCGGTAAGAGTTATTGTGCGACTTTCGGGTCCAAACTAAAGTGGCGTACACGGCAGTATGTTGCTTACCTTCCATACCTTTACTGCCGTCTGCATCTCCAAACTGGGAGCATGCCGATGGCCAACCAAATTACTGATTGGAATATACAGTATGTATGTGTGTGTATATATATATATATATATATATATATATATATATATATATATATATATACACACACACACACACAACGTCATCATGTAGAAACCTACCTCATCTTAGGAAAATAGCAGTTTGATGCTAACATGTTGAATACATAAGGAACACCATTGTGAGGCTAAAGAATGACCTTTAAAATATCTTCAATGGGGTCTTTTCCAGCAAATATAGTGAATATTTCTCTAGATTGGCTCCTGGGCCTGAGGCAGACAAAAGAGACACTCGTATTATTTCACTTGTCACCCACCTGAATATCAATAACATACATATCTTTGCACAAAGTTCGACAGACAGCAGTTTACAGGTGGATGTTCAAGAGAGACTTCACAAGACTTTCAGCAGATGTTTAACTGTGTGGGCTCATGCAACGCGCGACAGTCTTCTCTGCAATAATTCGTGATTTGAGTGCAGTGTTTTGATTATTACCGGATGTGTGTCCCTGTGGGAGTAACGCGGGGATGACGGGGAAATCAGCCAACTGTTCGTGGTGTTCAGCAAACACCCACGTCTTTGTTCGAAATCTGGAGCCATCCAGATTGTGTCTGTTTGATGAAAATATTTTATTCAGCGAACTGAAATACAACTTTCTCCATTTGGCGAACACTCGCCAGCAAAGCAACTTTCATGTGAGCAGTGAGAAACAGTGTGCATCTCTGAAAATAGAAGCTCTCTGTGTCTTTTTTTTTGTTGTTGTTTTGCATTTTTTTGCCTTTATTTGACAGTGTAGAGAAAGACTGGAAAATGTGGGAAGAAAGAAAGGGATATGACATGCAACAAATTGTCCCAAAGTTGCGGTTGCGGTAATGTGGCATGCGCTGCAACCACTCGGCTACAAAAGCGCTTCCCCTGTCATTTTTAAAGGAGAATATATCACCAAATCCGATGCAGGTTATTACTAAAAATCACTGCTGTGCAATGTTTTACGTCACCTTCTCTAATAATCCTGTCAAAACAAGGTAGAGGAAGCTAAAACAAGGGAGGCGTAGCCAATAAAGTCGTCTTCATTAGTAAGTTCACTAACTGGGCTACATGAGGCCAAATGCACAGGTGACATTCAAATCTCCCATGAGGCCAAGCCTTTTACAGTGTGTTGCAATTAAGTTGCGTAATAATAGTGCTCTCTGATGCATCACAAAGCCATAACTGTGTCACAGCCGGGCCGGTGATAACGTCCAATTTATAACCAACTTAAAGGGGACATATCATCAAAAACTCACCTTTTTGGTGCTTGTGCATGTACACTCACCGGCCACATAATTAGGTACACCTGTTCACTTGCTAGTTAACACAAATAGCTAATCAGCCAATCACATGGCTGCAACTCAGTGCATTTAGGCATGTAGACGTTGTCAAGACAAGTTGCTGAAGTTCAAACTGAGCATCAGAAAGGGGAAGAAAGGGGATTTAAGTGACTTTGAACGTGGCATGGTCGTTGTTGCCAGACGGGCTGGTCTGAGTATTTCAGAAACTGCTGATCTACTGGGATTTTCACACACAACCATCTCTAGGGTTTACAGAAGATGGTCTGAAAAACAGAAAATATCCAGTGAGCGGCAGCTGTGTGGACAAAAATGCCTTGTTGATGTGAGAGGTCAGAGGAGAATGGGCAGACTGGTTGGGGATGATAGAAAGGCAACAGCAACTCAAATAACCATCGTTACAACCAATTAATGCAGGATACCATCTCTGAACGTACAACACATTGAACCTTGAAGAAGATGAACTACAGCAGCAGAAGACCACACCGGGTACCACTGCTGTCAGCTAAGAACAGGAAACTGAGACTACAATTTACACAGACTCCTTTTACATGCACAAAAACAAAACAAAACAAAAAAACTATAACACACTAAATGACATGGAAAAAGCACAAAAGCATAAGAAGTCCTCTGTAAAGCATGTAAAAATGTCCTAGTAAAAACCCAAAATACAAGTATGAAACTGAAAAAAAACAATATGACCCCTTTAAAGCTTGACTGTAGACACACACACACTCTAGTACATAGACCCATAACAACACTCTAGTGTTTATGAACCATCAGAGCTTTATGCAGTCACACCAGGCTACCTCTTCATTAGCCACTCAGCTGTATAATTAGCCCTTTTAGCAGCCTTTGTTTTGAGAGAAGCAGCATTACTGACGGCGTGTGTGTGTGTGCATCATGTTTATACTAGTATGAGTGTGTCTGTTTAGGAGGCGGGGACCAACTCATTTAAGCAACGGGGGATAATTGCAGGTCTAGATGCCTGGTGTTGCACCATGTGCACAACAAAGCCCTCGAAACACACCTGCTCCAACTGCACCTGTAAACTCCTTTGTGTGTGAGAACGAGTGTTTGGTTGCCATACCTAGGTTATGCCTTTTGCTCTTGGCGTGTTCGTGGATGTGTTTTTTGGCAAAGCAGGCGAAGAAGACGCAGTAGAGGCAGGAGTGGAGTCTGTTGAGGTGGGCGCCGCACATGTGGCAGATACACGACTTGGCCTGCAAGAGAGGGGGAAGAGGGGAGGCATGAACAGAGACAGAGGACAATATGATCAGAAGTGTTATCTAATGCACCGAAACAGTCATACTTACAGCCATTATCATTAACCGTAAACTTAAAGCCTACCTAATCAGCCAGATTATTATTTTATTCATGTACTTTAAGGTATTTAAGTTATATATTATTTTATTGTTATTTAATCACTTATTTTATTATATTTAATTTGTAGAATTTTACTCTATTTTATTGTTTTTTTTACTGTATTTAAGCTGTAAAATTTTATTTAATTTTTTTTCATTTTTAATCACTTATTTTATTGTTTAAGTTGTTGAACTTTGTTCTATTTATGTTATTAATCACTTATTTTATTGTATGTAACTTGTAGAATTTTATTCTATTTCATTGTTGTTTTATTGATAATGCATTTTGTTGTATTTAAGTTGAATAATTTTGTTTTATTCTATTGTTATTTTATTAATAATACACTTTATTGTATTTAAGTTGTATAATTGTATTCTATTGTTATTTTAACAATCAAGTTTTTACTTCAGATTCTTTCACAACTATCACTGTTATGATAGCTTTTGATTATGTTTATTTACATTTTTATCGTTTTATTATCTCATGTGCATTGGTCTCAAATTGTGAGATTGTTAAATAGTTTTGTCTTTTGTGCCGTCACAGTCCACACTTGTTCTGTCTTACTGTCAGTCATCTGTGAAGCACTGTGAACTGCATCAACATGTATAAAACGGTGCTATACAAATAAAGTTTGACTGACTGACAGAATCGCAGCAGGGAGATCACCACGGATAGGAAGTTGTGGTGGACCACATTTTGTTTTTGACATTTCAAAATGTCAAATGTCTCTCGAGTTGTAATCATTTGTTTGGGCCAACTCTGACATGGCTCTGACATAGCCAAACAATTATGGGCTGTTTGGCTTCTTCTGCTATCTACCGTAAATAGTCATTTTTCTATCAAGTAAAACAACATCCTACATGGCTCCTACATGGTACCTCTGGTACATTGTGCAGAATCACAATAGGTGGCTGGAAAGCAGGGATGTGTTTCTATGTCTGTGTGTGTGTGTGTGTGTGTGTGTGTGTGTGTGTGTGTGTGTGTACAGTGAGACTTTGTCATTGAGTGAAAGAACATAGACGAAAAAAAAAAAAAACCCTCAGGTCTTTACTAGGGGTGGGACGGTTCATACAATTCACGGTTAGGTTCACGGTTTGGGGTCATGGTTTTCGGTTCAGTACATTTATGGTACAGCAAATCAATTTCAGTCAATTTCCAACTTCAATTCAAACATGCATTTCATTTATTTGGGCAAAATAAGTCAACAACTGTCTTCACAGCAGTAGACTAACATAAGGAACAAAACACTTCTTCGTTGTCACATCTTATGACCGGACTTCTGATCTAAAAGAAAAGTGCTGCTGTGTTATTTAAAAAGAATTAATAAATAAAAACTAATCATCAACATAAAGGACAGCATCAGGTCAGCCAGCACTAGAGCTTTTTTAAACAGTAACATAAACTAGGCCAGTATCATATGAGGAAAATCTGCCTTATACAGTACCACTGCTCAATATTGCAACAATGATATGACTTGTGATAAATAAATAAATATTGAAATGTGCATATTAGCTATACTGATGTCAGCCTGGTTGTTTTTAAAGTCAGAACCAGATTAGATTTGAATATTTAAATCTAACTAGGACACATGTTGTTTCTAGAGCAGCAACAGTAATGTTTACAACAGCAAAGTCACCATATAAACTATATATAAAATATCTCACTGGAAACAGTCTAACATGTTATTAAAATAAATCATATTCCTGAGTGAAGTTTCTTAAGATTGAAGAACATCAGTCAGTATCAGTCCTTCCTCCTGTCCTCTGTCCTCCGCTGATATAAACCACTACAGGTCTTGCTGATAAAGGAGGAGCTGCTTCATCTCAGCCAGCTGATGAGTTTACTACTAAGATCCATGACAAACTAACCTAAACAGACTACAGAGCCTACTGCCAGCTTTAGTTTCAGCTTGTATTGCCGAGGGTTACGTTGCTCCTAAACTTTATGAGGATAATATATTAATAACACAGAGGCTCTGTAGTTTCGACCCTTGCCAATAACAGCTTATCAGCACTTCACTGCTACTGTTCCTCCCTTCACAATAAACTCCCCGAACAACCACTGAACACTGCTGACTAGAAGGAACTAAAGTCATTTACTTACATGTTTACCATTCGCTGTTAGCCGGTGAGCTAACATGCAGTGACGAGTTAATAGCTGTGGGAATGTGAACATAGTGGCAGTGTTGAGAGACATACGCCGTAAAATCCGGTCTGCCGTCACCCAAATTGAGCCAATCACAACGCACAACCTCAGCTTCAGCTTCAGTTACATTTTTCATGTGTTATATAGCTATAACAGCTAAAGTAGCCCAAGGTTATCATGTATGATTCATGCAATTAATGTGTACACTTATATTGCAGTATATGATCGTAAATGATTAATACATTCCTCCTATGTATTCTGTTTGATAGTCATATTGGAATGATGAGGCTAAGGGAGGAGCGGGGTGTGACGGTGCATGGAGGGTTGATAGCAACAGTTCAAAAGCATGCAGATGTGAAGCTGGCATGCCAAATGAGCCAGCATGAATATGGGGAGGTGAGAAGAAATGTGCAATGCCTGGAAGAGGAGAGGAGGGGTAATAAGAAAAGACATAAAGGACATAAAAGAAGGTACGGAGGGCAAAGAGGAGGGCCCGAAGACCAAAGGACAAACTCTAAGATATTCTGAAAGTTAGATGGCAATTGCAAGAGGTTGCTTTCAATGTCATATTCAGTTTGATGTGTTCACAAAATGTGTTCTGCCAACTAAAATTTCACTTCAGTCACCTCCCAAAGAACATAAACATGCAGAGGTATAGTTAAAAGAATAGCTCAGATTTTTTGAGGTGGGTTTTTATGAGGCTCTTATCCATCGTTAGCGTATAACCTACAGTAGACGGCGGTTGGCACGCCCCCAGTTTGGAAAGGCAGACAGCAGTACCAGCACGGCAACAAAGCATGTACTGCTGTGGACGGGGCAAAGCAATACGTATACTACCCACCTAAAAAAAAGCTCACCTGAAAAAAACAAAACAAAAACAATATCAGTTTAAGTGTATACTATATGTAGAATATTGTCACTGCTTTACCTTTCTGACAGGAAACTGAAGCCTGTTATCAACACTCTTTTCAAAGCCACCAGACTCCATAAAAAAAAAAAAAAAGTACTAGTACACCGACTATTAATAAGTACCTCACAACGCCACTTCATTTACCACCCTGGTTTGAAAGTGGATCAACGGTGCAACACTGTTACAATCTTGTCTAGAAAATGACTGACAGTAGTAAAATAAAATCCCAATTCCCTGTTCATCGGTTATTATAATAGCTTTCTGTTAATTGACATACTGCTAAAATGACATTTCACATCTTAAGTGTAAGAAATATGCCTTCTATCCATTACATTTTGTCAAAAAAAACAACAACAAAAACAAAAAAACAGTTTGACATTTCGGGAAATTTGTTTAATCACTTCCCTGCGACACTTAAAGCTGATAATGCTTCCCCACCGACGGCGCCATTGTGGAAGTGTAGCACCCACCCTCTGGTGCACCCTCCCCAGGTAAACAGTTAGCTTTGTCTGCAGCGTTGCCCTTGTTTCCACTGTTAGCACTGTTAGCCCTACAAGCTGCCTGCATGTTGAGAGTCGTATGGGAGCGATAGAATCTCGCATTTACAACCTCTAAATTTGAAATTTGATACCACTCCCATGTTTGTCTGTTCAATTTGAAGCTAAAGCCAGCACACAATTAGCTTAGCATAAAGACTGTAAACAGCTAGCTTGGCTCAGTTCAAAGGTAACAAAATCTGCCTACCAGCTCTAAAGTAAAGCTAGCTGTTTCTCTCCCCATTTGCAGCCTTTGTGCTAAGCTAAGCTAACGGTCCCCTGGCTAGCTGTGGTTTCATATTTTACCAACAGATACGAGTGGTATCAATCTTCTCATCTAACGCTCAGCGAGAAAGCAGAGATGCTTACTTTCCAAGAAGTCAAACAATTAATTCAATATACTCCTACCTTCCAAGGCTGCAGCAACTTGAATCACCAAGTGCAAAACCATCCTTAGTGTAACAACACTACTTTAGGAGCAACAGAAGTCTGACAGTGGCTGGCGGTGCCACCACATTACTGCAGTTTCACAAGCATGTCAGAAAACTACGGTGGCCTTCAGGTAATGTAGAGACGCAAAAGTCTCTCTCTGTAGCCAGTGTTTGGTTTGTCCGTTCTGGGCTACGGTAGAAACATAGTGGAGCAACATGGCCGAGTCTGAAGAGGACCTGCTCCCTATGTAGACTTGAAGGGCTCATTCTAAGATAACATTTCTTAGTTTCAGGCGATTATACACTAATAACAACATCATTATGAATATTATAGTCCGTTTCTTCTAAGATCCCCCAATATGTTACACTGTTCCTTTATCCAGATTTAAGTAATACTTAAGTCAGATCTTTACTACTACTGATTATTTTAGCATATGCTCAGCACGTCAGCCTAAACATGGACATCGATGCAAAATGGAAAAAGAAAACCAAAAAACACCGATTCTTATTCCAGTCACACACAGCCCCCTCCATGCATAAGTGCTTAGACAGCACATGAATTATGAAAAGGCATCAATATGCAACAATCTCTCTATTCACTCATTCTTCCAACTGTCAGTGTTAAAGGTGCGCATGTGTATTTCATTGGTCCCTGCGAACGCTGTATTCATGTAGGAATCTGTGTCTACCCATCTGTCAGCACATCCTTACTTCCTGCTGTGATGCTGGCTGAGTAGTTATAGACATACAGTAGTTCTGCTGGGCATGTACTAACTAAAGAGGCCACATGCTCGGTAAGGCCTTGTGACACCCCGAGCTCAGGCCATGTCATATTTCTGCGAGTGCTGCCATGTCAGTGACGAGCCATCTGCCGGAAAGGATATTACGCAAGAACAGTAGAGGGTAATGGGCTGGAAATATCCTGGTTAGAAGTGTAAGTGAGTATATTATCACACTGTCAGCCAAATGCAACAACATCTGTCTGGTCCATTGAAGGTGAAGGCCTACTGCCCTGCATCCAGAGGAGGTGAATTAAAGGACTATTACCTCCAAAACAAAGATAATTCACCAAATATTGCATATTCCTTACAGAAATAAGACAAGTGTAGGAGATGGGAAGGAAGTCACAGTTCAAAATCAAAGTATATATAGAAGTATATAGGACAATGACGATTGAAGTGACATTTTCATGCAACAGCTGGTACTGCCAGGAGTACACTGTGCTAATGTGAAATATTTTATTGACCTACTGTGTTTTTGCCACCAGCTTTGAGTTTAAAACCCACTGGACCTCTTTTACAATGACATCGGTTTTATGTTGCTGAACTCAGTGGAGGCAGCAGCCTTGGTGCAGGCTGACAGAAGACAGCCTCAGGCTGCATTCACACCAGATCAGGTGGTGTGGCGAAAACGCAAGTCTTCCCATTCATTTTGAATGGGGAGTAGTGTGTTTGGGCTGCAGCGGCCGCAGGGGGTGTCAGAAAAAGACAAAAAACACAGCACTTGTGGGGGAAAAGTAGAACCCAAATCAACTTTTAGAGAAAGAACGCTGCATTGGCCAATCATGTAACTGGAGATCCAGAGCTGTACAACCGAGCCATGAAGGAACTAAAGACATTAATCAATGCAGTTAAAGCTGCAGTAGGTAGAAATGGAGCAAATATGATTTTAAAAAATTGTTTTTATAAAACGGTCACTATATCGTGAGAATAGTGCTTGAGACAGGTAATATGAAAAAAATCTGTGTCTCTGGTGTCCTGTGGTGCTCCGACTAGCATCTGCAGCATGTCACAGACTGATGAAAACAACCAAGCAGAGCCAAGCTGGAGTCTGTTGTCTATGAGCAGCTGAAACTGTAAAATGAGAGAGTTTGTGACCCGGCAGCCATGTTGAGATCAGTTAAGGAAATACCAAGCACTGCCAACCAGCCAGAGCAAACTTTCTCATTTTACAGCTAAACAGTAAGTAAAAGATGTTTCTGAAAACATCTGAGGAGAGAAATAGGCATTACAGTAATAATGGTTCATATTTGATCACAGCTGATCTGGTGTGTGTGTGTGAATGCAGCCTTTAAAAGGTGTAAGATTGGGAGCATTTCTATTCCCTCCACACAGCTCTCAGCATGGCAACGGCTGAGCTGGTGGCTTGATGCTAATGTTGCTAACAGCGCTAAAAGTGAAATCAATGACATCAAATAACAGTGTTTACCTGAGGGGGAAATCGAAGAGTGCTCACTATGCTTCCACAACATCGGTAGGGACGATGCTATCAGCTATAACCACCACATCAGGGCAGTCCAGAGCAGCGGCCATTGGCATGAACATGGTCTAGATAGCACGTGCAACAGACCCGACAATGTCAACAAAGCATGGAGAAGCTTGGAGTACAACACACAGAGGGAGAGCGACGTCATTCTCCTCTATATGTGTACATAGCAAATAGTTGTTTGCTGCTATATTAATGCTCTGGATATTGCATAGAGCACCTTTAACAGGACTTAGAGGAAAAGTAGTGCTGATTCTGGCACTGAGCTCAGAGTTTGAACATGACTGACCCATGGTTTAGCTGGTCTTTGTGGCATAATGTAATGTTACATCATGAGGGAAATTTGAATGCATTATTCTGCAAGGCTCCAGTCACGTTCTTCATTGCAGCACGTTGAGAAAAATGCATTTGTTTCGCGGTTGACTGATAAAACCCAATGCAACTTTCACTCTGGTTCGATTAGACGCCTCTGTGATTGACTCTGCAGCCAGCCAAAGAGTGGAGCCTTTTAATTCTCAAGGTGAACGAATACTTAAAATTCAATCTGTGTCCGAAGGTCAGTCTGATGCAGACTGAGTGTTAATCATGACGGTCAGCATAGAGTGGAGAGTGAATGATGGGATTTCTCCCTCAAAATTAAAGGAGAAAACTTAAGCAGATGCATTTTTTCCCCTTGGATAATGAAAGATATGCAACATTTTTCTTGCTCCTTTGTAGCCCCACTACAGATAACCAGAGCGGACTGATAGAGGGAACAGTTAGATTGGAATATCTGGGTAAACCGAAGGCATTCCCCCAAAGGCTAATCATGCACAATAAGCTTATGGGTCCTGAGACTGCTTCCATACAAACACAAACAAACTGAAGCACATGCTGCAGCTAAGGTTAGACTGGAAAAGAACATAGGAGTAGGTCTGTGTATTGGCAAGAATCTGGCGATAAGCTACATGTCATAATACAGGGGTAACAAACAATACTACTCAATAGGGGAATCAAGGCGATATTGTGATTTTTTTTTAAATCAATAATAGGGAAACTGTCAATAGGTAAAAACAAATAATTTACACTGTATGGTTTTTGCCCCAAACTGCATGTGATTATCATAAAGAAGATAGAAGAAGAAGATAGTCCTTTATTAGTCCCACAAGGGGAAATTCAATTTTTTCACTCTGTTGTTAACTTATACACGGTACATGCAGACCCGAGCACACACACACAATGCACAAACATGCAACAATGGAGAGATGTCAGAGTGATGGGGCTGCTCCTGACAAGCTCCTGACAAGCGCCCCGAGCAGTTGGGGGTTGGTGCCTTGCTCAGGGGCACCTCGGCAGTGCCCAAGAGGTAAACTGGCACCTCTCCAGCTACCAGTTCACACTCAGTTCTTGGTCCATGGCGGGACTTGAACCGGTGACCCTCCGGTTCCCAAGCCAACTCCCTACAGACTGAGCTACTGCCGCCCCCAAAGTGGGCATGTCTGTAAAGGCGTGACTTGTAAGTACCTATAGAACTCATTTTCATTCATATATCTGAAGGTCAGAGGTCAAAGAACCCCTTTGAAAATGGCCATGGCAATTTTTCCTAGCCAAAATTGTGTTAATTTGTAGTGTTACTTAACCTGATTCACAACAAGATAGCATAACATGGTCATGGTTTTCTAGTTTAATATTAGCGGTCGACTGCAATTTTTTCACATTTTTCATAATCGGCATCGGCCGGTGCCTGAGCATATTAAGCCGATTAGCAAGCAGGCACATCTGTGGGCAGCCCAGTGATGTTGTTGATGTAAAACATGTGACTCCGCCCCTTGTGTCAGACCTCAGTAGATGTCGCCCAGTGGGCTGACCTTTACAAGATGCATGAGAAGAACAACGTCCTAACTGGAAGAAACTGTGCAAACACAAAATGCAGACCATAAGTATTGTTCAATAAATGCTTACTCAGGTTAAGAAATTTTCTTTATCATTTGTTATTATTAAGCTGTAATATTTTATCAAGAAAACTAGGAAAAGATATCGGCCAAAAAAAACAAACAAAAAAAAAAAAAATCTGCATCATATATTGGCCATCGGCTGGCCTTAATCCGGAAAAAAAAAAAAAAAAAAAAATCAGTCCACCTCTATTTAATATGATGCTATCTTCATACTAGCGTTAAAACTGAGCCCGCTACAACCTCTGAAAGACTGATTAGAGACTAGCCAGACGTCTAGCCATTAGATTTTTAAGAGGCTAATTAAAATTCATTAAAAATCAATGGTGTTTAGGAGAATAGATCCAGTATTCTCACGTGTATCGATTAGGGCTGTCAGAGTCAACATGAGAATAATGATAAAGATGATAATAAACTGGTGATTTTTAGGATGTGGCAGGCTCGGTTTTAAAGCTAGAGTGAAGATTATGGTATCACATGAAACTGGAAGACACAAGGAGTCCACTGGTACCAACCATGCCATAGTAGCTTGTCTAAGGCTAAATAACACTCCACAGGTTATGTTATTTTGGCGAGGAAAAACTAGCATAGCCATTTTCAAAGGGGTCCCTTGACCTCTGACCTCAACATATGTGAATGAAAATGGGTTCAATGGGTACCAACAAGTCTCCCCTTTACAGACATGCCCACCTTATAATAATCATATGCAGTTTGGAGGCAAATCATAGTCAAGTCAGCACACTCATCATATTTGCCCATTCCCATGTTGATTAGCGTATTAAATACATGACAAATCTCCCTTTAAGGTACATTTTGAATGGATTTTAAAAAATGTGTGATTAATCGTGATTAACTATGGACAATCATGTGGTTATTCACAATTAAATATTTGAATCAAATGACAGCCAAAGTATTAAATATTTCTCTACAACCCAACATAGGACTAATGAATGTGATGGAAAACGGTCTTCAGAGACATTTTGAGCAAATCTAAATGAAACATGTAAGGGCTTCCTGTGAGACACACGCTCACATCTGAGTGGAAAACTGAGCCACTATAAACTAAAAATGTAGTGCCATCGAGACACAATGCACAGGAGGGGTGCGAGCCCTTCTGCCAGCCTTGTCTGCTATTCAAGGGAGGGCCGAGGCAGAGAATCGGGCAATTATGGCAGGAGGAGACCCTGCAAATATTTACACCATTTATTAAACACTTGGTAAACATGCCTCCTGGACTACCAACTCCCACTGATCCCATGGCAGATGACAGGGGACACTGGGTTGCCCTGGAGCACTTTTTGAGTAAAGATGCAAGCACAATATGTTAATATTGTGTGAATCTTTCCAATAAACGTGACTCAATATAAGATGTTTTATTAAGAACACACACTGTACCCATGTGAAAGAGAGGCTGACTGGACATTACACATATCCTGTCCTCGACCAGTGATATTGATCCTGTCATGCAGTGCAGAGAGCAATGATGCATTATGGCTCGGGGTCTGCAGGATAACAGGTAGAGTACGCTCAGTTGATTTTAAATCAATTAATGTCCCCCAATGCGAGGAAATACCACCGTGTGATGCTGCCCTGCGGTCTGCTGCTGCTGGTGGAAGGAAGTGGAGCCACTGCAGGCGCAGCGCCAATGCAAACAGATCCCACAGCAGCTTCCTAATCTATTATGCGGTGCAGCT
Organism: Pterois miles; assembly: GCA_947000775.1. Taxonomy (NCBI): domain Eukaryota; kingdom Metazoa; phylum Chordata; class Actinopteri; order Perciformes; family Scorpaenidae; genus Pterois; species Pterois miles. Next base: position 467,524 of record CAMQGK010000525.1, on the reverse strand, counting down.
TTGAAGTAAGCTAACGTTCGGCTGCTGCTAGTTAGCTTCAGTTCTGGCTGTCGTGGCGAGTCTGTCAGGTGTTGTGGTTTAAGCTAGGCACCGAGGAAAAGCTAGACTGCGAGCGTGGGTAGTGTTTGACTGAGAGCAAACTACTTTGGCATTCAGAGTGTCGGGTGTTTGTGTTGTTTTGGAAGGGCGGGGAACCGTCCACGCACGGGACGCCAGCTCAACTCACACACACACACACAAACAAAACACTCTGGCGTACGTTGGGTTCCCTCTGTCACTTGTTACCTTGCGTTTTCTGGTCTCGGCTGAACCGCTCCACACGAAACACTGATAAATAACCCTCAGGTTCTGCTTCCAGTTGTCCACTTTGAAGCCGCTGACATGGGGGCAGCCCGCGGGACTCATGGTAGTCACAGCACCCCGGCTATGCTGTCCTCTGGGGGCGACGAAACCTGTTCAAATCCCTCAACGCAGACCCAGTCGAAACGGGCTGGCTAGCTTGCCAGGTTCGTTATCCACCGAATGCTGCGTTCTGGCTAACTGGACATGGTTGCAGTAACGGAGGCTCCCGCAGTAGCAAACATTAAGACGTTTTTTTCCAACAATCCTCTATTGGACATAAAATATTATGTACGCATTTAAATCCAGGGCAGCGCTGAATATGTAGTTCTTCACATTCGCTGAATTACATGTTAGCAAGCTGGCTAAAGTTGGTTAGCACTGGAATTTCAACAGTAGCTTACACGGCGAGTGTCGACAAGACCCACCTCATTCATATTGGTGGACCAATGAGGAGCGAGGGCTGTCCTTGATTGGCGTGCGCCAACTTTCTCTTGGCGCTTAAGTCCCGCCTCTATGAAGTGGATGCTGCGTCGTGATTGGTTCCATTTTCCGGCAAACCACATCCGCCCGTGTGAGGACGTTCATTGGCTGAAACATAAATCAGCTTCATAGTATCAATCAAGAACGCTATAATGTGACAATCAGGAGTGGATGGAAATCAGCCTTTACAGTGTAGCCTACATGTCCAACCAAACGGACGAGCAATCTTTTCACAAAGCCATGAAACCCAGGACTATATTCTTAAACAATTTATTATTAACAGATCCACAATCGCAAAGCTCCCAAATGACATAACAGTTTGGTTTCATCTGTTGACTTCACCTCTTGTAATAACAAGCTGTCAAAACGGTTTTCTATACAGTGCTCTAGCGACCTCTAGTGGATCCAACCTAAAAAACAAAAAAGGAAAGAAATAAACAAAACAAAACAAAACAAAAAGAAACAGTGCACCAGATTGTGAACGTCTCCTCCATTGTGCCGAGTTTGGTCAAGGGCATGTCCATGTGTGCAGATTTGCTATCGATGGTATCTACATTCTAACCAAAACGAGTGAGAGGGGATCATTGCAGTCTTTACAAATGTAAAATATGTCAGTTACTCCTCATCGGTCATAGATGTTTTACCTCATGTAATGCCCTCTTGTTACGCCCATCATGCAGCAGAACCAATACAAACAGTGAGATTATTCACACGTGATGTTTGGAACAAATAAGTCCAGTTTTTATTATTGTGGTTTCTGTTAATGCAGCAGTGGCGCTCCAACCTGAACATTGATAAATAAAACACTGACAAAATTGTAATCTTTTTTCCTTTTCTGTTAAGGATCATTTGTTATCCTTAAGACACTGTGAAGAAAGAATAACCAAATTTATCATCATCATCATCATCATTCCACACAATTAGATTTTCCTTGACCAAATGTCCGTATGCAATAGAATGTTTGTTTTCCTCTTTTAAAAAAATCCAACTCATCCTGGGAAGAACGTGTTGGGTGGCTGCAGCGTTCTCTCCCCTGTCCAAGGCCCCTCAGGAATAACTTGATGTTTTGCTACCGACATCGTCCTCCTGCGATCCCATACTCTGGAAAAAACAGTCACATGCTGAGAATGCTACGTGGTCACACAACAATTTCAAAAACAGGTTCCTGCTGCATTTCCATATCCACAATGGCACAGTGTTGTTGTCTTTAGGGCCTTTTCAAGGAAGCAGGTTTTGAATTATCTGGATAGCTTTGCTGAGAAAATAAAAAAATAACTGATCCATTTACATTAGTCCATGGTCTAGATTCTTATCTTTTTAATATTTAAGATAAGATATTCCTTTATTGGTCCCACAGTGGAGAAATTCACAACTTTTACTTTTACTTTTTTACTTTTTTTTTACTTTTACTTTTTAAAATTTAATTCTACCACATGACTAAAATTACGTAAATCTAGCACTGAGGCAGGAAAGATTTAAGATTCCACAAAACAAAATGCATCCATACATATGTACTAAAAGAGACATTCAAATAAAAAAAAAATTTAATTTATATATTTGATTGCCTCACCTTCTGCACAAATTGTGGGTTTACTGTGATTTCTTGATCCATAGACTTTAGTTTCTCATCCAGCTCTATACATTTCAACATCTAAAACAAAAGAGGAAAAAAATAGCATCACTTTAAAAGCAGTTACCACCAAACATGCTATCAGCGTTCATACATAACATCATGGTATGACTTCACACAGTGTTCATTTTCACAGTTATTGTAGATTTAGTCTTATTCTTCAGACGAAAATACCTATCATAACAACGGCTTGTATATCCAAAGTCATCGGTCTTCTGGTTTCCCGTTTTGAATGATGAATACCGACTACTGCGAGCTGAAACTTGTTGGCCAAAACAAAGGCGACATGAGGTGATGCAAAATGTGGCCTTCAAGGGCACTAGTTCTCTGATGTCGTGCTAGTGTGTCTCCAACTTTAGGCCTTGTTCAGACCTGGCATCAACATGCACCTTGGCTGGTCCGATCACAAGTGGACAGCTCCAAGTACGTCTGTCCATACCTGGCATTAGAAAGCATTTCAACTTGAGTGACCATTTGGGATCAGATCTAACTTCCCTGCTCTATATGCAAATAAACGCATGGTAAACACCTGGCTAATACAGCAGACGTTGTGACGTAATATTACAGGAATGTCAGTAGTAATATCCCACAAATTTGTGATCCCAGCGCCCCCGACACCGCTGCCTTTGCCAGGCAACAGCGTGGTCCAGAGCTTCAGAGAGCCGGGGAGGAGAGCGAAAGGGCGAGCAAAGGCGGGTGTAAGCTCTTTGCAAAGCAGCGGAACAAAAACACAGAGACTTCTCCGACGGTATGATGGTAATGATAGTGTGATAGTCTGTAGATATGTAGCATTTAGATAAGTTATATTCTAATACAGTTGTATCGACAGAATACAGCAGAGCACAAAGGCCGTTTCCATGCAGCAAGGCAAACGAGTGTTGGCGTCTGCCTGTCTGTTCACATGAGGAGTGCAGAGATCTGTGGATCCCAGCAGATCCAAGCGGGACATCAGTTGAGTAGGCGGTCCCTAATGTGCCCGAGACCACCTCTGAATGTCGTCTGCGTGATCGGATCTCAACGCGACTGCCTTCACACCTACGTACGTAGAGCTGTCCACGTCTGATGGGATCACCCATGACGCATGTTAACGCCAAGACTGAACAGCAACTTAGTCACATTTCAGTCATTTTTATCCATCATAGTTTTAGTCTAGGTTTAGTCTATGATAACTCAAAACATTTTAGTCCAGTTTTAGTTGCTGGAAAGGCATTACATTTCTGTTTTAGTTCTGTATCCAATGTCCTTTTTTAGTCATCAGATTATAATGAACATTTCTCTCTAGTCAAACCAAATAATTTTGGTCAAATTTACTTCACATAAATTTTATTTTATAATCTGATGAAAGACACAGGTTGAACGATTAATAACGCAGCTTTGCAGTTGCAGTCCTCCTGACTGTGCTTATTAATGATGCGCGGTGGTTCAGTTGCACCCACCGGTCCCTTATGAGAGCCAATCCGCCTGCCAAACATGCAAAAATATGTTAATAAACCACCAGACCCAACAACTGACAGGACTGAGATCTGAGATAAGACGGACTGAGACAGGCTGACCACCGCCGCTGCTGTTTGAGACAGAGAGGGGAAGAGAAGGTGGAAGGTGACGAAAATGTTTTTTTATTTTCTAAACTACATTTGAACCTCATCTTTTTTTTTTTTTGTCAACGATACTGCATGTTTGATATCATCACCGTTACTGTTTAATGATGTTGCTGCCGTCTTCTTCATCTTCTTCTTCATCGTCTCGTCTTAGTCATGGGATTAAAAAAGGCCGTGGACGAACATACTGCATTTCATCACAGTTTTCGTTCACGACATGAACACCGACTTCATGCAAAGCAGGAAGACACTGTAAACAGAGTTGAACATCCTCACCTCTTGGTCAATTTTGTGGAGCATTGCTGGGTTGTTGTATTTTTCGGGGTTGTCGTGGAAGCACACCATGCCATCCTTTTGGTTAATGCTAGCGTAGATCTCACCATCTTCAATCTGCACAACAGTACAAGGAGAAGTATTTCTCATGTGGATCAATGCTGTTTGGTAGAAATTAACATACAAAACTTTTAATTCTACCAGAAATGACTTTAAAGATAAATAATCAAAAGAGAAAACGTACAATTCTGATGGTATAAATGGCCAATCTTAGAAGAGGAGTGTTCAGTAAAGCAGAAAAAAACTACCAACATATTGTACAAGTTGTTGAAAACAATAATAATAATGAATATCACCATAAACTAGCATACTTAAAGGGCTAGTTTAGGTGTTTTGAAGTGGGGCTGTATGAGGTTCTCATCCATAGTCAGTGTATTGCCTACAGTAGATGGCGGTCGGTACGCCCCGAGTTTGGAGAAACAGACAGGAGTACCAACATGGAAGCAAAGCAATGTACTATTGTGGACAGAGCCTGCAGCAAAACATATTTAGCCACCTCAAAAAAAAAAAAAAATCAATATCACTTTAAGTGTATGTTATATTCACAATATTTTCACTGGTTTACCTTGCTGCGAGACAGATATAGTCTATGAGTCTATGATTCCAACAGGTAATTGAAGCCATTATCTATGCTCTCCACAAAGCAGTCAGACTGCAGTGAAAAAAACTGTAATATTACCTTGTAAAATACAGGAGCTGCTGCCTCCAACAGTTACTTTGTTTGTGTAATTGTGTGACTTTGGTTAGTTCAGATTCATCAAAGTCACACAATAGCACAAACAACTAACCTATTGAGGCATTGAGGCAGTGGTAGACCAGCAACCCCTGTGTTCTACGAGGTAAAATTACGTTTTTGTTTTAATGAAAACTGGTGGCTTTAGTAAGAGCACAGATGAATATGACGGCTTCAGTTGCGTGTTGAAAAGAGCTGTCTGATGGCAAGTTAAAGAGCTGAAAATATTCGAAATATAGCATACACTTACTGATACTGATTATTTTTGGTGGGCCTTTCTTTTAGGTGGCTAAATGCCATTTTTCTGCCAGCCCTGTCCACAGCAAAGACACTGCTTTGCTTCTGTGCGGTAACTCCTGTCCTGTTCCTCCAAACGGGGGTTATGCCGACCGTCATGTACTGTAGGTCATACACTGACTATGGATAAGTATGGATCTCTTACAATCCCATTTCAAAACACGGCAACTATCTCTTTAACGTGCAGTGATTACAACTCTTGATTTCATGCAAGTGTACAGACGTGTTGGACCAACTCACCATGTGTAAGACGTATTTCTCTGCTTCCAGGGGGCCTGACAGCTGCACTCGACTCGCCATGTCTTGCAAAGACAGCGTCAGAAAGGTCTGCAAGAGGCGCATAAATCAGAACATGATATTAGAAGATATTAGACTGAATGATCTACTGAACCTTGATATGTGTAACCTCATATAGGACTACTTTTTTGAATCTTTGCATTTGGTTGATTGAAGTCCACACTGCTCGATTAAAAGCAAAATACTGCAGCAGCTAACTGCAGCAAACATGAGTAACAGCTGGCTATCGGATGTCTACGTCTCTCATCTGCCTTCACTCACCCATGTTTTTGGGATGTTTCCTGTCATGCAGCACGGTTGTAGTATAGATTAAGACATATTTCCAGATGTCTCAAATCAGAGTTAAAAAAAAAAAAAAAAAGGTGTGGATCTCAGCTGGCCAGGGACACTGAACTAAACCACTTTAGAGAAACCACTTGTGTTAACCTACTTAAACACACTGCTTGATTTTTGTACACCGAAACACTCTTGCTTTATTCTATACTGCCAAGGTCCTTCCACAGCCTTCACACACAACACATCTCTCAGAGTAAACTGAAGTTAAATTGAATCCTTAAAGGGCGGGTCCATATGGGATCTATTCTGTGTTTGTGTTTTTTTTTTTTTTTTTCTCTCAAATGGAGACACCCACTCCAGGGTTTTTCCTGGCTCAAAATGAAGCGGAGGTGGTGCCAACCTGAACCACGGACCCTCCAGGGGGTTCATTTTTGTACATTTTAAAGTTAAATGCTTTAGTCTGGTGACTAGATCTTGTGCTCTAGCAGTGGACTGTAGACTATTCAAGTACTGTACTTTAGTTCAATTTTGAGGTGCTTGTACTTTACTTTTAACTTTATCACCCACTTCTACTCCACTACATCGCAGAGGGAAATGTTATACTTCAATTATTTATTTGACAATATTACTTACTCGCTACAGTATGTACAGATTCAGACTCTTCATACTAAATAAAAATGTAACTACGGTAATAAACTGTGGTGTATTATTAAAAAGTATATTATTATTATTAAGCATGTAAAGTAGTTAAAATAAGCTCTAGCTTTACCAGCTGCAAGTGATGAACAGATTAATGCATCAATAAATCTAGTCCACTAATAAAGTATACTATAAAATATATTATTATGAAACGGGCCATTCTACATAATGAGGAGGCTACTTTTAATTATGGTCTGTAAAGTATATTTGGATGTGAACATTTTTGTACTTCAGTAACATTTTGAATGCAGGACATTTGAAAACATTACCAGTGAAAACAGCCAAAAACCAAAGCACTGCCGCTTACGACACAGCGGCACCACCACATCGGTGTAATGCTGCGATTGCAGTTACAGACAGAGATCCATCAAGTGCAATGCATATTAGAAAACAGTGTTTTCCATGAAGACGCCTTTCTGAGTTTTGTGGAGAGATGATGGTGGGGCAAAATTTCACTGCCTCGTAATGCCGTATTTAGTAAAAAGCCTGCACTCACCAGTGACATAAGTTGCCAAAGTAAGCTAGTTGAAACTGATCAATAAGTGTATGAATAATATATAATAACTAGCACTAGCTGAGTCAGTGTTAGATGTGCTAAATTTGGAAATAACTGAAAGGGGTCTGATTTTTTGAAGAGGGGCTCTATGGATACTCCCCGATTCTACGAGGTAAACTTACTGCTTTTGCGAGACCAGACTCCATTCAAAAAACAGTAATTTAACCTTGCAGAACACAGAATTTGCTGGTCTACCACTGCATTAATCGGTCTCTTTGTTTATGTCGTGTGACTTTCAGATCTGAACTAACGTGGCATTCACAGCAGTACGATGCTTAGTTTCTGTGCCTTCTCAAAACTGGAAGCATGTCAGCCACAATCTAAGTTACTGTATGTAATACACTTCCGTACAGTATATACTGTACACTGTATGCAGCAGCGTCATCATGCATGTCAGGTTACATGGCAAACAGTTTTTAGAAGGGGTTGGGAAAACCCACATTAAAACAGCAGTTACACAGTACAGTTCAAACCTCTGCTTCACCACATGAAAAGCGAGGACTGGACGAAAAACATCTGGCTCATTGAAATACAAAAGCACACAAACACGTGAGCACACCCACCTTTGTTAGCCTCTGGATGTTCTTCTTGTAGAGGGAGGAGAGACACTGTTTGACCAGGCCCGTGTTGTTGTCTCGTGTGAACGTCTCGCTGTGTTTGTTGACCACGCCGCGCAACTCGGCCGGGTTGTTGGTGGTGTAAACCTGAGCTAACTCATGGTAGGCGTTGCTCAGGGGCTAAGGGCGACAATAAGAGGAAAAAAAAAAAAAAAGAGGTAAGGGCAGAGAGAAAACCAATTATGGCACAACAAATGAACTTTTCTAGTTTTTACAATGTGTTCAAATGGCAATCAACACTATTATCAAGTTCCTCATTTCTTTTAGAGCTGAATAGAAATTAGCAGATATGGGGAAACTCAGTGGAAGCTTATTGAAACAAAACTTGCCCATAGCAGAACTTCTCATGGTTATTGGCTGTTAACAGCTTGTCAAATTTTTACAGCTATTTATCACAGCTAAATATTGTATTATAATTTACAACACCTCAGCTTATAGGTGCAAACTGGAGTTAGAAACATTCACTCCAAGATGTTTACACCTCTGTGTTTCCTCCTATATCCATTAAAAATGATCACAGAGTGCAGGCCTTAGTGTCTCCACACAAAGTGGTGCAGAGGACACACAGGTAAAGTCAAGATAACTGCCACCAGTTACAAACAGGCTCGGTAGAAAACAACATGCTGAGGTGCTGACTGATTCAGAGCTTGTAGCTGAGCTAGATCAGACAATATTCTGTTAAAAAGTGATCAGTGACGCCCTCAGTCTTCTCCGTAACGTTTGCTGGAAGACATCTGTATGTAAAGTGAGCACTGCGCCAGACTCTGCTTAAAGAAATAGCCTTTTAAACACTTCACTGCTTGTCAGCAGGTCATATGATAACTGAGGAAGCTATTTGTGTGCACTGATTAATTTGACATGCACTTAACAGACAGAATTTTGTTTTAATGAAAACTCAACTCCTGGCATTTGCTCCTCATGCTCTACATCACTGTTTTAGAAAAGAAGCAAAAAAAAAAAAATGAGAGTAGCAGGCGAACCAGCTTTAAAAGTGACCCATTGTCTTTCTTCTTCAAGTGCTGTGCGGTGGATCTAATTTATGCCGATGTAAAGAGCGGTTTATATGGGTTTCAAAAAGTAACTGACAAAAGACACTTGTGTGTTAAATTTGAACCTAGAGGAAACACTGCATTATACAGAGAGCTTACTCTCATTGATATAAAAGGGGGGACAAAATAATCAAGACGCTTTTCAGTATAACACAATTCAACAGCACCACAAACTACATCCTCCACAATGACCACACTTTGACTCAAAGCCTCTCTCAAACAGTTTCAGCAGCAACAGAACATTAAAAACCTCATGAAGGGAGGATTTACTGCAGGACTGTTGTATTAAACTGCATTAGTTTTAGCTAGGTATATACAGTATTTCTTAACTGGGTTCATCTTGGTATTCTAACAGCTTACATCAGCTGAAACTGAAGTTACTTAAAAGCTCTGGAACCAAACCAGCAAAGCCCTGACATTACTCATGCCGTCCACGCTGTTTGTCCTTACCTTGATGAACCTCCCTACTATTTGTGAGGTGTATTTGGGCAGCGGCTGCACTTTGCCGTGGAGAATGAGCGACACCAGGATGTATTTCTTATAGGCTTCCAACATGATGTGGCTCACCGCCATGGCTGGAGTGGTTATTGCCTGACAAGACACAATGAGATGCACATCATCATCATCTACATATATACCAGAGAAAATGTGACATTTTATTACACATTCAGGGCAGGAGAGAAGAATTAACAGTCACAACAGACACCAATTTTCAAGGAACGTTTGAATGTCAGTATATCTGAGTATTTCAGTGTGTGAGAGTACCTGTTCATAAAAATACAGTGCTCTTTCGAAGTTTTTGAGGCCCGTGTAGATCATGCCACCATAGTAGTAGTAACATAAAAAGTGCTTTGCGTCGTAAGCTCCGTTCTCCTTACAGATGTCCATCATGTCCAATTCCAAGAAGGGCAGGGCGGGCTTGAAGCACTTTGCTAACAAGCACAGCTGCAAGGAGAGGAAATAGTGAGTACAAGCGTGTAATGAGGACAACTTCCACTGAGTCACACTGGAAAGGCGCTACGCTGAGACTAAAGCCTGGGTTTGAATTATTTAACACAACGCTTTAAATGGCATATTCAACAACAGGGATGTCACAATACCATCATTTTAGTAGTCGATACAATACCAGTGAAATTCCATGATTCACGATACCAAGGTAAAAAAACAAAAGCAAAACAATAAATCCCGTGCACTTCAACATACACTCCTTTATTACCGTGTGCATACTGGTTTTTGTTAGGGAGTTAAACAGGTCATAATTCCCTCTCTATTATCTATTTTATATCGCTGTGAAAACATCTCCTTCAAACAATTGGATTTATTAAGTTTCTCGCCAAAAGCTACATTTTACAATTATAGACATTACAATTACACTTGAACACATCATGATAACATTAGAATTCACCTTCACCCAATCCTCTCAACTGAAAAGAGCCTGAACACACCATAATGTAAGTCAGCTCCCGTTACAAAACCGGCAGGTTACGAGCTAGTTGACGTTAGCTGTTAGCAGCCGCTAAATAGCACAGTCCTGCATGGAGTTAACAGCTAACGTTAACCAGCTCTCGAACAGCCGATTTCACACGGATTTGTTGTTCACACTGTAGCATTATCAGGGGAAAATTAGGGTGTCTCCTGGACGCGTCAATCGTGAGTTTTCACATTTTCTGTCGTCCCCAGGACAACAGGACGCCATAAGTCTTGAGCCCTGATGGCACGTACAGTAGCTGTGGTACCGTGGAAAAAATGAGTATGTCACATTTTCAGCATCAGCTTGGTTCTTGTGACATCCCTGTTCAATAAATAAGCATTTAGGAGGGGGAGGATGTTGAAAACAATGAAGATAACTGGCATAATGTGGCTGTTGATCAAAAATAATACAGCGAAATAGAATCATGAGGTCATTTATGATTACAGCCGTGGTGCTGATGCAGCAGTGACTCACCTGACACAGGTCTGCATGAACTGAGGTAAGTTGGTTTGTGTTCATCTGCATTTTGTCTATTGCCTGTTTTAGGACGACAACACCCCTCAATGGCTGCCGGAGAAGGAAAAAAATATTCAGTTAGTTATTCGGCTGTAGACACACTGAAAACGGTCTGGGCCTGTACTGCACTTCAAAATGCTTTAAAATATTTAGATTGAGACAGAAGAGGAAAACAAGCAACCCCTGGATGTGGAGACTCAGCGGCGCACAAGCAGTACGATGACTCATTTGGGACTGGTCTTGTCGGACAAGAGGCAAAAAAATAAGATTAAAATGTGCTACCAGTTCTTTTGCTGTCGCCCAGGGGAAATTGCTTTTGCATTAAAATCGTTTCAATCACTCACAAGCTGCATTGTCAGGACATTGCACAGTGTCCTTTAAAAACACATATAACGGGCATGTTGTCATGTACTCGTCACAGTAAGGAGAACATCATGGAAAGTTCAAAATCATTACAAAATACACAAAAGACCAATAGTAACACTCTTATTCAGGTGGGAAGAAGTAGATAATGTTCTGTTGTCTCTATTGGTCAACACAGACAAGAGCTGAAGGGGAATTTGATGTGTGTCAGTATATTTGTGTATGTCAACACGGGCACATGCTATGCACACATAAGCCAGGTTTACACCGAGAACTTCCTGGTATTTTTAGTACTTTTCAAGAAACTAAAAGGTTCTTTCAGCCCACTGTTTTCTGTTTCCACCCTGGTTTAAAGACCTGAAAAAGCAACATAACATGAGACGAGTGCCGCTGGTGGTCGCGTCGATAAACACACCCTGCAGCCTGTTTCATCTAATAAACACGCTGGAAAAAAAATATACATTGGTTTTGTCTCACTGCTGCATATTTTTAGCCTGCTGATGCACATTGGATGTAATGACAGAAATGCAGTAAAGGAAAATTAAACTGAAAGCATCCGTCTCCACCGTAAATCATCTGTTGAGTGGTTGATGGTTATTTATTTGGGATTTAAAACGCAGCTGCCAAAAAACAATCAGAAGATATTTATTCTATTTTTATTTATTTTTCTCTCATTCACAGCTCCTCAAATGAGTCATGTCGTTGACAGCACAGCTGAACTTTACATTCAATGTTATCATACTAAGAGAAAAGCTCTAAATCGTCCTAAATCGATACTGCAGCACTTCTTTGTTTCATAAATGAAGCGGAACATGAGTTGAAGCAGAGACGCTGCATGTGTTTCACCAATCAGCGACGGGCATCCCAGCAAACTCCATCCCAAAAGTTACTGAACTTTCAGAATATACTACCTCCTGATCAGGACCTTTTTGGGGGATAAAAAGTCCCCAGAACTTAATTTAAACCCTGGTCCCTGTGATCCAGAAGGCAATAACTTCCTTAAAAAGGATCTTAGTTCCAGGGAGAAGTTCCTGCTGGCAAAAAAGGGCTTGGTAGTGAAAATTACAGAGCTCAACTGTCGATGGGATATAAGTCCACGGCCCTGTAGCTTTTGTAACTGGTAGCACATAACCAGCATTACAGCAGCGCTCTGTCAGTGAATAGAAAAGCTATTCACAGTGAAGTTCCAGTGAGGACACAGTCTTTGATGAAAGCTAGAGGTGTATGACTCACACACCAAAGACTGACTGAACGAGGGGCAAAAAGCTAATAAACTAAGAAAATACACAGCGCTCTGAAATGAATAAATTAATTAACTAATAAACACCATTTGCATTCTGTATTCTCAAATGCTATTTAAACTATTCGGTCTTCATTAGCAACCACATCACTGCAGACGACTGCCGTGAGTCATGAATGAAAACAAACATAACATTTTGAACTGCATAATCTATAAAGAAGTAGCCAATGTAGAAAATAGTTTTTCCTGCGAGGATGTGGAGACTTGCATAAAGATTTTTTTCTTTTTTTACTGCCGACTCTTAAAAACTGAGCTGCAAAAAAAATGTGCAGCTTTTCTCCATGTCATATTTTAGTCGACTAATCAGTCATTTCTGTCTTAGCTGACGAAGTTTTCTTTAATTGATTGGTCATTTTTTATGCTTTTTGTGCTTTTGTGTGATTTTTTTGAGGAGAAACCCAGTTTCACAGATCTGTTGATGAAACCAACTAATCGATTAGTCCACAAAAGAGTGTTCATCAACTAGAACCGTCCTATATAGCTTTCTGTCTGTTTTATAAACTAAATCAGTCATTAAAAAATAAATCTGCATTAAGACTGTAAGAAACATTCAACGTTGAATGAAAGTTCTGTAATCATTTCATTCCCACCAAAGTCAGAATCTATGGTGTTACCTGTTTCCGCTCTACAAGGGCGTTTGTCAACTGGTGGCAGAGACCAGCAACTGTGAGAGCAAACAGAAGGTGTTCAGTTATTGATTTACTCTTTCAGTGGTCAGTTAAGTGTAAACTACTGCTCACGTGTACAACATGCACCCGCACTTCACAGTAGTTTATGATCACAAACATGTTCCTGGACAAACACATACATTCATACAATGTTGCTGCTTTTCTCAACACTTCAAGTGTGGCAAATAACTTAAGAATAATTCTTTAATAACACATCTAACATGAAGACATTTGCAGAAATGAAGGGTAATTTATGTGGCGCAGATACTGCAGAACACGCTACACTACACCAATATACCTGACCATTACGATTTAGGGATGCACTGATCCGACGTTTTCAGTTCTTATACCGACAGTGATGCCCGGGCTTTGGGTATCGGTCGATACCGAGCACTGATCCGATATCAGTGTTTAAATAATAATCTGTATGCCTCACTGTGAGGAAGTGACTGGTACCATTCTTTTATGTGTAAGACAACATCAAGCTTGACTTTGACATTGCTGTCCTAACTTTGTAAAACACATTTTAACAAATAAAAAGGCACATCTAAATTTACTGAACTGTTATTTATTATCAAAATAACAAATCATGCACCACCAACTTAATAAAAAATCTTCAGAATGATCAGGAATTACAATTTAAGTGGAAACCTTTTAAATGCAGCTACAGGATTAAAATTCCAGGATATAATGTATATAGTATACAAACAGAGTTTAACTGAATAGATCAGCCCCATTCTCACGATACCCAATCCAGCTATTTGAGTCTGTATCAACCCGATGTCTGATCCGGTATCTGTGCATCCCTATTACGATCTATTTACTTTTTACTGATACCACAACATTGCAATGCAGCATGATTTTAGCTTTTATTCATACTAAAAAACATTTTAAAGCTTGTCTGCAGACACTGGAAAAAGGCAGTATCTGATTCACAAATTAGTGAAGTAGTTGCGAAAGAGTGACATAGTTTAGCTGACAATAGTGCACATTTTAGCAGACAACATGCTCTAGACTCAATAGATCAATCTATATATATTAAGTATCATGAATCATTATTTGTTCCACTGAAAACACAAAAACCTGCGGGATACAAATGTGTTTCCTAAACATGTAGGAGTGAGAGGTTTGGTTAGTCTGGACTTACAAGTGTCTGTTGCATATCTAATGTGCTCCCCATTGCAAGTACTGATGAAGAGCTGGACTTGGGAGAAGAGCGTCTCAAAGTCAGGGATGTTTGGCATGGAGAACTTCACAAATCTGGAACGAGGGAGAAGGAGGTGAGAGAAAGCCTTTCAGCGACGCAGAAGGGAACTCATAACATAACCGATAAAAGCTAAGTAAAACTGCTAGGGCTGTCAAAGTTAACGTGATAATAATGTGTTAATGAAAATTTAACGCCACTGATTTCTTTAACACATTAACGCAATCAGTATTTTGGAGGTTGGGGCAGGCTCAGTTCTAAAGCTAGAGTGAAGGTACTGGTATCATATGAAACTAGAAAACCTAGGAAATTCACAATTGGTGGAAAATGGGTTCTATGGGTACTCACGAGTCTCCCCTTTACAGACATGCTCACTTTATGATAATCACATGCAGTTTGGGGAAAGTCCTAATCAAGTCAGCACACTGGCACACTGACAGCTGTTGTTGCCTGTTGGGCAGCAGTTTGCCATGTTATGATTGGAGCATATTGTTTAATGCTAAATGCAGTGCCTGTGAGGGTTTCTGAACAATATTTGTCATTGTGTTGTTAATTGTTTTCCAATAATACAACATTTGCATAAAGCAGCATATTTGTCCACTCTCATGTTGGTAAGACTATTTAACACTTAAAAAAGGTACAATTAAGATACATTTTGAACAGACAAAAAATATACCATTAAGCTGCAATTAATCATGGACAATCGTGTGTTTTTCCCACTTGTGGGTTTTCTACATTCAGCATCTTAAACATAGCCATTTTCATAGCTATTTAATATTTGATGCAGCATTGGCAATTCTGGATTCACTACATGATGAGAAATAATGGTGCTTACAATGTTAGTTCAGGCCTACATTATTAGTTGTACATGCAACAGGTAGCTTTTAGCTGCATTTGTCTACAGCAGATGCCCTATGCTACATACAACAGGCAGCCTAAAATCATAAAATACATTATAATATTGAGCAGAAGAAAATGGCACCTTTTACTCAAGATGCAAATAATGGATCATATATGCATTTCGTTTTAACCAACTCATATTTTTAACCTAAAACTGACAAAAAAAAAGTTGTGTTCACTGTTATGTCCTTGTTATCTGTCTTTCTCCAAGGCTCCACCACCTCTACCCTCACAAAATATAAGATACAACAGACACAACAATAAGTGCATATCTTGACTTGAAAAAATGAAGCAGAAACAAGGAGCATCATGAAGGCAAGAGTGTAGAGTAACATAAGACTGAACAGAACGGGCATACAGAAATACAAAAACACAGACTTCACAACTGAGGAAGAGTTCTTGACCCTGGAAAGAATTAGGATGGAGCAGACTACTCACAGCACAGCCAGCACGCCTAGGGAGTGCTCCTGGATGTCCAGGGCCCCCAGCACCGTGTCCAGGTGGGACAGATTTTTGGCCAGCAGCTCCCCACTCTTGTTGATCAACTCACACAGCTGAGTCATCTGGCCTGGGGGTGAGGGGGCAGGAGAACAGAGACAAATCAAACCACTTTGGACCTTCTTGCATGCCCTTCCATTCCAGTGCTAGATGCAGATCAAATCTTAGAAATAATTGTATTTAGGCAAGCTTGCTGTTTTGTAATTAAATTAGGTTGTTATAGTGGAATTTAATGCCATTATATTGCAAATTTCATTACATGCTGTGGCACATAAAAGAGACACAATCACATTGCTGTAACTGCACTAAAAACTCGAAATTATATTAAAACATTCCTAGATCATAGTCACTGTAAATGATGAGGCGAACTTAATATAATCCACAAACAAGAAGAAGGCAATACTTTCCCCGCAAGTATGCCGAAGCATTTTCTTCATTGTTTTGGTCGAATAATGATAAAAATGTAATTTTCTTATCATCGACTGTCAAGGGGCTGTTTTTCACAAATGTGGGAAGCAAACTGACGCATAAAATCATTCACAATCATCGTGCTGTGGCTGAGTATTTTAAAATAAATAGGCCGGTCAAGTGTCCTGTCAAGGCCTTGCAAGAGGTAATGCAAATGAGATTGACGGATGACTTTACCCAATAATATTCGCTAATTCTGTTCGCAAGCCAATCATGTGGGGCCGGGGCGGGACTACCGGTAGGCAGTCCTGATAAATTATTTTCTAGATCAAAAACAAAAAGTATGATTATGACATTTTGTTTGATGAACCACCTAGTTCGCGATTATCCTAATCGTCTCTGTGTACTAACGCATCTTCTGATGATACTTTACAGAACTCTCGCAGCCAGAGAAAGTCATTTTTTGCGGTGTGTTTACATGATAAAGCAAAAAGAGGGCTCTGACCAGTTTGGCTGCCTAGCTATCGGCAAGGCACTGGATAGCATATGCTAGCTAACTAGCTAATACTTCCCACTCGAATGAGTTTAGCTACCCTACCTTGAGCGGAGAGCTGCCGCACATTGTTCACAAACTGCTCCAAGGCTGAAGCCATTATTTCCTGGGTCCAAAGTGGAGGTAATTTGCACTGTTTTTCATTCAAACGTCAGAAACAACTCCGTCCGGACTAAGACAGGGGGCCACACAGCCGCCACTGAGGTGAAGCTATCGCGAGATCATAAAACCAGAACAGACTGCAACGAGATTTACGAACTGAGCGTTGGATTCTTAAAGGGCCAGACACACGATTTGCTGAAACAATTATAGCACTGTATCACAATTTCGACATTATTTTATTCTTTAGAGACCTGTCACTTATTATTATTATCATATGTGGAATTTAGGGGATTTCAGTTGTCTATTTCAGACTGCAGCACCAGTTCTCACTCTAAGGAAAAAGAAATACAGGAACTGACGTACAATTTAGCGGGTTTTCCACAAAGATGTTCTAACATGTGAGAGCGCCTTCCGCTGATTACAGACTGGACACCAAACTCTTTTGTACTTCTAAAAAAATACTGCTATTGTAATTGATCTTGTCTGTGACTGTTATAAATTGATTTTTTTTTTCTCGTTTTTTTGCAGATGAGGAGAGATGAGGAACCGGATAAATTTCAGTTTTGGCACCCAACCACTCTCTAAATCGCTTATCATGTTCAGGGTTTAAACCAAGGACCTTGCCAGTCTGCCACCCCTGCAGTTTTAAAGTTCCTTCATTTTACAGGTAACTGTTGAGAAAATCCAATGTATTGAGAAGTCTTGATTGCTAATTTAAATTAAGCAGGTAATAAGCTTTATCAGCACACTTATTCACTGGTGTCCTCAGCCCGTTGATATTTATTCACTCTTTCAATTTGGTAGATTTTGAATTTGATTATCTCTGATAATACTACATACCTAACATACACTGATATTTTTTGTTTCATAGTGTTAATGTAATGCAGTGTACTGATGTGTACTGTAATTGTGATTGGTGGCAAATGCTAATGTCCAAAACTGATCACTGAATATGAGAAAAAGAAAGACACAGCACAAATATAGAAAATTAAACTTTAAAACTGACAGATTTCTAAAAGTCATGCATTTTAGGTACAGCTCATAGAAATTCAGCAATATCACTTAAGAATTGTCTGTTTGTCACATATAGGCAGAAATAACCTCAATCTATAATAACAATAATAATAATAAATAATAATAATAATAATAATAATAGCGGTAAAACAATTTCATTCTTTCTTTTCTCTGCAAATTTGCAGTATTGTATAAATGCAAATTGTTCCTATACATGGCCCTCACACAAAACCTGGGAGTGAGCCATCATGTTTCTATAGAATATCTTTGCTGCGTCCAAGCTTGCGGTACAGTTTGTTCACTGCCGCGGTTTTCCGCTTCTTGGTGCCGCAGTACCAGTTGTGTAGTACTCGTTTTCGCACAGGTAGCGCCAACAGCCAGATGTTACAGATGCTGTGCGTTTGAGAAGAGCTATAGGTAGCTGCCGGGCAGTTAATACACACTGACAAACGATGCAAACGCCCATTACACTGTGGCCAAAGGCATGTCACATTTGACCTGTCCGCTGCTAGCCTGTCGGCTAAAATTAGCTACCGACTGTTAGCTTAACTGCAGCTGACTATTAAAGACGCCCAGAATGATAAAGTTAAGCTAGCAGTAAAAAAAACTTCACCAAAAGACAAACAACAAGTTCAGAAACCGACACGGTTTTACTGCTGCAGTACATTTTCCGACTCCCATGTGGACTTTATCCTCTGCTTGTATCGCCGTTTGGAGAGGGTTAACGACAGGGACAGCCGCTGCAGCCGCTCACTCAGGAGTCAACAATGTTAGTACTGCTCAGCACCGCACGCCTTCTCGGAAGAGGGAGAACTTTGCTCCGTCATCCGTCTAAGAGGATTTACGTAAACATGTCCTCCTCTCCCTCGGGTAAGAGACTGCGGGTTCTGGTTGACATAGACGGGGTGCTGGCGGACTTCGAGGGGGGTTCTTGAAGAAGTACCGGGCCCGGTACCCGGACGATCCCTACATCAGCCTGGATGACAGGAGAGGGTTCTGGGTGTCACAGCAGTACGGGGAGCTGAGGAGCGACCTGTGTGTAAGTGACATGCATGCTGTACACGTGTCATACTACTATGTTATAATGAATAACATTCACATTGTACAGAGCCAGAGGCCCTTTGAGCTGGTCCCCTGAGTCCCCAGTTATATTAACAAGAAGATATCTCATTTACAGACTGTTAGACTTAATACTGGCAATATTAACCAGCATGCACAAATCCATATGTCCCATGTATTTGCACAGTTCAACCACATTTTTTATATTTTGTTTATTAATGTACTTCAATGTCTGCAGGGACAGAAATGTAGCCGTGACAAAAACTAGAGGAAATAGATTTTAAAGGGGAACTACGCCCATTTTCAAAATTCATACCTGTTATAGTATAGTAATAATAAGACAGTCCAAATATATGAGGAAACATAAACAATTTTTTTATCCCATAAAAAAGAAAACTACTGCCATATTGAACCATTAATAATTGGTTTAAGTCCAGTGAGACTTTGACCTATAAAATGACCTATGGTGACCTCTAAGATAATCACAGCCTCATGAAACTTTACAGCCACAAACTAGAGACCCAGAGCATTCAGAGGATGGATGGTTTTACTACCTAGATTGACGGTAAGGTGGTTTCTGAGCAGTTTCCAGGACAGAAGTGCTTCCCATCCAATTGCAGAAAAAAGCAATTCTGGCATAAATCTCCACATGTCAAAAGGTTTTGATACCAAATCACAGCATGGGTTTTTCTATGGTCTTGGTGGTATTTTCTTAAGATTACTGATTATTTTGTCAATACTTTAGTGGTAAAAAAAAGGTTACATTTAGCACCAAATCTGCTGCAACAAATGATCATATACTTTGATCAAAATGTTCTTTATCTTTATACACTTTCAAAGTTTATTTTAATGAATTAATTCAGGTTTATTCATGATTCATCTCAAATTAATCTCCAGGTTCCCCGCTTTCAGATGATGTTCACCTCCTCGATGTGACATCTACTGCTGAGATGCTATCTACCCCTAAAGACGCCCTGGGCCCTCCTAAAAAAGACAAAAAAAGGGGTCTATTGTAGGTCTCAGTGGGTTTAAACCCAATTTTCACCTACAGTGAGTCTTCTTGACTCTGATTTTTTTCATGTATTTTAATCCTGATGCTGACTTGTCATCATGTGTTTCTCAGTTCGCCACAGGCCTGTAGTTAAAGAGCCTAATCGAGGCTCTCTTATTTACAGCAGTTTTAAAGAAAAAAAAAAAAAAATTTCTTTTTTTTTTCCCCCCAATAGAAAATTAATTTTTCTCTTTTTTTTTTTTTTATTTATAAAAAAAAAAAAAAAACACCCCCCCACACATATTAAAAAAGTTTTTTTTTAAGGGGGGTTCCCCCCAAAAACCCCCCCCCCAATTTGGGGTTTTTTTCCTTCTCTCAGGGACCCCCCCCCATCCCCCAAAAGTAAACTCGCCCCCCTCCCCCTCCCCATTCACACCCAATTTTTGTTCCATTTCGGGACTTAACCGTCTTTTTTAAGACCCACGAAGGTTATTTTTATAGTCAAGTATGTAAATATCACACTGATATTTCGAGTTTTTCCTGTGGAAAAAACATATTTACTCAAAGACTTTGGAGCAGCGATGAAGTAAGATGCGAAACCAATGAACCAACAGCAGACTGAGTCTACTCACCCCAGTTTTTTAAAGACATTAAAAGCTATCCAAAATATGCCTAATTTGTGTTATGTCTAGCAAATAAAATAGGTCAGGACATTGTTAAATAGGACAGGGGTATGAGGTCCATGTTGAACATGAGCACAAAAGAAGAAATAGACCACAAAGATGTTCCTGCTTTGTCATAATTAAAACAGAGCACACATACACTTGTTTTGGTACATACACCTTACCTTATGTACACTGATGTGAGGGATTGCCTCGCTTCCCCACATTGGCTGCCACTAGGACTTAGGCACCTGATTGGACAAACCCTTCTTTCTTTGCATATTACTAAAGTAGTTCACAGACACGTGTTTCTGAAAACATTTGAGGTGAGAAATAAGCCATGCAGTCATGCAGCCAGCGAATCATGCTAGTAGCCTAGACCTCAACTTTATGCAAATAAGGAGCAGCCAACATGACAGTCCGGCTCTCAAACTGCAACGCTACGACTACCAGAGAGCATTGCATGGCTGTTTACATAGACAATGAATGGGAAGCGTGGAAATGACGGATCCTGTGGACCCGTACCATAAGATGTGAGTTTTTATGTTTTTGGGTTGTCCCTCTGTGTCCCATTCTTGTGATATCTCAGGAACCAAACATCCCCTTGGACTCAAGGATGAACTTGTTCAAAGGTCACTGTGACCTCACAAAACACGTTTTTGACCATAACTCAAGGATTCATGCACAAATTTTGACAATTTCAAACAAATGTCTCATAGGATAAAATGAGGAAGTGGTGACATTTTGGACAAACTGGATGTGAAACTGTAACTTGATTAGTTGGCGGAGGCGCGCAGTTGCAAGGCGGTAATTCTGTTTTTTGTTTTACTCCAGCAAAAAGCCATCAGCATCTGGGAGTCCAAGGACTTCTTCATGGAACTGGAGCCGTTGCCAGGAGGAGTGGAGGCGGTCAAGGAAATGGCCCAGATGGATAAGTAGGTTCACTCATGTAATATGTAAATTGGTTTAGCTGCTGCTGAGGTAATAATCACAAAGCATGGCGCTACATTTGCTGTAGGAATCAGTGGTTTGACTGATGTTTTATTAAAGGGTGAGTCCATTTTTTTATGTCATCCTGTAGTGGTGTTCTTTATGCATTCAAACCCAAACATTCAAATTTTAGATGAAGCACATATGTTTTAGCTTTAAAATTTTCCCAAGCCTGTCTTAAAGCTTATTCCCTCATCACATTATGTAGGTTTCTGCATGACGCAGCTGCATATACAGCATCTATACATCATTATAGTCAGTGTTTTATATACAGTAGCTAAGATGGAGGTCAGCATGCTCCCAGTTTGGAGAAGCAGACATGAGTAAAGGAGCTAAGCGATGTACTGCTGTGGACACCACGTTAGTTCAGATCCGAATGTCACACAATAACACAAGCAAACCAACCGATCAAGGCAGCGGTAGACCAGCAACTCCCCCGCAAGATAAAAATACTGTTTTTTCAGTGGAATCTGGTGGCTTTGAAGAAAGCAAGGATAACAGGGGATAGTACTGTAGAACAGTAAGGATAGCAGTGAAAATATTCTAATTATAGCGTACAATTAAAGCAATATTAATCATTGTAGTTGGCTAAAATATGGTTTTCTGTTGCTCCTGTCCACAGCAGCTTTACCTCACCGTTAGACAGCCCTCTCTGACGGGGAACTGAAGCCGTTATATCCCTCTCTTCAAAGCAACCAGACTCCATTGATAAAAACAGCAATTTCACCTCGGAGAACACGGGCGTACAGCCTAGATACAACCCCACTTCACTTTGTCATTTCCAAACTTTGCACCCCCACCCACCCCCCTTTATTTACTAGATATAGGCAGGTACTCTGTGATGAGGTTCCCACTATTTCAGTGGACATACACTGATATGGAATTAGTGGCCCGATAATTATCACAGCTTATTGTGCTGCCATGTTGGATACTGATGGAGAGGTTTAATGTCCTGTTGGATTGCTATTTCAGAGGCTACTTCATCCACAGCCATAATACTGAGAAACACTGGTGGCCTCTATGTGCTTTGGTGAAAGCATCTGTATTGATAACAACCTCTTTGAGTCAGTCAAATGTGATTGGAGTCAACGTGGAGGAGGCTGTGACTGCCGTTTCCGGCAGCTTTCTCAGAAGCACACAACACAGTGGAATAACACCTATAAATAGCCGTCATGGTTGTGAAACTGTATGTTTACATTTTCTCTCTTGGTGGAAATGAATTTTTTTTTTTTTTTTTTTTTTTTTTTTTTTAGCCACCAGTTCCTGAATGAGTCAGTTTTCTTATCAGGGGAACCTGCCATATGTTGTGGTCTTTCACTTGTTTTTTACATCTTTGTTTTCCCACTAGGGAAGGACTGCTGTCTATTTCCAAAATAACCAGTGTGTCTGTCAGGTATATAAAACAATGTTTTTAAAAAAAGATTTTCCACTCTGTTCCTGTTGTTTCCCTTTCTGTCAGCAGCACAGATGTCTTTCTTTGCACCAGCCCTATTAAAAATTACAAACACTGCCCGCATGAGAAGGTGAGTCCTCTGCTAATCAACAACATCCATTCTGTTCCCTTTGGAAATATTACTTCTGTTTTCCTTTTTCTAACTGGATCTCATTTCCTCTGTGTGTGTGTGTGTGTGTGTGTGTGTGTGTGTGTGTGTGTGTGTGTTTGTCCAGTACGCCTGGATAGAGAAGCACTTCGGCTATCACTTTCTGGAGCAGGTCATCCTGACCAGAGACAAGACAGTAGTCACCGGAGACATCCTCATAGACGACAAGCCAGACATTCTAGGTGAGGGGGACTAAACCTGAGGTGGTGTGTGTGTGCACATGCAGTGTTTATCTGGCGGCAATAACAAAAATGCCTGCTAGTTTTAATTAACTAATGGATATTCTGTGTTGTAATAATATTAATATATATTTTTTTGTAATTGACATTGATGACAATGACACCTAGAAATGAGTTAGCATTTTAGCACTTCTGGTTTCATCATCTGGAAAGCAATGGGTTTTTGAATGTTTTTGTTTTTTTTAGCTAGATGACTGACATAAAATAGATCAATAAATACCCAATTTGTGAAGCCTATACGTGTCTTAAAAAAGGCGGTTGCTAACAAGTGGCTAAATGAGCCGACTCGACCGCCTTTACAGCCTCGTTGTGTATACTCATGCGTCTGTGGTGTAGTTCGTCTGCAGCCTAACATTAGCTTTTTATTTCTGTCGATTGCATTTACACATCAAAAGTCATACAAGTGGTCATTTGTGGAGATTATCTTGCTGAACAAAAACTATCATAAAAGCGTGTTTGCGTTCAGGTTCATTTCTGTAATAACCCGATGGAAATATCCCACTGGGTCTTTGTCTCGGGAATCAGGGGATGCTAACTTCATGGCCTGCAAAAACATGTCATCCCTAGAGCGCTCTATGTAGCTGCCAGATCAGTCTGTGACGTGCAGTCTCCAACAATAACAGTGACAGATTTACACCTCAAATTCATAGTTATCATTAAACAATGGGACCTTGAATTCATACGACGAGACTGACAAAAGTAGGTTTCTCATTTCTAGCCTGTGACCGTCGCTTTTAATGTTTCCAGCTGACTGGTTTTAAAACGAGAATCCTGTAAAAGGTGTCTAACGGCTGGGCTGTGAGCAGGAAGTGACGGCTGCCTCGCTGAGGCGTGTGGTGTCCACACTGGCAGTGTTGCTGCTACTGGGCTGCTGCTTCCTCCAGCCTTTTCTTTGCATAGTTTGCCCTTCGTAATGGCCTTTTCATTTCATTATAAATGCCGTTTATATTTATTTTCGAGAGAAAAAGGTTAAGAAACGTATGCTCATTTGTAAAAATAATCCACGATTAAAAAGCCGGTACTCTTAGTTAATGACGTCCTGCAAGTCACTGCAGTTTCCACAAGACTGTCCTGCAAATATTTCAGAATAAAAGCCTACCATCCATCGTCAATCGCTTATCCCGTTAGGGGTTGTGTGGGGGGGGGGCGCAATTTAGAGTCATCAATTAACCTTAACAGCATGTCTTTGGACTGTGGGAGGAAGCCAGAGTACCTGGAGAAAACCCACGCTTACACCTGCGACCCTCTTGCTGTGAGGCGAGAGTGCGCGCTGCTCACGCTTCTACTGCACGACTCGACTCCAATCAACTCACTTTTGCTAGCAGGTCCTTTTCTTTACTCGGTTTTCCACTACAGATAGTAACCCACTCAGTATAGGCCACAGCGCCACACCATGAAACTGCTGTGCCATCATCTTCAACGCGACACTGTGTTGCACTTATGACGTTTGTCTCTGATCAATCAGTGGTGCCATACCAATCACTGCGGCATAAAATATGCAAAATTGATAACTGATTTGACATGCTTTTTCTAATGATCACTGAATGGCAAAAAAGTAGTGACATAATGTAATCAGTGTAAATATACTTACAAATAACATTTAAATGAACAGCGTTCAGCATGCATGGAAGTGTGTTTCAAAGATTAAAATGAAGAAAGAAAGAAGGAAGGAAGGAAGGAAGGAAAAAAAAAGAGAGGATGATTACATAATCCTGCTCATATAATGTCATGTGGGGGTGTAATTATTTGCATATGTCTTCATCAGTGCCTCATTTACACCTTTTAAGACAGCTGCCACAGTGTTCCCACTGTTAGCCAGGATCTGCCGGGGTCGTCTAAAGCGGTGATTTTAAATACGTGTGGTTGTCAGTTATGTAACGTTTGTACCTGTGTTTCCTGATCAGGCGTGGAGTCCAAACCGACGTGGGAGCACGTCCTGTTCACCGCCTGCCACAACAAGCATCTTTCCATCAGCCCCTCCCAGAGACGACTGCTGTCTTGGTCTGACGACTGGAGGGGCATCCTGGACAGCAAAAGGCAGTGATGAGCTCCTTCACCCACAAGCCCCAGCCGCGGCGGCCTCGCTTCGAAGATTCGGGGGTCGCTGCTGTCGTCACGCCAGCAGGTGTCGAGGCTCGGAGGGAACGCTGTCTCGCAGAGGCGATGCCAGAATTAATTTCTGAAAAGAAGGAGGGTAAAATATGAAGAGGGGGATAATCAGCCATATCAACAAAAATATTACACAAAGCAGGCACTTGTTGCACTCAGGAGAGGACAGGCACTTGTTTGACCACAAGGGGGCACTCGTAGACTGAGTGTGAAGTGAACGACCTGGCCACCTATTTCACAGGAGAAACTACAACAACAAAACATTGAACTTCAACTGTATACACAGTAAGCAGCTCTGTCTGCATACTGTACGTGTTTTTTTTTTTTGGGGGTTTTTCTTGTGGACATTTGTCTTAAAAATCAAACACATTTCATTTTTATCTTTACAAATCAGTATGTGACAGGACTCGGTTGCATTAATGAGTCAGTGGCATATGGCACTCCACGACATACTGACGTTTGTGAAAATGGTCTCCACAGGTCGTGTGCAATACATAAACATACAGTTAGAAACCGACATGGACTTATAAACACTGTAAATGTCATATCAGGTCATCATTTCACATGTACTTTTTGGTAGAGTACCACTGTGTCACCGAGTACCACTGTCATGTAAATGCAATTATACACGTAGGAAGATATATCTTAAGGTTTGTAAAGAGCAGATATGGTGCTTTTTTTTTTTTTTTAAGTATTTCCTCCTCACAATGATCTATGCATCTTAAAGGGATAGTTTGGGTGTTTTGAAGTGGGGTTGTTTGAGGTACTCATCAATAGTCAGTGTATTATCTACAGTAGATGACAGTCTGCACACCCCCAGTTTAGAGACAGGAGTTACTGCACATAACCTTACAGAAAGGCTCACCTAAAAAAATCAACATCAGTTCAAGTGTATGCTATATTTCGTATATTTTCACTGCTGTACCTTGTCTCAGATGGGGGACCTGAAGCCGTTGTATCCATCTACGCCAAAGCCACCAAACTCCATCCAAAAAAGTTGTAATTTTATTTTGGTGGCTTTGATGAGTCCAAATTAACCAAAGTCACACAATAACACAAAGACCAGCGGTAGACCAGCAATTGCCATGTTCTGCAGTTCTTCAACTGTTGCCTCGATTAGTTAGTTTCTCTGTATTATTGTGACTTCAGTTAATTCAGATTCACCAAAGTCGGCAAAGTAAAATTACAGGTTTTTTTCAATGGAGTCTGGTTGCTTTGGCTAGAGCGTAGATATTGGCTTCAGTTCCCCATCAGAAACGTAGACACTACAGTACAAAACACCTAAACTGAAATCTCGGTGGGCCTTTCTTTTAGGTGGCTAAAATACTGTATGTAATACACTGACTATGGATACGTAACTCATACAGCCCCACTTGAAAACATCTAACTATCCCTTTAACTGATACATCGATGAGGAAAAATAGAATTGCACACATACATGTGCACATTGCCAAAACCATCACTAGTGTTATTATATAGATATATAGATATATTAAAACAACAGTTGCTGGAAAATGCTGAATATGTTTAAAATATTAAAGAAAGAAAATCATAGTTTACTGGGAGTTGGGGGAGATTTTCAGTTAAAAATGATTGTGTGACTAATTTCTCAAAGTTAAAACTCTGAAAAAGAGAGACGATTTATATTATGTCTTGTTTTTACGTACCCTACTTTCTCAGTCAAACTATTTTCAACATATATTTTATTAATTTGTGGCTTAATTACAAATACACAAAAATGATAGTAATAATACCTCAGTTAATCAAAAGCCAATACAAGGCACTAATTTTAAGATGTACCCTTCATCACAGTTTTTAAAATAGTGATTTTCCAATTAGGTTTGCATAATTAAACAATCCGCGTATACATATTATTTTTAGATTTTAGCTTATTTACATACATCCAATTTAAACCAAGTTATTGGTTTAAAGGCAGAGAACCTCCTCAACACAATAAAATATATTTGTTTCAGCATGTCATTTATGATTTTTATTTATGATATGAAAAGAATATATGCACTATATACGTCGTTGGATGATCCACAAAACTGCATTTGTCTGTTTCATTTAAATACCTGTTCTGCCTAACGTGTGTTTAGCAAACAAATATTTTTAGAAAAACAAAAAAAACTTTCACTTTGAATCCACTTTGGCTGTTTTTGGCAGGTCAGTTACAAGTTAGCCTGTTGCTGCTAATATGCTTTTTGGAAACGAAGTGGTGGATGCTGAACATTTGCTGATGTTCTGAGTGCTGACTTGTTGTGCCTGGTCTGAAATGCTTATTTCTGTCCATGGGGTTGCGTGTGTTTTATTTCACCTCGTTTAAAAAGAATAACAGTATGACAAAAGTGGTTTTAATGGTCCTGTTTTGAGGGGGTGCAATTAAGAGTGCGTTTCATTTTCTCTGTTTAGTTTTTATACTCAAATCCTGTTCACACTAGGATCAGCAAAGCTCAACAGCTACATAGTGACTGAGGTACAGTTTAAGTGTTCAGTGCTGTAGTTATAATAATAATAATGGATGACATGACAGCTCCTCAACAGTGAAGCCAATCGTCTTGCTTGCCCCCTGGTGGCTGGCTGCAGTATAGGTCATAAATCCCGCCCCCTCCATGTTAGCGGTGAGACATGAGCCAAACTAAATAATCAAAGTACACGTCAAATAAATTTTCCGTTTTGTCATTTTAGGTAGTTCTTATGTTGATGTGTGTTCAAGTGTTCATTTTTTTATGTTTGGTTTCAATTAGTTATTTTATGGTATAAAAAGACATCATGATTGACAGCTGCTCTGATGGAGGTAGCCACAGAGGCTCAGAAATCATGTGAGAAAGGAGATGTGGCTTTAACTTTCTATAACCGCCACAAGTCTGTGTAATATGACATGTTTCAATCTGATCATAAATGTAGTTATAGAGATATTATGGTTAGCTGTTGTGTATTTCTACCCAAACAGCTAGCATGGTGCTAACATAGCGGCGAGATGGCTTACGCTAACAAGTTGTGGCCGTGCTCGGCTCGTGATTGGCTCGGGCGGGTGTGTGGGTGGGAACTCGGGAATTACTACTGCGTATCTCAAGATGGCGGCTCACGTATCTGAGTACTTTTGTACAGTGGGAGGAGGTGGAGACGCACAGTCCAATTTATGCCATTAAATGGTGTTGGGAACAGCAAGAATACATTTTTCTTCCATTTATTGTGGGGAAACGGACCAGCTATGGTGAAACAAAAACATATGACTGGCTGATGCTTCATGTCATGCAGCAACAAGCATCAGGCGTTGGTTTGTTGCTTCATGTCATTGGTGGTTTCCACTGAAACTGACTTGTAGCCTTTGTAGCTCGTAGTGCGAACACAGCATTTGGCCCAAAGTCACATGGTAGCTTTTACCAGACGTTTGGAAACTTCCTGGGTGACTTTCTGCCAGCATGGCACAGTTTAACTAAACGATGAACTGCCTCTTTGTGCCGCCTTTTTTCGTAATATTCTCTCTACTGATCACATCAGTAAATAATGCACAAAGATGCAGCTAAATATGAACAGTAATCTAGAGAGTGGACTGCAGTTTGCTCTCAGTCCAGACGTATATAGTCACATGCTATTAAATGTCAACATCTGCCTCTTTATGTCCATAAATCCTTGCATCACTCTGGTGTTCTGTAGTAAGATCTGACTACACGCTCATTGCTAATGAATCTCATTACAGCTCTCGAAGTGGAGAATGGAAACCTGGGCTCATATCTATCCAACAGTAAAGAAAGCTATTAAGGGGCAATCTAGGAGTGAAAAAAAAACTTGATGAAAAAAATGAAAAAAAGGCTCAATAATGAGGTTTGCCTGGGGAAAGTAAACTGCCGCTTCAGGCTACTAAATCATGCAACCCATTTGTCTGAGAGGTAAAAACACATTGTTTTATATCGGAGTAGATGATGGAGGCAGCGAAGGAGCGAGCCGTCGGATTTAAGGCAGGAAAATTCCCACAAGTTGTCAGTCCATCATGGTGTTGAGAGTAAACATGTTCCCATAGAGTGTGAGCAAACGGAGGAAACCACTAAAAACATCATCAGTATTTAGATCCAGTATTTTACATGCATCAGTGTTGTGTGTCATCTGCTGTTTGTGACACAGTGCACTTTGAAAATCGCACCCTTGCTTCCCCTCCAGACTTCAACCCACACTAAGTGGTCAAGTAGGTCAGCTGTGTTTCACAAGTGCTCAGAGCTTCTTTCGGGGAACTCATCTGTTCCACGTGATCACCCACTCGATAGCCATGTTGTTAAAATGAAACACTGCATGCGTGTCAGTTGTATGTCAGCAATTTCTTGTCAGTAAGTGTCCCATGTTTGTGGTGCTGATAATCACTTTTTGCTGCAGCATTTATGGGAGAAAAATGTTAAACCACAACGCAGAAATGCTAGATTTAATAAAGAACTCCAAAAGCTTAAATTAATGCGATACTATATCTGTTTTGTCTTCCTTTGGTTTTTAATTTTTGCTCCAAAATACTCACATGAAACACAACATAACCCTCTGACTCTTTACTGTACTGTGTCAGTGGCGTACAGTACATTACGTAGCCAACTGTGTGCCGGAGGTCCGTTGGGCTGCTCCGCTGAGCGCCGTCTCTTGGGTTTAATTTTAGAGTTGTGTCGTTGAATGGAACAAAACCTCGCCAGCATGTCAATCATACATTTTCTACATTAGCCTTTACATGGTTCAGAGGGGATGGAACGTATCCCAGCATGCTTTAGCAATAAATGTCTCTGAACGTGCTGACAGTCCACTCTTGAGACAAAGACGAACAAAGGCAGTTTATTTTTGTGTATTCACACTGTGAGCTACTTGGCGTGGGGCCATTATAGGCTCCATTAGAGGCTCCACTTCCAAATCTGTGTAGGGATCTTCAGCTTTTGTTCTTCTCAGTATTACATAAAAAAAAAAAAAAAAACATTAGGGCTGTCAAAGTTCACATGATAATAACACAAATTTGTTTAAATAACACTAATTTCTTTGATGCATTAACACAACTTAAGATTTTTAGGTTGTAGAGGGCTC
Organism: Pterois miles; assembly: GCA_947000775.1. Classification (NCBI taxonomy): domain Eukaryota; kingdom Metazoa; phylum Chordata; class Actinopteri; order Perciformes; family Scorpaenidae; genus Pterois; species Pterois miles. The sequence continues at coordinate 436,917 of CAMQGK010000525.1, read as the reverse complement.
AGCAGTTTGGTGAGGAAAAACTCATGGGTATATTCAAAGGAGGAATGAAGACACTGGCATCACATGAAACTAGAAAACCTAAGAAATCCATTGGTACCAACCACGTCATACTAGCTATATACATAGCATACTAGCTACACATGCTATTAATTAGCAAAGGAGGCTAAAAAACGCTCCAAACTTCTGCTAAATTTTGGAGAGGAAAAACCGTCATGGCCATTTTCAAAGGGGTCGCTTGACTTCTGACATTATGCCTACTGTAGGATTAATGTTGTGAATGAAACAAAAATACTTACTTAGGTTTAGGTAACAAAACCACTTGGTTAGGTTTAGGGAAAAAAATTATGTTTGTGAAGTGAAAATGAAATATTAACGCAACTTGTGATTTTTAGGTTGTAGTGGGTTCAGCAGTTTGGTGAGGAAAAACTCATGGGTATATTCAAAGGGGACCCTTGACCTCTGACCTCCAGATATGTGAATGTAAATGGGTGCTATGGGTACCCACCAGTCTCCCCTTTACAGACATGCCCACTTTATGATAATCACATGCAGTGTCAAGTCATAGTCAAGTCGGCACACTGACACACTGACAGCTGACAGCTATTTGTCCACTCCCATGTTGACAGGAGTATTAAATACCTGACAAATCTCCCTTTCAAGTACATTTTGAACAGATAAAAAAAATGTACAATTTGCAATTGACTATGGACAATCATTGCGATTAAATGTTTTAATTGATTGGCCCTTGTTAACAAACAATATCTAATTAACAAAGGCTATACTGTATCTATAGTTCGATTAAAAATCTAAATCTAATGGAAGCAGCTTGTCTGAAAGTGTTGAGTTTTTTCCTGTGATAAATGGGTCATTTTGGTATTTATCCAGATTTTGCTCTTGCCAAAAAAAATGATTATGAAACATAATTGGATCAAAATAGTAGTGAAATCTGTTTGACTGTCAACCAGAAATTAGTCTTTGGCCAAGATTTCTCAGCTTCCAAACTTCCTGACTTGTCTGTTTGGCTTCGGATATTGAGCAGATGAACAAACCTTTGCAGTTTTTCTGTGGACGTCAACAACACGCCAGCTCCATTCAGAGCAGGAACATCTCGCTGTAAGTCCAATGCCAACATTCAGCGCCACTCTCAGACATGGTGTCCTCTAAATGAAGCAAAGCATCACAGACCTGCAGTTAGCTCTTTTTATTAACCGTAACCATCATCTGTCCCTAACCTTAACCAAGTACCTAACCATAACCACATTTTAACTGCAGTTTATTTGCCATAGCCCTGATCTTTCCCTCACGTTAATTATAATGTAGTTACCATGTCCAGATATTGTAGAAAGCAATAATTTTGGAAATGCTGGCGTTTGAAGTTTGAGTGTAATAGCTTAACCCTCTGAGACCCACAATAGACCGGATTTTGTCTTTTTTAGGGGGGTACAGGGGGTCTTTAGGAGGAGATAGCAGGTCAACAGCAGATGTCACATAGAAGTGGTGTACATCATCTGAAAGCTGAGAACCTGAAGTGTGTCAGTGTTATAATCACAGATCAGAAATAAACATGAATTCATTCATTCATTCATTCATGATAAATAGTTTCAGTACAATAGAGTTTAGAGCCTGTCTCACTAGTTTATGCAGCAGTTTTTGGGTTGATACCATTTGTTACACAGATTTAATGCTAAATTTAATCATTTTTTACCACTCCAGAACTGATAAAAATGATCAATAATCCCTCCAAAACACTACATTAGGACACCAAGACCTTGAAGAACACCATAGAAAAAGCCATCCTGCGTTTGGTGTCAAAAACTTTTGACATTTTGAGATTTCTGCAAGAATTTTTGGGCGATTTGATGGCGAGCACTACTTGTGTGTAAACTGCTCAGAAACCCCTTTATTGTAAATCTACCTAGTAAAGCCATCCAGCCTCTGAATGCTCCAGGTCTCTAGTTTGTGGCTGTAAAGTTTCATGAGGCTGTGATAATGCTAGAGGTCACCACAGGTCATTTTATACAGTGAAGTCAAGGTTAAAAATACGGTCTCAATACAATGATATGGGGACTAATATCGTCACACATGAATACAGCTGGGCTCACTGGATCCACAAGAGTCTCAGCTTTACAGTGATACTGAATTTATTCAATTACCAGACTGTTTGGTGACCCCAGTATGCAGAAATATTTAAATATACCATTTTAGAGTAGGTGAAATAATAGTTTTTGATACCAAATCAGTGTTTTTTTTCTGTGGTGCTCCTCAAGATCTTGGTGTCTTAATGTGGTAGTTTGAGGCATTATTGATAATTTTTTCCAATTCTTGAGAGAATCTCAAATTAATCTTCAGGTTCCCAGCTCTCAGACGATGTATACCACTTCTATGTTGACCTGATATCCCTGTACCTCCTTAAAAAAAGACAGAAATGGGTCTATTGTGGGTGTGAGGGACTTGCGTTCATCACTTTGTATTTTTGGGGCTGTGAATTCAGCCAGATTGACACCAGTTGTTTTCTGCAAATATTGATACTGAGGTAGGAAACTGGTTCTGATGACGAGTACTGTAAGTGTAGGCACAGTGTAGGAATAGAGGAGGTGTTTGTGTAAGGGGGTGGATTTAACTGAGAGTCTTTAGGGAGTGTTGCTGGCCTATTTCATTTCAACAAGGTACAGTATATTGGTACAAACAGCAAGTAAACCCCCGTTTGGACAAGATTATTTTTAAGCATGGTGCGGGTAAAAGCATTTGTACTCTCTGCACTCAGTGTTAATGTGTGACAAATCCATGTCATTACAAAGCAATTGCTTCCTCTGCCGTCATCACTACAGAAATATACCATGTAACTTCACGGTCGATAACAACGCAGTGGGCCTTCAAAAGCAACAAAACACCTGTGAAAAAGGACAAACAACTGGGTTAGATTTCCCTTATTTTTTGTATTGAAAACTTTCCAAGTGGTATTGTTGATTTGAATGGAACTAAAATAGACATGCTCATGTAATGGCGTTACCTCACACAAATTATGGCCTCATAGAGCATAAAAATACTATGAAGTGTGTATGGTCACGTGTCCACAGTATGTGTTTGTATATAAATTGAAAAGTTGTCAGTCATCACCCGCGCACCCACACGGTGACTCACTTCCACCCATAACAGTATAAAACAATGATTTAGGTTTGTTGTTTTCCAGCGTGACCCACCTACAGCCATATTTCTCCTGTATGTGTCCTTTTACCTGGAGGCAAAACAATGTGTGGTGCTGTTTGATTCAAAAGGGTGTTAGAAAAAAAATGCCCTTTCACTACATTTGTTTTTTTCAGAGTTGCAGATCTGAAACCACAGCTCCGGCCGGTGTTGTGTTTCCCAAGACTTGACTGACTTCAGTTTTTAAATGTCACATATATACAGTATTTAGTCTATGTTTTGTGCAGATATCCACCATTCTGGGTTAAGATGCCTCAATCAATCAATCAATTTAATAGGATCATGCAACACCTAAAACTTTGCACTACATCCAGAGCAATGAATTTATAATATATATGGATATATATTATTTATTTTATTTTTTAAAATTAAGTTCTAAGTACGAGTACTAATTGAATTTTTGGCTATGCTACATATTATTATCTCCGCCAGGAGATTATGTAATCATTCAAGTATATCAACAGATGCTTGAGTTTGAACTCTTGTGTAAGCGATGGGTTACTAATAGTTTCTCTCTTGGCTTGCATGCCTACGTAAGACAATCTAATGTGTGTACGAATGTATGTAGAACTACCGCATAGCAAATGACAAACTGTGACGCTGACTGCAACCAATGATAATAGAAGCAAAGAGACGAAACTCCAGTGTTTTTTTTTTTGACAACAGCCGCTGCTGACATTTTGGACTGAAAGCGCTTATACCTATAATTTGTAATTGTTCAACACAGAAAAGAACAGCGAGCATGTCTCCGAATCTTGAAAAGTATCAGGTGTCAGGCAGCAGAGTGAACAGAAGGAACAAAATCTCCGGCACTCACTGATAAAGTGTCTTCTTCATTATATTGGGCAAAAAAATGTGCGCGTTTTGTCAAAAACCCTTCATCGGCATTTTACCGAAACATGTAATTTTGTTCCTATTGTTCAACAGAGACTATTTCAGTAGAATAGAAATATATATTTTTTAACTTTTGTATGCCACTTTTTGGTGGTCAATTTCCCCTTTCAGTCCAAAATGGCGGGAGCGTAGCTTTGCTGCTGGGCGCTGGTGTTGCAATGGAACAAACAATTGACTTTTAAACTTCTTGGCAATGTATGTTCTTTGCTACAACGCGGAGTCTTCGGTAGGGGACGATAGGAGGAGAACTTGGCAGTTGTTAGCAGTCGCTGGGAGTCCTATGGTGTGTTTAGCTAACAGAGCTAATGGTAGCCCTAACTCTACAAGCTAACAGCTAATGGGGCTAGTGCAGCTAACAGTGTTAATGGGAGCCCTAACTCTACAAGCTAACAGCTAATGGGGCTAGTGCAGCTAACAGAGCTAATGGTAGCCCTAAGTCTACAAGCTAACAGCTAATGGGGCTAGTGCAGCTAACAGTGTTAATGGTAGCCCTAACTCTACAAGCTAACAGCTAATGGGGCTAGTGCAGCTAACAGAGCTAATGGTAGCCCTAAGTCTACAAGCTAACAGCTAATGGGGCTAGTGCAGCTAACAGTGTTAATGGTAGCCCTAACTCTACAAGCTAACAGCTAATGGGGCTAGTGCAGCTAACAGAGCTAATGGTAGCCCTAAGTCTACAAGCTAACAGCTAATGGGCCTAGTGCAGCTAACAGAGTTCATGGTAGCCCTAACTCTACAAGCTAACAGCTAATGGGGCTAGTGCAGCTAACAGTGTTAATGGGAGCCCTAACTCTACAAGCTAACAGCTAATGGGGCTAGTGCAGCTAACAGAGCTAATGGTAGCCCTAACTCTACAAGCTAACAGCTAATGGGGCTAGTGCAGCTAACAGAGCTAATGGTAGCCCTAACTCTACAAGCTAACAGCTAATGGGGCTAGTGCAGCTAACAGAGCTAATGGTAGCCCTAACTCTACAAGCTAACAGCTAATGGGGCTAGTGCAGCTAACAGAGTTAATGGTAGCCCTAAGGCTCTACAAGCTAACAGCTAATGGGCCTAGTGCAGCTAACAGAGTTAATGGTAGCCCTAACTCTACAAGCTAACAGCTAATGGGGCTAGTGCAGCAACAGAGTTAATGGTAGCCCTAACTCTACAAGCTAACAGCTAATGGGGCTAGTGCAGCTAACAGAGTTAATGGTAGCCCTAACTCTACAAGCTAATAGCTAATGGGGCAGTGCAGCTAACAGAGTTAATGGTAGCCCTAACTCTACAAGCTAACAGCTAATGGGGCAGTGCAGCTAACAGAGTTAATGGTAGCCCTAACTCTACAAGCTAACAGCTAATGGGGCTAGTGCAGCAACAGAGAATGGTAGCCAGCTAATTCTACAAAGCTAACAGCTAATGGGGCTAGTGCAGCTAACAGAGCTAATGGTAGCCCTAAGTCTACAAACTAACAGCTAATGGGGCTAGTGCAGCTAACAGTGTTAATGGTAGCCCTAACTCTACAAGCTAACAGCTAATGGGGCTAGTGCAGCTAACAGAGCTAATGGTAGCCCTAAGTCTACAAGCTAACAGCTAATGGGCCTAGTGCAGCTAACAGAGTTCATGGTAGCCCTAACTCTACAAGCTAACAGCTAATGGGGCTAGTGCAGCTAACAGAGTTAATGGTAGCCCTAACTCTACAAGCTAATAGCTAATGGGGCTAGTGCAGCTAACAGAGTTAATGGTAGCCCTAACTCTACAAGCTAATAGCTAATGGGGCTAGTCAGCTAACAGAGTTAATGGTAGCCCTAACTCTACAAGCTAATAGCTAATGGGGCAAGTGCAGCTAACAGAGTTAATGGTAGCCCTAACTCTACAAGCTAATAGCTAATGGGGCAAGTGCAGCTAACAGAGCTAAACAGCTAATGGAACTAAACACACAGCAGGACTGACAGTTTCTGTTGTATAAGAGTGTCAAAGCTAAATCCTTGAAACCGAAATACAAAGTATTCCTGTTAATCAAGAACGCAATAAAAGCAAACAAACCTGTTTGCTTATCAGGAGTAGTCTTAATCCAAGATCTGTAGACAGCCTTGGAGTAAAGAGCACAGCCTTGAGTTTACTCCACTGCATTGTGCAAAGAGTTGTCCTTATTGGGCAAATGCGTCAGAGTCCAGAGAAAATCCCAACAGAGCAATAAAACTGGGACTGAGCAAGAATTTCTCTTTCAGATGAACACAGATGTCTACAGAGCTCTGTATTCAGATGGGTGTCCTCATCGAATATTCTAACGAAATAGCCTGCACAGTACAGTTTGTATTGTTTGTGCAGTCTTGATATAATGTACAAGATGTTCTCACTGGGACACGGAAGCCCGGGTGTCAGCGTTATGTTTAGATTAGACGTGAGGTTACGGTTAACCACTTGCTGCTTATGTCGTAGGTTAATAATTAGGGAACGAACATATCCCAAGGAAGCTTCCGTGGCTGTGCTCAGTGGAACATGCACCAGTGTATTTGTTTGTATATCCGCCAATGATTTATTTCTATAGAAAGTACAGTGCATGGAGTAGAACAGCACAAATGCATGACTGGAAAAAAAAAAAAAAAACGGAAGTACAGAAAGCGCAGTCAAGCACGTAAAATAGAGAGGACGGGTCAGGCGGAGATTGTTTGCTGAGTTGTTTTTTGTTCCTTCCGTCAGAGGCCCACGACCTCCCCTCGTATCTCTAACTCTGTTGATCCTCTCTCTGTTTGGATTGCTCTCCTTCCGTTTGTCTAATTGCTTTACAGCAGAGAAGGAAAGAGGCACAATTTGACTGGGTTGCAAAATCCGTTCCAGAGGGAATCATCTGCACATCACAACAATATTAAAACGCTGGTTTTGCTGCCTGACATGTGCCTTTTGTAGAGGAGTTCAAATATAGCTAAGTTCCCCCTTGACAATTTATACAGTGGGTTATATTTTGATGATGACACAGTCTCGGCCTGATAATGGATGAGCTTCTGTGGGTAAAGGTTCTGGTGTAGCCAGTGGCAACCCAGGTCAAAATTTCCTTTTCCGTGCACTCCTCATTGTTTGTAGTATTATTAGCAACTTGAGATGCAAGACTGGGCTTGGAGAGGAGAGACAACACCTACGGTCAGATTGTTTCAGGAGTTGCCAGTTTACAAGCTAATTATAAACCAATAACAAGCTAAATCATTGCCAGACAATAGCCGGTGGGTCTTGTGACTGCATTTCTGCCAAAGCGTTCCGCCTCTTTTGCTCTCCACATGGTCTGTTTACCTCATTCAACCAAAACCTGCTCAAATGTGATCAAATCTTGTCCTATTGCCTCCAGATTGATTGAATACAGCATCAGTTTACAAAGATAACGACACGTATGACCTTTTTAAAGCAGCTATATTTTGTAATAATTTCTGAAATGACAAGACCTTTTCATCGCCATACTGTTGCTAGGGCAACAGCTTTGGTCCAAATTTACTTCCTGTCAGCCACTGCATAAATACTGCCTACAAATGGGGTCCATACGAATGCCCCCCTCTGGTGGTATTCACAATCTCACATGTGGGAAGTTTCTGAAAGAATTCACAAATTGTGACGTATTAATTGACGTTGTCAGAAACAGTGGAGGCCATGGAACTTATTTTTTCGGTGCATAATATGTTACTATTGTAATTTATTTGGGTATTTTTTTTTTGTTATTTTATAATAGGTCTGAGGGAAAATGTTGATATTCCCAATAGCCTCATCTTTTTCCTCTTCATTACGCTTTTGCATTTATTGCATGTTACTCGTTTGTTAGCTTGCTGAATTGTTAGCCTATGGGCCTTCTAGACACCGACAGAAACATTAATATTGCCGTTTGTTAGCAGCGAACGCCAAGCATATTGCGTACATGACTTACTCATGTTGAGAACATGACCTCACTATTTCACCGTAACAAACAGGAAATCCAAAAAGGCCCATTTAAAATGTTTGCGTTGTCGAGTTTGAAGAGGTTGGTTCCCCCTCTTGGCTCTCATATTTACAGCAACTCTAAAAAGCCATGTACACTACCTCCTCAGCGCCATACGGCAGACAAACAGGTAGTGACAAGCAGATGAACACAGTAGAGTATTTAGCAGCTAAAAGGCCCAATTTTCCCCTCAGGAGTTGGTAGAGACCAAAAAAGGAGCTAAAAGACAAGCAAATACTGGCGTATAAAACACAACTTCAAATTCATGACAAAGTTGCACTCAACTACTGGATGTGTGAACTGTTTATGAACAATTATGCCATATCAATTAAACAGGTGATATGCCAGTGTTGCCGTTACAGCTTGTTTTTGCTGCCCCCCCAGTGGCCAAATAAATAACGCAGCCTTAAGCAACCAGAACATGACTCTGCGTGTATCTGCATATGGGTCCTGTTGTGTTTACACGTGAGAAATGTCCCAGATGCTGGTATGTAATATCTGAGTCAGTAGTTAGCATGTTTTTGCCAGTGCCAAAGTGATTCATCCACTGCCAGCAGCCTGTTGGGCTGGCTTATTGTCATTGGTCTGTCTGCCCCCGTCCGTTGCATCAGTCATCTATCCATCCGTCTGTGGGGCTGAGGGAACAGGACGGTGTGTTTTGCTGAGCTGGTGTTATGAGTGGAAGTCAAACATTGTGGGTAATTACTGATAAAACACACACCCGCTCTGGACTACACAACGGCAACACCGATAAGCTCATTTTATGGTATCTGGCATTGTTACCTTGTCTTTCTTTCCACAGTATTTACAGAATACCCTTTATTTTTTAAAAACTGTCTACTGTAATTGAGTCCTGCTTTATCAGTATTGAAAAAAATCTAAATTAGAGTTGTGTTTTTGTCTCACCTGTCCAAAAAATGGGTTTTATTTCAGTTTCTCAGTCCTGAATCAGATGGGGCAAGGGTATGAAAAACTCTCCCTGAGGTTGAACCAGCCCGGCAGGGTGACCGGCGAACAGGAACAGGTTAAGATCTGAGGGAGGGGTGTTTTGACTGTCATCAGGAAGCTGAATGTATAGATACAGACTCATGATGTGGGTTATAGACACGCCACTTTTGTGTAGCCTGGAAATACACATGGCAGCTTTTTCTTTTTTTCAATGAGTCTAGAAGGGTCAGTAAATATTGCTGGGGCAACAAGCTTTGTGTGATATTTGGGATGCACCAAAATCCTGTTCGTAGCAGCATATTTTACGGCAATTTTCAACCTGAGCATACAGTGTGTTGAATCAGTGTTACAGGTAGAAGCATGTATCAACTTAAAATGTTACAGACTGTTCCTTTAATATGATAAACTTGTCAGCAGTGATGAATATAACG